>CAMPQE020000401.1:0-366212 GCA_946902985.2 Meconema thalassinum
AAAGGCACCCCACTTATACAGCCATCACAATAACACAGTTTATCAGACAAATCACACTCACAAATACACGGGGCAACATGACCACGATGTCACAAAGCTCGTAAATCAATTAACAACAACTATCGATGTATTTCAGATTGAGATTAGTTGGTTTGAATTATACCATTAGCTTAGTGACAATAGTAATGTTATCAACTCGGAATAGAAGTGTAAAGCGAGCATTGTTTGTGCACGCGTTGTGAAGGTTATTCTGCCTGTTCGGCATGGACCGTCCAGGGGGATTTGGGAAGATTTTGTGAATTCTGGGGTGATTTAGGGAATTTGGGGAAACTCTGGGTAATTTTTAGGTAAATCTGGGGCATATGGATGTGTGTATGATAACCTGTGTTATTGTGATGTCTGTAGTCTACTAGTGTGTACATTTGTAAATGAGGTAGGATTTTTAGGGGCAGATGACCTCGTAGTTCCGACCCATGAAACCTCAATAACTAACTATCTGAGGTAGGATTTGGGTAGGAGGTGACTGTGGCCTTAAGTGAAAAGCAACGTGACACCACTTCCAGGATGGATGGTGTAGGAATCGACCCCTCCTCTTCTTAGTTTTGGGGAAAGTTTAAGTGTAAGGATTTGGGGAGTGGGTGGGAATCTAGGGAAATCCGGGAATTTGGGGTAAATCTGGTAAATTTTAAATAATTTGGGGGGAATCTGGGGACTTTGGATGATTTTAGGAATCTCGTAGGCACTTTGTGACCGGTGTAGAGTGATATATCACCACCCGTTGACTAGCAGTTGAACAGTGGGCCAGGAAGCCCCGGCCCCGAATGAGGTCATATGTACCTGTTAAGGCACCTCAGGTTGAATTTTAGGGAATTTGGGTAAATCCGGCGAATTTTAAGGTATTCTGATAAATTTAGGGAGAAACATGTATAGTGCCATCGCAAAGAACTTCCTGTGTTTTATAGCGTCAATATTGTTATGTCCCGATGTCGGTTCAAGGCTAAACCGTATAAGAAAGCTGCGGGGCTCAGGTAAAAAGAGGTCAGTCAGTTACTGTAATGGCGTAAGCAGACCATCGAGAGGTCGTTCTCCTACCGATCAAAATACACCCTAGTCATCAGACTGCCAAATACATTCCGGTTCTCGAGAGAACAAGAGTTGACCAAGGGAAGTCAGCAGGAAAGATGACAGAGAGGAGCCCGGGCACAAGTAATTGGAAGCAATACCTGACTCAGCTGGGGACCGTTGGTCGCCAACCCACGTCCGTTTCGTCGTGAGCCTCTGCGTGGGAATTTTATGGACATTTAGGGAAATTATGGGGAAATTTAGGGAAGTCTGGGAAATCCCATTCTGCTACACTGTTGGGGACAGCGAGGTATCGTAACTCCTATTTGCTCTTGAGGAAAACATGCTGCTACCTGCTTGTGTCGACAGATACCCTGCTCGGCTACCCTGCAGGCCGCTCCTTACCTTACCGCCACTCCTTAGAAAGGTAGTTGAAACTAGGTGTTCAAAAGCACAGTATAACCTGCAACGAGGAAGGCCAGGAAGGCGCAGGAATTTTGGGACAATTAGAGGAATTTAGGAACATTTTGGGTAATCTTAGGGGATTTGGTGAACTAGGGGTAAATGTGGGAAATGTTGGGGGTTTGAAGGATTTTTCGGTATTGTAGGGAATTTTGGTAAATTTGGGTGATTCTGGGGTGTCTTTAGTTATTTTACGGGGATTTAAGGAATGTATGGTAGATTTTAGGTAATTTCGGCAAATTTGAAGGAATTCTGTGGTGATTTGGGGGTATTTTAGGGAATATGAGTAAATTTGAGTAATTTTAGGTAATTTTGGTAAATTTGGATAATTCTGGGGGTGATTTGAGATATTTTAGGGGGTTTAAGGAATTTTTGGTTGATTTTAGGTAATTTTGGTTATTTTTGGGAGATTTTGGTAAATATTGGTGATTTGTGGAAACCTGGATATTTTTTTTGGTGAGGGGGGTAGATAATTTTGGTAAATTTGGGAAAGATTTAGGGAATTGTGGTAAATTTCTGGTAATTCTGGGGTGATTTGAGGTATTTTAGAGGATTTAAAGGAATATTTGGTGGATTTTATGTAATTTTGGTGATTTTAGGGAATATGGATACATTTTGGTGGATATTTGTGAATTTGGGGAGAAATCTGGAGGGTTTTAGTGTATTCGTGGTGTAATATGGGAGAATCTGGGGATTTTTGTTTGGTCACGGGACATTCGAATGTTATCTGGGTAGGAAGAGAACTGGAACTGACCAAGGGAGGTCGACAGAGAGGAACTTGGCACAAGTAATTGGAAGCAATGCAGAACTTTTGTGGAAAATCTAATAAATTTTAGGGAATGTGAGGAAATTTGGGTGATTTTAGGGAATTCTGGGGTGTGGTTGGAGGCGGGTGGGGGTAATGGATGGGGTAGGGGGTAGTGGGATCGCCGTCTTGTTAGGTTAGGCTAGGTTAAGTTAAGCTCTGACCGCCCGAGCAACGTCAGGTGGTCTAGGATCGGAACAGCCTCTCTACTGACCAACCTCATAGAGCCCAGGTGGTTGATGTTTCCTTGGAAACAGAAGATATTGCACGCATGGTGTGGTCTGCTCGCTCTCCCGATTTGAATCCCGTATAGCATGTCTGGGACGCAATAGGGAGACGAGTTGCATCACGGCAGCATCCACTAACCACTCTCCCAGAATTGCGAGCTGCTCTGCAGGAAGAATGGGCGTTATTGCCTCAACATGAGATTGATGACCTCATTCGCAGCACGACCCACCGTTGTCAGGCCTGTATTGCTGCCAGAGGTGGTCACACCCCATACTGAGCACATTAACCAGTTGTCGGAATGTGTGTGCAAATCCACGAAATTGGAAAAAACGAAGAAGATATTTGTCTACTGTTATGCATGTTGCAGTGGTTTACTTCCTGTATTCTTTACATTGTTGCTACTTTATTAATACGTGTTTATACTGTTTTGTGGAAAAATAAACGCAGCCTTGCAACATTTCCGTTTGTTGCTATAATTTTGGACACCAGTGTATATATCAAAATAATTTATGAAACTTGAAGTCAGTCATACCTGACGTTCTACCGGGGCGATAAGCTCAATTCTTTTTTCTTTTCAATGAAAGATATATATGCCCACATATGTCATCGGGCATGTAAAACCACCTGCCTTTCACCTTACTTGAGTTATATTAAAACACACTTTTTCCTGATATTTTCCACTTTTTTTCTTCACTCAATCACCCATATCTCAGGTTGTAATTGCTGTACACCGTTGGTTTAGGTATTCAAATATTTCATAAATCAAGATCTCCCTTTTGCGCAGTTAGTCTGAAATCGGCTGCGTCTGAGTGAAATTTTGAGGCAACAACCATTACAGCGTATGCTTTTCTCCAGAGTTTCTTCCATTTAAGCGACTACATCTCAGGTTGTAATTACTCTATGCCGTTGCTTTCAGTATTAAAATATTTGTGAAAGTTAGGACGAGTGTGGAAAAAATATACTGGGGTGTTGTTAATTATGTGTCTTGGCAGGAAAACACAAGCGTGCTCAGCGAATATGTGAAAAACGGCGATGCGAAACGAGCGAAAGTAGCAAACAAACAAAAATTCCTCAAGACAGATGCTGATGTGATGATACGTGGTTCTTCAAATACAAACAGTTTCGAAGTGCTATGCATTGTCGGCGATGTAATTGTTTATTCCGCGCAATTTCGCATTGCCTACAAGGGACAAAAGTAATGGAATGCAGCCGAAAAAATATCAGAAACCCCTATTGACGTCAAATTCGCACATGAAAAGCTAAGGAAGTAGGAGGCTTCTGCTACTTGGGAAGCAAAATAACCAGTGATGCACGAATCAAAGGGGATATAAAAAGTAGCTACGTTCAGGTAAGGAAACCATTTCTACAGACAAAATCTGTTGACATCAAATATAGATTTAGGTACCGTATTAGAAAGTCATTTATGAAAGTCTTTTTCTGGAGCGTGGCGCTCTGTGGAAGTGAAACTTGGACTGTTGGTGCAGCAGAAACGAGGAGTATAGATGAATTTGAAATGCGGTGTTACAGGAGAATGATGAAGATCATATGGGTAGATAGAGTAACAAATGAGGTATTAAGACGAGTGGAGAGATGTTTCTGGCAACTGCTAATGAAGAGAAGAGATAGAAACGAAAGTTTGATGCTTTACAGTCGGTCAACACGATTGTACCCAAATGAGATTTGTTATTCCCTAATCCTGAAACAAATTTACATGAGATTAATAACATTTTGTAGCCTAAGTGTAATGGATCTGATGTTGATGGCTTGACGATCGAAACAGGTCATCCAAGTGTATTTATTAATCTCATGTAATTTCTTTTTCAGGATTAGGAAATAACCCATCTAATTTGGTTACAATCGTGTTGACTGACTGAAAAGCATCAAACTTTTGTATACTAAGGCAACACTGAAAATGGCTTCAAACACCATAATGAGAAGAGATAGTTCGGAAGGACACATAGCCTACTAAGGCATCCAGGAATAGCAAACTTACTGTAGTTATGGAAGGAAGGGTCGAGGATAAGAACTGCAGGAGTAGACAAAGGTTAGAATATGATAAACAAATTGCCTCAAATGTAGGATGTCGTAGCTATGTAGAGATGAAATGATTAGTTCATGACAGGGAGGCATGGAGAGCTGCATCTAACCAGTCAAATGACTGAAGACTCAAACAACAACAACAACAACAACAACAACAACAACAACAACAACATGGAACAGAAGAGAGTCACTGTGAAATTCGTTTGGCTGCTGTTGATAATATTATCAAGAATTGGCTAGCACATACGATTTTTAATACTGGTGGCGGATCTCTTCGACGCAATATCAATAACCCTACCGAATGTAAACGTATAATGGTTGCTGATGGGCAATATGTTGGACATGAACTCTATAGTGTGAGTGACCTGTTCTTGAGTGAAAATAATGACACAATTACTAACTATGGTTCTGGAGAGACTATTCAAGACTTACTATTTTCTGGAAACTTCGACAAAGGGCATTATAGTGTCCAGAAGAAAAATAATAGCAGTCCTACCAGTATAACTGCAGTAAAGAAATCTAAGCGTGTTGAAGAAGTTCGTTTGAAACTTAATTACAAAACGTACCGTCAAATGGTGGTGAAAATTGCGCTACTTTCCAAACAGACAACTCTTGCAAAGATATTCCTTCACTTTGTGGGGTTTGAAGCCACTTGTCAGTGTTGCCTAAGTAAACAAAAGTTTGGTGCTTTTCAGACGGTCAACACGAATGTACCCAAAAAGAGCTGGGTTATGCCCTAATCCTGAAATAAATTACATGAGATTAATAAACACACTAGGATGACCAGTTTCGATCGTCAAGCGATCATCATCAGATCCATTACACTTAGGCTATAACATCTATGTTTGAGAATACAGGTGAAAAATATTTACAATATGTACAATTATTTAGTTGCAGTATTGGTAATGCAACTGTCGGTGTATGCTGAATGTAGTATATCTGCTGTTAGGTGAAATGCTAAAAGGGTGATAGAAATCCGGAGTTTGTCTGATTGGGGTGACTATATGGTTGTAAAAAGTCAACTATGGTTATACTGTAATATTACAGGCTACTACTTATCTGGTTGTCTTCCTGGCTGGAGCTTCGAGCAGTTTCGTGTTCACTCTTGCACCAGTTGAGGTCGACTGAACCGCGGTGTTAACTGGACGAAACTGGTTTATCCTTTCTCCCCCCTCCCCCTTGTTCCTATGTACTGTCGGAGGTCAGTGCAATGTGTATTTGTGTGACGTTGCCAAATCTAGATAAGATGTATGTTATTGAATACAGGAAGGTCTACAACTATTAAAGACTAATGAACAACACACGAATAACAATGAATTCAAGTTCCACAGCAGAGTAAACAACAGAACAAACATAACCCTTTCTCAAGATTAAATAAATATGTTAGACAAAGGTTTGAAATACAACTGCACAGACGCACACACGAACCACAATATAAAACAGTTAATCACAGATATCGAGATAGCCAGTCAAAAGCTCCCAGCAGAAGACAGGGAATTAACCAAAAATCTTGCCACCAGCGAAGCCAAAAATATCCTCAAACGAGAGGGCGAAAGCAATAACATGCAAAACAAAAAACAACTCAAAGAAATAAAGTCATTGAAACAAAAATAAAAGAACATGACTTAATCATCACAAAAGCACATAAGGGAAACACCACAGTAATTTTGAACAAAACAGAATACATTGAAAAAAACAGTCGAATTCCTAAACAACAACGAAATCAAGGAATTAGCAAAAGATCCCACCAAAAAAATTCCAAAAACAAATAAAAATTACGTTAAAAGAAACAGAATACATATTGATCAAAGCTGAAAAATCAAAACTAATGAACATGAACCCAAAAATACCGTCATTGAGGGGACAACCTGAAATACACAAAAAGGAATGCCCAATGAGACTAATAGTCAATTGTCGGAATGCTCCTAATTACAAAATCAGCAAAGCTTTACTTACTTTACTTAGTCGGTCCTCTTCTACCGGTTGGTGTCGAGGTTTCACAGAGAGATCTCCATCCTTTCCTGTCTTGGGCCTTGATTCGAGCTGCTGTCCATTGAATGCCTCTTGTTCTTAGACTGGCTGCAATATTGTCCTCCCACTTGGTGCGTGGACGTCCTCTGGTTCTGGGACCCTCACTCCTAGCCTGCCATACCCGGTATGGTAGTCGTGTTTCAGGCATGCGTGCGACATGACCATACCGCCTCAATTGGGCTTTCTCTATGATTGATCCCAGCGGTTTTACACCAAGCGTATTTCTTATAGTGTTATTTCTGATGCGGTCTCTTCTCGTCTTTCGTTTTATACGCCTCAAGTATCTCGTCTCCATTGCTTCTATCCTACTTTGATGTTTAGTGCCTAAGGTCCATGATTCCGAGCTATATGTAAGTGTTGGTACATATGTTGACTTGTACACAGCGAGCTTGGTCTTCTCGCTCACTTCTCTTTTGCTAATAAAGTTGCGGCTTAGTGAGTAATTAAGTCGTCCTGTTGAAGCAAGGCGGCTATTTATTTCTGCGTCCATCTTTCCATCTTCTGATATCATGGCCCCTAAGTACTTAAATGTTGGAACTTGTTCCAATTCCTTGCCATCGATCTTGACGTTCAGCACTCTTCTCTGCCTTGACACAGCCATCACTTCGGACTTCTCTGTACTGATTACCACGCCTACCTTCTTCAGTTCTTCGTTCCAGATATCCAAATTATACTGAAGCTCTCGAGGGGACTTGGGTAATATAACAACATCATCTGCAAATGCCATGACTGTTATGTAAATAGGATTTAACTTGTAGTTCCCAACTTTGAATTTCTTGCTGCGTTCCTTACCTCATGACCTCATCCAAAAGTATGATGAACAAATATGGTGACAAAATGTCTCCCTGTCGCACTCCTGCTGTTGATATGAATTCTGTGGACGTACAGTTCGATGTCCTTACTTGATTTCTGCAGCTTTTGTAGAAGCTCCTAATTGCTTGTATAAGGCAGGATTCCACGTTCCGTTGCTTTAGGACTTCCCACAGGATTCTCCATGGTACCTTGTCAAATGCTTTCACTAAATCCAGAAAACACATATACGTATCCCTGTTGCGTTCTATGTTCTTCTCACACACTTGACGGATTGTGAACATTAAGTCCTGAGTGCTTCTTCCTGCCCTGAATCCACATTGTTCTTCTTCCAATTGTATCTCTACTTGGTTTCGTAGTCTTGTTTCAAGAATCCTTGAGTATATTTTCCCCGGTACACTTAGAGAAATGATATTCCTCTGTGGTTGTCGCATATTCGGTTATATCCCTTTTTGTAGATAGGTATAATTGTTGCTAGCTGCCAGTCTCTAGGGATTTCTTTCGTCTTCCATGCTATGTTCATCACCTGCAGCAATAGATTTTCCCCCTTTTGTCCCGTATATTTGATCATTTCTGATGAGATTTGATCGTGCCCAGCTGCTTTCCCAAGCTTTATCTTTCTGATTGCTCCCCTCAATTCTTCAAGTGCAATATACGTACTTTCACCTTCCTCTTCTACCGCTGTATCCTCTTCTTTCAATCTTTCCCCCACATGCTGCTCCTTTTGTTCGAGCAGTTCATCGAAGTGCTGCTTCCATCTCTCCATGATCTCTTCTTCTGTTGTTAGTAACTCGCCATTCTTATCTTTAATATATTTCAAGGGGCATTCCTTCTCCTTTCTCTAGTTCTTCAGGATTTTATAGAACAGTTTTTGATTTTCGTCATGGGATTTTTCCATAAACTCACCAAACTTTTCCCAACTTTGTGTCTTGGCAACCTTAACAATCTCCTTTACCACTATCCTTTGGTTTTTGTACCTCTGGTAGTCTTCTATTGCTTTCGTATTGAGGTATCTTTTCCATAACTCTTTCTTTTCTTTAACAGCCTCTTTTACTTGGTCATTCCACCAAGATCTTTCCCTTTGTTTTGAATTTCCTGTTGTAACTCCACATATTTCAGTTGCACTTTCCCGGATGGCTCTTTTAAACATATTCCATGTGGTTTCTAAATTTCCTTCCTCACTTTCTTGGTTCATGTCTCGTAGTTTTGTACTGACCTTATTTTGAAACTGTCCTTGTATCTCTTTCGCTTCCCTCAGTTTATATGCCTTGATTCTTGGCTTTGCTCTTTCCTTTCTCTTCCTTGTTTGTACCCGTTCCTGTGTTCTCTCTGTCACATATGTTAATACCAGTAGTAGATGGTCACTTCCTATCTCGGGTCCTCGTACAACTCTTTCGTCTCGGACGAATCTGATTTGATGTTGCTTTACAATTATATTGTCAATCACTGACTTTTCTGCTCTGACTGGTTCTACTCTTGTATATTTGTGGACGTCCTTATGGGGGAACTTTGTGTTTGTTATCATTAAGTTATCGGGCCATACAATATTCCAGAAGCCTCTTCCCATTGTTGTTTGTCTTGCTTTCACCTTCTTTTCCAATTACGTTTTGCCATTTTGTAGGTTAATTACCCACTCTTGCATTTATATCTCCAAGTAAGATGACATCTTCCCCTTTAACTTCGTCCATTGTACTCTGAAGTTGTTCCTAGTACTCGTCTTTCTTTTCTTCCGTCTCATCATCATTTGGTGCATATGTGACAATAAGAGATATGACCCTTCGTTCTTTCTCTATGTCTATGGTCATTATACGTTCATTAACAAACTTCCCGTTTTTGACATTTTTTGTTCTTTCTTCTTTAACTAAGAGTCCTACTCCAGCTTTGGCTCTTTCCTGTTTTGGTACCCCAGAGTAGAAGAAAAGAAAGCCATCCTCCCACTGCTCACAGCCCTGACCTTTCTTCTTTGTTTCAGTTACCGCTAGGTATTGCACTTTGGTCCTCTGTATTTCCTTCATCAATTCAATTTCCTTCCCATTCACTCCTCTAACATTCCAAGTATCCAAAGTCGTTATCCTTAATCCGCGCCAGTTTGTCGTCTTCTTGATCAGTCCGGTTATATATCTGTGTTTACTTTTAGTATGAGTGGTTTCGGAATAGCAGGTAACTGGTCTACTGATTCCTAGCCTGATGGGAGGGCTGCTCCCTTCTGGCATCCAGGCTTACCATGTGGTTACTTCCTTGCTAAGATGTTTCCGTCAATTACTTCCTGAGCCAGGGAATTTGTCAAGCCCCTCTCAGGCGCATCCCAGAATCCCTTCTCCTTTCTCAACACGGGCTTGGGACCGGCTATAGCAGAGTTAAAATCAGCAAAGAGTTATTAAAAATCTTAAAATACCGCCTTTCCAACGACAAAACAACTCAGTAAAGAACACAACGGAACTTGTAACAGCATTGAACACCCTACAAATGAAACCTAGCTTGAGGCTTGTATCTTTCGATGTAACTACATGTACACCAATATTTCTATTATTGATGCAATCAACACTATCGAAAACAACTTGAAATCCAACAATTCGGCAAAAGAAACTGAAGAGATTGTGAGATTACTGAGGGTCGTCCTCAGCCAAAACGTGTTTCAATTCGACAATAAAATGTACACACAAATAGAAGGCCTAGCGATGGGATCACCACTAAGCGGGCTAATCGCTGACATCTTCATCAATACACTAGAAAATGAATTCTTAGAAAAGACTTCAACGAAGGGAATAGTAATATGGAAAAGATACGTAGATGATGTAATTTGCATCTACGATACTGAACTAACAAGCGAAGAAACAATTCTCCAATCCATTAATAGCCTATACCACTCAATCAAATTCACTAACGAATCCGAATCAGACCGAGAAATAAATTATCTCGACATAACCATTGAACGTAAAGATAACTAACTTTCATATTCCATATTCCGGAAAGCCACACAAACCACGCATAGAATCGACAATCAGTCTAATCACCCCAGTACGCACAAATTACCGGGGTTCAATTCAATGGTGCACAGGGCTTTAAGCATACCCATGTCAAAAGACAACTATAATATGGAAATAAGAACCATTAAGCAAATAACAAAGGAAAACAATTTCCCGCCAAGAAAAATAGACCAAATTATAGCCAAACATAAAAATAAAGATAAAACAATTCCCAAAAAAATGCGCGCTTCAACTATGTGAATACGAACACATATAAAATCACTAATCTTTTCAAAAAGCAAGGCTTAAAAATAGCATTCACAACGAACAATACAACCGGTAGGCACCTGCAAAATAGTGATCTAAATAAACATAACCCGTATTCAAAGTCAGGGGTATATTCTATTACATGCCAAGACACTGGTTGTCAAGCTAATTACATTGGACAGAGTGGAAGACGAGTAGACACACGTTATAATGAACATAGGAATGCGATAAGATACGGAACACATTTAGCCGTATGCGAACATATGTGTGACACGGGGCACAGCTTTACTAACATCGAGACTGACCTAAACATAATTCATCACGAATCGAAAGACAGAGCTCTCGACATAAAAGAAGCAATCGAGATTCACCTAGCCAAACGAAACAATCCCAACAATCTAAATGAACATACTTTTATGGAGAGTTCACCCCTTTTCACTCTACTAAAAAACACACCCTGTCGGAAACAAGACACAACTTAGCGATACAGCCAAGCTAGATAAAAAAAAGGGGGGGGGGGAATAGCGGTGGTTAATAGGTAAATGTTATCTGGGTCAGGTGTACTATGTACTTTATTCTGCAATAAACCAAGGCCGGTATTCGCGGCAGTACTAAAGGTGCCGGGACGTCTTCAAAAGACCGGGTAGCGCTTAGTACGAATGGCTTTTTAGTCCACGCGTGGCGAAGACAGTTCCACGGTCTTTAATAGTTGTAGACCTTCCTGTATTCAATAACATACATTTTATCTAGATTTGGCAACGTCACACAAATACACATTGCACTGACCTCAGACAGCACATAGGAACAATGGGCGGGGGGAGGAAAGAACAGTTTCGTCCAGTTAACACCCCGGTTCAGTCGACCTCAACTGGCGCAAGAGTGAACATGAAACTGCTCGAAGCTCCAGTCAGGAAGACAACCAGATAAGTAAGTAGTAGCCTGTAATATTACAGTATAACCATAGTTGAATTTTTACAACCATATAGTCACCCCAAACAGACAAACTCCGGATTTATATCACCCTTTTAGCATTTCACCTAACATCAGATATACTACATTCAGCATACACCGACAGTTGCATTACCAATACTGCAACTAAATAATTGTACATATTGTAAATATGTTTCACCTGTATTCTCAAACATAGGTGTTATAGCCTAAGTGTAATGGATCTGATGATGATCGCTTAACGATCGAAATTGGTCATCCTAGTGTATTTATTAATCTCATGTAATTTATTTCAGGATTAGGGCATAACCCAGCTCTTTTTGGGTTCATTCGTGTTGACCGACTGAAAAGCTCCAAACTTTTGTTTTGATTCCTTCACTTTCTGTTATAAGTTCTACAGTTGTTATTTCTAAAGCTAGTAGGGCCAAGCTTAAGGCCACTTTGACAGGTCGTCGTGAAATGAGTGCCAAAGCCAAGAGACAGTATGTTGGCAAAATTGGTGTTCAAAAATTGAAGGTAGCTTTTCTGTGTGCTGTTTCAAATGTAATTCAAGATGTGAATCCTTTCTGCACACTTTGGTGCTATGATGGAAAAACCAAACTTCCACATATTACTATATTTGCTGAAGTGAAACAGTTGTTTATTTGTGGAAATGGAAACTCAAAAAATGTCAAATCGAATATTCGCCAGTACAATATTGCAAGAACTGAGGTTACGTAATACTCATAATGAAACTGATATCTTCAAATTCCAATATCGACTGATGCTGCTAAGCAGCACGGATTATCTATTATATTAAAACAATTGGAAGAAGCGTCACCTTTCACTAAAACTGAAATATATTGACATATAATTCTGCTATGACTATGTTTGTTGGTTTGAGTCACTATGAACGTTACGATGCATTATTCATTGAGCCCCAACTTACTTGATTATGTCATGTGTCTTTAAAAAAAATTGCGAATACCCATATTGAAACCAATCAGGTGAGCCTGAAAGGACAGTTTAATTACGACAGAATTGCGATGTACAAAACAGACCACATTAATATAGTCATAAGAAAGCTGAGCTAGAACATTGTCTTCTGGAGAGTCCTGGCAGCCCACGCTATCATGTTAAATAAATAAACATTACATCGCTAACTCAAGTTACCGTCCGAGAAAGAAGAAATGAAGGGGCGTGGCTTATCAACCAAGATACCACGTGATATTAAGCCTTCACATAGTAACAAGCGATATTAAACTCACTTAAGAAAAGGAAAATCAGGAACATATATCCATATTCAATTTAATATTTGACAGCAGGTTTATGGGATTAATATTAATGATCCAATTAATTGCGCAGAGACTGGGCTAAAGTGCGTTATCCATATTCCCGGGCTTACATTTGACGTCAAGGCCCCGAAGGGGAATTACCTCTTTCTATGCATAGAAAAATAGACGCTCCCAGAATTACGAGAAATTTTACGATTGGATTTCGAATCCATTTACATATTTGGAACCTGTGAAACATAAGCTTTCAGAAAATGAGGGTGGCTGCATTTTAATCCATTTTTACAGAAATTGAGATCACGTGACCCGATCTCGGTTCCGGCCCGGCCTCAAAACATATAAATATCAGCACCGTAGTAGGTTTCAACACAGTCTAAGATTGTTTATGAGAGGCGGAAGCCCGTGTCCGTTGACCTAAGGTCTGGGCGACAAAGAAACTTCAAATACATAATTTCGAACTGAAAAAGGTGCTTTAATTAAGTGTAAGCTCACAAGATAAGTCGTAATCTCGTGAAATGATCTCGGATTAAGTAGGGGTAAACACCACTGGGATTTAACAAATAGCATAGATGATTCAAGGCGTCGACCAACTAAGAGACTTCGAACATAGCTCGTAGCTGTACGTGAATGAGCAAAATCGCTCGTAACCCTATCTACCCACCTGATATTCATTATTCTCCTGTAACACCACATTTCAAACGCTTAAATTCTCTTCTTTTCTGCTGCACCAATAGTCCAAGTTTCACTTCCATAGAGCGCCACGCTCCAGACAAAGGCTTTCAAAAATTACTTCCTATTACCTAAATCTATATTGGATGTCAACAGATTCCTTTTCTGTAGAAATGCTTTCCTTGCCTGTGCTAACCTACATTTTATATCCTCTTTGCTTCGTCCATCACTGGTTATTTTGCTTCCCAAGTAACAGAAGTCACCTACTTCCTTTAGCTATTCACCTGCCAATTCTACATCCATAGGGGTTTCTGATTTCTTTCGACTGCATTCCAATAGTTTTGTCTCACATTTATTAATTTCCATCATGAATTCTTTCCTCAAGACAGAATCCATACCATTTAAAAACTCATTCAACTCCTCTGGTGTGTCGGCTGAGATAACGGTGAGCATTGTGCGCAACCCAAGAGTTTTTCGAGAAGTAGAACTGAAAATGTGTCCCATAGTGTTATTAATTAGAGTGTTAAAACACCATAGTGCCACGTAGGTGACAGGCCTCGCGAGGACATTCCAGTTTTAATATTAAGCAAGTGTAAATATATAGTATTTTTTCGGATAATTGACCATTATAAACTGTGTTCAAGTGGAAGGTGTAAGATGAATACGTATAAAATGATGTCCAATTTTAAAATGGTCGGCTAAGCAGAGAGTTAACCGAGGACGAAGACCTGTTCTGGTATACTACCCTCAAGTTCAAAGAGTGAGTACAAAAATGTATTTATATGACCAAATCTGCCCTAGGGATCGAGGTAAACTGTCATATTTCAATTAATGTCTATTTCTTGGATTTAAGTTGAGCATGTGACTGGGGGTAATTAATAGTTGTAAAGAGAGCGATTGGCCGTCAGGAATGCACTAAGTCGGAATTTCCTTAGGTTGATTAAGTAATAGATTCGTTTCGAGTGTAATTTTCCAGTCCCAGAAAATAGTCACTCCAAATTTCGATGATAATAATAATAATAATAATGTTCATAATGATGCCAATTAACGATAAATGAACATGGATCACCAGGACGTAATTGAAGCAGGACAAATATATAGGAACTGTAATATTTAATTTCTGTAATTGGTGTAGTTGTGATTCAAAACACATGGTGTTGATAGTAGAACACATTCAGGTGACTATTGTGGCAATGCGGTAGTCGTGAGCAGCAAGAAAGTACTTTTGGTAAGTCAGTGTGTTGATGGGTGCAATATCAACGTCTAATGAAGGCCAGGGATATGTCCTCGTGTAATAGAGAAATAGATATAGTTGTGGTAAGAGAGGCGTGACCCCTACTCAGACATAGTTAATGATGCGGCATGTATAAGTCCCATCCTGCGAGTATATTAGGTTTCAGAATGAGATAAGTACTAACGTAATGTGATATAAGAGAGATAAGCAGCGAAATAAATACTATGCAGATGAAGATTGAAGAAGGTACCGTGGTATGTGCCACAATTGAATATGTGTTCAGTGAATAGTTTTCCCATTAAGTGGAAAGAGACCGTTTGATGATAGTTATGCAAGATCCATACTGATTTACTATTTGACATGAATATAGGAACACCCGCAAGCTTGTTTGAGACAGAGACATTGTCCCTGGGTAAAGTAATAATTCTTGTTTAATGCATGCGATTTCTACGGCAATTTCCGACTTAAGTGTGAATTTAGAACTGTGTTTGAGTGTATTTCTATAATATGTCTTAGGGACAAATAAAGATATTTTGTCTAACTAAACTGAATTTATTGAGAGGGGACGACAAATCACTGCTCCAGTTTAGATTTATTATGTAGTTGAAAACAAGTCATTTCAAACTCGCACCATAAAAACGCTTTGTGAGCGATTGCCTTTCAGGGCATATAAGGTGTGTTCAAAAAGTAACGAGCCGCAGGCTGGAATGCGCAAACCGGCGACTACATCGGCTAATCGTGGCGTGTGTAACGAGATGTGGTTCCGACCAGAGCGTGGAAGGTCACAGCTCGTCGCCAATTGGCAAGCGTGCACGTCACGTGACGATACAAAGCGAGCAGCAGCATGCATCAACCATCCAACGCTGTCAGTCGCATTGCAAACAGTGACATGGAGGCGTCAACCGAAGAGTAAAGAGGTGTTGTTCGGTTTCTGACAGCGGAAGGAGTAGGGGGAACGGACATTCATCGCCGAATGTCACAAGTGTACGGCGAACACTGCATGTCCCTTGCAAGTGTCAAGGCGTGGCACAAGCGCTTCAGGGAAGGACGGGTGTCGTTAGCCGATGATGCCCGGTCTGGGGCACCCCCCTGCACTACTGATGACAACGTCCAGCTGGTTGATGCACTCATTACCCAGCACCGCTGAGTGACAGTAAACGCTATAGCCGCCGTGGTCGCTCCACGACAATGCACGACCTAATACGGCCAACACAGTCGCGGCACTCTTGCAGAAATTCAAATGGGAGGTTCTCGGCCACCCTCCATACAGTCCAGACCTCTCTCCCTGTGATTACGCCATGTTTGGTCCCCTGAAAAGGGCTCTGCGGGGCCAACGATTCACCTCGGACGCCGACGTACAGCTGTACGTGCGGAACTGGTTCACATCGCAGCCCAGGGAATTTTATGAGACGGCCATTCACCGCCTCGTGTCACAGTGGGACAAGTGCCTCAACAGCCAGGGCCGATACTTCTAACATACTGGTACTGGTTTCTGTAATTATGACTCCGGCTCGTTACTTTTTGAACGCACCTTATAGTTCATGTTTGTATTTTTGTCAAGCAAGGGGCCCCAGTCACAACTGTAATTTCTTCCCTCATTCTTAGGTAGTAGAGGTGGTAAACACTCACTTATCAGTGGCTTCATGTCACAAATTTTAATAGATCTTCATCGTTTTCTCCATCCATCATGTTGTTGAATTAGGTCATTATCTTACGCTTAAGAGCACATAAAACTGAGTACAAGTAAGCTCACGTAATAACTGATTGCTTCTGAATTTGGCACAAGTCAGTAATACGCAAACTTTAATGCAATTTAAGGTTTATTCATGTAACGTTTATTGTTTTCAAGGTTCGAATGTACGTAAATAATTTAATTGATTTCAGGTGAGATTCATACCGCCAGAAATATTGTCACGCTTTTCTATGATTTTATTTAAACTTTGATAGATTTATAGATCATTGTAGATCATGTGGTAACTCTGGGAAATTTTGGATTTTTGTGATCTTCAAATTTTCTTCCTATTCAAAGAAGACGTGTGTGGTATGACTGGTGTTACAATTTCAGTATTGTAAATTACGGGTAAATTCTTGTTTGACATTTAGTTCATCTTTTTAACGTACTTGTTTGATTCTTTTTTCATATTTTTGGATTGTTGTAATTTAGTTGTCTTCTTTTATAAATTTATAAATGCAAAATTTTTAGCGAAAGATATGTGTAGTTTATTTCACTACTCTTAAGAACCTGTATGTAGACCACCTAATGTGCTGTAGTGTTTCTAATCCAAAAGAATCCGGTATGACCCCGAGGCCCAACTGACATATATATATATCAATGGTCTAAATCATTTAAAAACGGTTATAATATCATAACACCAACGCAACATATCACCTATTACTAAAACTGAAATATCTTGACAAATAATTGTGCAACGACGATGTTTTTTTTTTTGCTCTAGACACTATGCACGTTACGCACAATCAAACGAGCCACTACTTACTTGACTCTGTCATCCGTGTTTTCAAATAATTGCGAATATTCATTTCACCAAAATCATTCTTCTCGCCAAGATATGTGCCGGCCGTAGTGAGCGGAGGAGCAATTCAAGTGTTCTGTAGTACGCAAGCGCCCAGGAATCAGATGGCCTGTTCCGCTGCAACAAGCAAGCGCTCGGAGGTTGACTGCCATTTTGTTTGAGGATGGGTTCTTGGAGGTTGTTTGTGCTCCTAGTACGATGATCCATATGTGAAGAGTCGGTGGCGAACTAAATTGCAGATGTTTTAACAAGTAATTCCGTGAAGGACTAAATACCGGTAGTTTACATTTCTTAAAATGTAAGATTCAGTCCTTATTCCAACAGTTAGATCGATTGACAGTAATATCTTTATCTACGGAATTCTGCTGGTATACGATTATCTCAAAATATAACTGAAATATTGTGGTCTAATACAGCAGTGGATTCTGAGATATTGATAGTCCACGGCTCAAATGCTCGTGGAGAGTAAATATGTTGTTGACAACACTGCTCTATCTAAGAATGTGCGCATATACTGTACAGTATATGTTATGGCATACACTTTACAAACTTAATTTGGCAGAAATCCAGCGAAAGTTATATTCAGTCAAAAGGGAAACATATAAGCGTACCGTACGTAGAATTATTTTGGTAACACTGATATACACTAGTGTCCAAAAGTAAAGCATAATCACTAAACGAGGCCATACCGCCTGATAGGAATGTCAGACGGATTACTGAACAAACGGAAACTGAATCACACACCATATGTCACACAACTTGTCAAAAAAAATCAGTGTCAGAAAGGTTCTGATAGCTAAGGCACACCTTTGACAAAAACTAACAAAACTTGGCAATGTCTTCCACAACAAAATATGCTGTTAATAGGGTGTATGATTACCCCTAATGGCCACACATGCATCGCAGCGACGTGGCGTGCTCTCTATCAGATGGTCCTAGAGCTCTTGTGGCAGTCGATCCCATTCCTCCGAAAGAACAATGCGAAGGTCTTGGAGGGTCCTTGGTGGAGGCTGACAGGATGCAATTCTCCTCCCCAATGAGTAGTGGTTTTGTAAGAGTTCTAATGCCTCCTACGGCTTTCCTCCTACAAGATGGCGGCGCCGCGCAACGACTACTTACATGGCGCGCCTTTCAAATAAAGCTGGCAGGCATGGCTTAACCTAGCCTATCCTAGTCAAGCTAACCAAGTCTATTCGACTTCACCAAACCTATTTGACAAAGGGCATAACTACACTTTTGTTGATTTGAGCCCATGATGGGACTTTGACCTATGAGGTATCGTTGGACTCGGGCTAATCCCCCCCCCCCATTTTTTGAATTTATTTTTGAAATTTTAACAAAGGGCCTAACTACACTTTTGCTAATATCTCGCGAACCAATAAGGCTAGGGACTTGTATGAGGTATTGTAAGACTTGGGATGACACCCCTTTTTGTGAATGAATTTGTTGAATTTTCGACAAAGGGCCTAACTACATTTTTGTTAATATCTCGCGAACCAATAAGGCTAGGGATTTGTATGAGGTATTGTAGGACTTGGGATGACACCCATTTAATTTTGAAATTTTCACAAAGGGCCTAACTGAAATTTTATAGATTTTTTTGGATTTATGATGGGGTAACTATTTTAGCCAGTAGCCGATAGCCAGCGGCAGACCTGGTCCGTGTGTAAAGCAGAGTGTTGAACTGACGTTGCTCGCCAGTCCTCACTACTGCAATCTGTTAACGATATGAATGGAAAGTGACGAAATACATGTGAACACGTGTGAGATGACATTATTGCCGACCCCCTTGTGAAACAACATGTAAGCTAACAAGTCACATCCTGTTTGGTTCGTAAGTGAGAAAATGAAAGATCATGTGTAATTTGACCTGACACAGGTGTTCACCTTGGACGTTAGCTGTACACGTGCATGATAACAGCAAACAAGACACATCCTCTTTTGGCAGTGGTGGGAGGTGAAGGGGAGGAGAGGGGGAGAGTCGGTGTAAGGGAGAACACAGGTGGAGAGAGAAAGAAATATGTGTTGCTCATAATGCATGTAGAGCTGAGGACTGTACACACAGGGCTATAGGTTCAGTACAGCATGAGTGAATAAATAAATACAAGGCGCACAGTTTCATACAATATGTAATTTATTAATCCAAGAATTAAAGGCTGAGCTAAATCCCAACCATTTTACATATAGTTTATTTCCTTTTTGTTTCAACACTTTTTCCACCAGGTAATGTTTTGGAAACGCTGAATTTTGGAGTTCTTGGAGATAAAACCTGCCTTTTATAGGTTGATGATTGAGGTCCTCGAGTAAATAGGTGACTGGGCTGTTCAGGTTAACTTGACGAATTCGAAATAGTTCAGTCCCCCAATTTGGTGTGTAGCCCTTGTCGAAGACGGACTTGATTTGCTCACACGAACATGGTCCCCGATGTTGAGGCGATGACGTTTAGGTCAGCTGTTTTATGGGGTTAAACAGTTTATCCAGTCACGCAATATTTTTGGTCACAAGTCCTGGCTTGGTCCCAATGGTTGTGTTTGGTGTCATTGTAACGTGATACTACCTCAGATAACAAGTCCAACCAGCGATATGAGCCTTGAGCGATAAACGCTTTCCACAAATGGGTTTTAAATGTTCGGTTAAACCGCTCGACCACACTGGCTTTGAGATTGCTGTATGTGGTGTAATGGTGAATATCCAAAGATTTGAGAGAACTGGAGAACTTGCCAAAGTTCATCCACACCTCATGAAATCACCTTGAGTCGCTGATAGTGACGTCTAGCTGGACGATGCAACTCATGAGCGATGCCCACTTTAATGGGTGAAGGCTTAAACAATAATTTTGGCATTTCGAGGTTCTTCAATTTCTTGAATTTCCCAATCGTGACCGGTATGACCTTGTTGAAAAATTATTTTCCCTGGTCGGTTTGTAACAACTGGGGTTGACGTTTGGAATGTTGAATAATATTTTTAAAGGCCTTGGTGACTTGCGACTCACGGGTTGAACAAAGGCCATTTTGGAATACCCATCAATGCTCGTCAACATATAGCGTACACCATCATTAACGCTAGCATAGGGAATCATTTCCACCAAATCGGCTTGCCAAAGTTCATCCACACCTCATGAAATCACCTTGAGTCGCTGATAGTGACGTCTAGCTGGGCGATGCAACTCATGAGCGATGCCCACTTTAATGGGTGAAGGCTTAAACAATAATTTTGGCATTTCGAGGTTCTTCAATTTCTTGAATTTCCCAATCGTGACCGGTATGACCAGTTTGGCGTGAAGCATGCAACAGCTGTAGTCGTTGGACGAGCTTAGTGGGATTGTGTCAGTAGGTAACGTCCACAAGGGGTTTTAATGGTTAAAATGTCACTCCCGAAGCGGACACTTTACGACGACCACTTTGACTGCTTGAAAACATTTTTGCGATGATGGATGTATTTTTTTAAGATATATTGGCATTGACTTGTTGAGAGGGATCGTACTGTCTTTGTGGGCATGGGTGTCCAATAAAATGGATTTATATTTGCCAAGGTCCTGTTGCGTATAATCATGGGAAGAGAATAGCAGCTTTAACAGGCCTGGTGTTAATTTATAGTTGATTTTTTAATGACAGCACTAGTAGGAGCAAATTTAATCGATGAATCACCAATCTTAAAACTATCATTCTCATAGCGAACACCATACGTTGTATCTTGTGTTTCCAATAAATAGATCGGTGAAATAGGGTTTCAGTGTTGATCCATAATATTTTATTAAAAGGGGTGGGGATTTGTGTTAGGCGTAAACACTTGATTATCCTCATCCACAACATCGCTTACACTAGTCAAATCTTCCTGTTCCTCTTCCTCTTCCACAGGGTCCTCGTGTAGCGTCTGCGTGGCTTGTGAAACAGTGGGTAGCGTTTCAGATGGCTTGAAAGAGGGTTTAAACATGGCTTTTAGCGGAGGTGCTAAATGTTGTTGAATAAACAAAGCATTATCCGCACGTGATCGTTTCAACTGACGAAATTTTGACGAATAGTATTTTTTCTCTAATAATATGCTTTTTAATTGACTCTCTGCTAACGCCATGGTGTCTTGACAAATGACTTGAGAGGGAATGAGACAGTGCCTTAAATAGTAATAAAATGATCAAACCCTAAGCGATAACGTCCTTGGTTGAGTTCACTTTGTTTGTCAATCACTAAACAGGCATGGCGTTGGGTGTTCCAGCACTTGGCACACAATTCAGTAAATGTTTGGAATGTCATATCAGGATTGACATGTTCATTATAAATTTGACGACTATTCCGCTCATCCTGGCGAAATAAAACAATGACATTGGCATTGTCACGAAGTAGTTGTTTGCTCATTTTAGAATACGTTTGTCCAAGATAGAAGCAATCAATATGTTTGTGACGACCCATGCTGAAATAGTTTTGAATGATGGCTTGTCGTTCAGTGGATACATCATCGAAAATCATGAGTGAATCAGGCTTCACCTCATCCGGGGCAATAACATTTTCTTGCATGGAAAATGTGAAATAACTCATATTCTCTCTGTGTAATTGAGACATGAATTGATCTAGGAACATGTAGGGGCGTTGGTAGAGAGATTTGGCAAAAATATAAATATTTTGAAAACGGAGACCACTGGGTGCTGTGATGAGCGTGAGCAAAAGTTTGATCTTTCCACATCCCGAAGACCCCACGATGATGCAGCGCTTGGAAGATGGAAAGAGTAAACCGTGACGTTGTTCATGTGATGTGGGATAGAGATGGGAAACCATGTCCCCCACAGGGAATGACTCTTGCTGCTTAATAATCTCCATATTAGCTAAGGGTTAGAGAGGTTAGCAGGCTGTCTATATACATGGAACCATGCCTTGTAATAGATACAGTAGTCCCCTACTACAGGTTGATGTTAGATGCGTTTGGACGTGCGTTCACGGCTAAAGCTAAGTTTGTCCCCATACATGATCCTAAACAAGAAACAGACCCTGCTAATAAACACTATGTGGATAGATCTGTAGTGCCACGCACTAAACAGGGAGATTATGACTTTAAGGGAAAGAGGTTAACCCATGTGAAACATCCTCAAGTGCCTACGGATGTCACTACAGAAAAGTAAGTGGATAACAAGGAGCACGAGTTATATGACAAAGTGCCTCAGCTTACTGTGGATGGCTATACGGCTAAACATAACCGTATTATTCACGTGGAAGACCCACAAGAACCAAACGCTACCTCACCTACCAGATGAAAAGACTATAAATTTGCTCCATCCGTATTTTTAATGTACCTGACAAATGAAAAACCTGTGAATGACAGGAACCATTTACCGGTAGTGAATGGCAACCTAATGTATGTGCTTTCTTCAGGTTTAAGACACTATCGATTACACTATGATGGAACTATTCACATTTAACAATCCATGCCTGATGAGAACCATTTGCATGTAGAGATAAACCGTGATAGGATGTTGGTCCATAACCATCAAACGGTTAATGTAGGTGATGAATTATAATTTCATCTCATGCTCACATGGGATGAAAAGCAAGCAGCAAAACCATAAACGATTTCCCACTTTATGTGGAATTTGCATATACAGCCGTGAAATAAGGATGACACGTTAGTTGTCACTTAAACTTTCTTGTGAATGGTTGTTGGTCAACATCATGGTGAAACAAAGATATGTGGTGAAAAGGACTAAAAAAAGGCCCTGTCATTGCCAAAGCATGAGGTTAAGGCATTGGTTGAGAAGCCTTTGCGAATGAAACAAATAAAAAATAATGTGTTAACGATAAAGAAATCCCTTCGAGCAGCACAGAGACGTGTTATTCAAAAGCTATGCCAAACAACTAAAGCTTTCTCATTTTCGAGGTGTGTTTATGCGGAACCAATTACCCCCACGACCATGGAAACAGGAATGTGCAATTCTAAATCTAAACGATGACCGAGGGCCAGGAACCCATTATGTAGCCTATGTAGAAGAGGGATCCATGATATGGTACTTTGACAGTTTTGGAAATCTAGTTAGTTATTATTGTTTTAAGGGGCGGAACTACGAGGTCATCTACCCCTATTTGGAAATCTACCCCCGTCCATGGAACTATTGACCTATTTTGGAAACAGAACCAAGATATATTATAATGTGTAACGTGAGCAAACGTTTAACAGCCAAGAGTGTGGACGTTTGTGTTTAATGTTTTTTTATAAGACGCAGCATAAGCATAAACGTCAACAGTATATCGGCAGAAAATAAGACGTTTACACTGCATGGACCTGAAGTCATCGTAGACTTTTACCCGCCTATCGAATTGAGTGAAAGACCTAACGGGTTGGGACTTGTTTCTCTTTAAACGTACAATAGAATATAAAACATACGTGAAAATGTAAACAACAAGTTTTACTATGATGATTCTGTGCTAACCCTGAACCCTGGTGGATATACGATAGACGAATGAACACATTTATGTGGTGTTGATCAACGAATATGGTTTGAAGTCATTTCTTGATGGAACACACAAGTTTGAACTTACAGGACATACCAACACTCATCGCTGCAGTATTTTCTCTACGTTTAAGATTGACTTTAAAACACATCCAGATTCCATTGGTTCTTTACTAGGCTTTAAACCACGAGTGTTGGAGCCCAACAAAAAACGAGATTCAGACTATGAAGTGAAATTGATCGAGGACCATCACGTGTCGGTGACGTGTAATATTATTAGCCAAGTGTACACCGATCAAGAGCCATTGCATTCGCTTTATGATTTTATTGTGACATCGCCCAAATGGCTATACTATTCGTGAAAACCCTCCAGTAGTGCTCTTTCATTCTGTGGCTGTTGATCCTATTAGTAATATAACTTTAAGACTGATCAATAGAGACCAAAAACTCATTCAACTAGATTCTACCACACCAGTGACTTACAAGTTGGTTCTAAAGCCACTATGAAGCTGGTGTATAAAGCAACAACACCGTCAAAGAATGGTGTTAGTTGTTTGCCACGTGAACATACGTTCACACATAAGGACAAGCAGATTTTACAGCATCTGGGTTACCACGTCAACCCCCATAATGAATTCTATCCTAGAGGTAGTGAACCACATCGAGGAGCAACCAGGGGTGTTAAGAATTGATCCCAATTCCTATCAAGCTCAAACACCAAGACTCAATAACAATGATGAAATTCAATTTGTTATCAACAACCAAGATATTTATACCCTACCACATGAAACTGTTATTCAAATTGAAGATCGGCTCACCAAAGCTCTACACCTACAACATCCAAGTTAGCCAACCATGCTTTTGCCTTTTTGTACTCTGAGGTGCGCTACGTGATTAACGATATTGTGGTGGATAGCACTAGAAATGTGGGTATTTCAAGTGTCATGAAACTATACCCCTCTTTTAGCGATGAAGAAGGAAAACCACTTTGCATGGCAGATTGGAGTCATGACTCGACCAATGACTGGATGGTACACACCGATGGTACCTTTACTGGATATTTACCTCTTAAACTGATTTTAGGCTTTGCCGAAGATCACCAGCGTATTGTGGTCAACGCAAGGCAAGTTCTTTATCTGGTTAGAGACAGGAGTGATAATAATGCACTCAAGGGAGCCGAAAATGCACCCGTAGATTCAAAAATTTAACTACAACGAATGCTATGGAAAGTACCTCATGTGACCTTTGACGATAGCAAAGAACTGGTCATACTCAAGATTGTAAAGAGAGATATGCCCTTACCCATGGAATTTAGCCCTTACCCATGGAATTTAGAAGCTGGGCGCTCCATGATTACCCCCTATTGCCCACCACTAACACGCACAGTTGGTCTGTGAAAACAGCTCGCTATACAGAGAGACCTCTCTACATTATTGTGGGTTTTCAAACCGATCGCAAGTATCAACAAACCAAAGATGCTACGCAATTTCATCACCTGCAATTGAGAAATGCACGTCTTTTCCTCAACGGAGCTGTTTTTCCCTATGAAGGACTGGATTTGGATTTTTCAAAAAAAAGTTTGGCCCCCTGTACGACTTGTTTTCATAATTTCGATGGTCGTATTATCAAAAAGAGATTTGCCCCATGTTGTCACCCCAAGCGTTTAAGACAAGGGCGCCACTGACTGTCTTTGACTGTTCCTACTTGGAAGAGTCTGTTAAGCATTCTACATTCGAATAGATTTTGAAACGCATCACAATGTTCCAGCCAATACCACTGCCTACTGTTTGATCATTCATCACAAACAAGTCAACTATTATCCACTGTCCAACCAAGTGACGAGTGTATAAATAACAGGAAAACCCACGTCAAGCAGCTCAGTCATGCATTGCTTTAAAGCCTCGAGGTGTCACACCCATGAATTTAAAATCTGAGGAACAACGTTTCAAGACTTTTGAGACGTGGCCTGTGCCTTTCATAAACCCTCAAGCCTTGGCTACCGCTGGTTTCTATTATTTAATAACAAGAGATGAAGTGAAATGTGTGTTTTGTTTCATTACTATAGACCAATGGGAAGAGAGTGATGAACCTATGCAAGAACATCAGCTCTGGTCACCCGCCTGCCCCTACCTGTGTAGGGGACCTGAGTGGGGGCCCTCTACGATGTAGTGTTCAGGGGAGGAGAGAATAGAATTTGGGGGAATGCTGGAGATTAGCGTGTAGGGAAAGGGGCGTTTGAGCAGTCCAAGAACGTGGACGGGCTCAAAAATGAGAACTCCCAATTGTACTGTCTGCTTGGGTAGTTCGTGGGTGCGAGGTTAAGGGCTGCTTGGTTCTGATCAGCTGAGCGGCTGCTACTTGGAATAATGCAAACGTGGGCGCGCCTCGCGCTAAGAGCAAGACAAACGAAGAATGACGTAGGCGCGTGGCTGACTACGCGTGCCACGGAGCAATTAAATAAGTGTTCCCTGAATCCTACCGGGAACGGGGGATGAAGGGTAGGATCTTAATAATTAGTTAAATAAACTAAATGACCAGCTACTTGTAAAAGGTTTGGCTTTAATTGGTGCTTCCAACTGGGAGCACTTCTAGACTTTGCAGAGCAGTTATTAAACTTTATGCTTTCACAATTCAAATAATAATAAGGGACGAAAGTGTGACTGTGTGTGAGGAGTGTAGATCGCTGAGACACTTACCCTTCGGCGTAGCGGCGTTCTGCAGTGGTCTGGCACGAAGTGACACTGCGGCAGACTGACTGGCGGAATGACCCCGAGTTACCTCTCCTTTGCGGTATTATAGCTTTCTATTGGTGATTGTGCATAATGGCAGTTTTCATAGGATGTGAGCTGGCCTGGGGTCGTTGAAGTCCAAGTTGCGGGGTCATTAAAGGTTGTTACTCTGAGCTGTGTATTAGAATTTCTGTAGGGCGTTTATGTGGAGATGGATGTATCTGTAGATAATAGGGGGATGAGGGTGCATCCCCCGGATGCAACACCTGTGTAGAATGGATGTGGGTAATATACCTTGTCATTCAAGCTACCCCTCACTAGTGCCTCTAAGTCATGAAAAAAGTTATGATACGTGTGGACCTTATGGCGTCAACGGTGCTTCGGCGAGCAGCTCACTGTCAAAAACACCCAGTTTAGAGACATTGGGACCTCATCGGTGTTATGGACGCTATTAACACAAAAGACTGTATTGTTGTATGAGTTCGTACTGTCCCTATCCCAAAATGACAAAAGCATGTAAAACTTGTTATGCCAATAAAATAATGTAATAAAAAATAGATTGTTGTTATTTCTCATGTTCCCTGTCATAACCTAACCTTATTGTTTTTTAAACTAGAATGGGATGTAAGTCAATGTCATGGGTACAGGTTAGTCATTGATAGTCAGTCCGTGGTTAGTTGGACTTGGTACAGACAAGTGTGAACATGTTGCACACACTGATTGTGGATTGCCAAGGGTTTAAAATTGGAGATAACAAATTTATATTTAAAGAAGTGGCCATAATTGATTGTTCCAACTTTCGGATATCACAAGCTACTCATTTGGTATTTAAACCACCCTATGCTTGTGATTTGTTGTGTGAAAAAGACCGTAAACAAACCCAGTGGATTGAAACTCATATGCAACTAGAGTGGAATCAAGGAACCTTTTCTTATAAGCACCTGGACATGGTAATGAAAGCCCACTTGTCCTCGGCCAAATTGGTATTCGTAAAAGGTAATGAAAAACGCCAATGGATACAAGAATTTTTGGCGCCTTACTGTCAATGTATTGATGTGATGGACTTGGGGTGTCCCTCCCTGAAAACACTTATGGACCTCTGCCCCTGTGGCAACATTACCCATACAGCCCTGGCCCATATGTGGCAATTGTTTCATTGACTAACCACCAATGCCTACTGGGAGTTTATAAAATTAAAACTCTAGGTTTACCTGTGAATGACACCATTGAGATTTCTACAAGCGACGTGTAAACATCTACATTATACCATGGAGAGAGGGGATGCTACCGATAAAGCGATTGGAAAGTTCTTTGTGTACAAAAAGAAACAAGACAGTTTTAACAAAGAAGAATTATTGGCTCTTCCAAAAGCGTTCATTTATTATGTGGCAGCGAGTGCAGTGAAAGAAATCTGGCAACATGTACATAAATCATGGACTCAAGACCCTGTGTTACGTGAATTGCAACCATATACGGATTACGATCACCATGAGCAAAAATACCATCTATGCGACAGTGTGCTACGTGTCAACTGGTCAAACTGTATCACGGTCATAAAAGTCGTCTTATTCCACGGGTGTGATGGGGAGAAAAAAACAACAACAACAACATCGTCTACAGAGGAAGAGGAAAATCAAACCTTTTCTCCACCTATGGAAAAGGATACGTCAAACTTGTACTGGTCATTGACAAAGTCATTAAATACTTACCTTTTGAAATCCACTTACCTGGGTATCGCTATTTTGGTCCTGGAACTCGTCTTGAAGAACGTTTGCAGCGTGGCGATATACCTATTGCTCCTTTGGTTCAAGCATGTAAAGAACATGACCTTTCTTATCGCCACAGTCATCCTGCTTTAAGACGTGTGGAGGATAAAGTATTGTTAAATAAAGCTAAACAACGTTTGACATCTTGTAATGCCTCAGTGGGAGAGGGGTTGGCAGCCCTCATTGTGATTAGTGCTATAAAAGGAAAGTTAATGAGGAGTGGACCTTAACATTGAAAAGGATTGAGGAATTGGTATTTCTTTGTATTCTATTTTGTAATGCCCTATTTGTTGTGAAATAAAAAACAAGGTTTACCAGCTCACAATGTCTTTTAATTTTAAAAATGGTGATAGCTATATGATTTAGATTTTGTGCCTACAAAGGTGTCTATAACAACACCAGCACATTCATCCTTACATTTTTCAATAACCTTTTAGTTTAATAGAGGTAAATGGTAGATATTATTCTTGGGATAGTCACTTGTATCAAACCTATTTAGCTCAGTCTTGATATCATCAAAAAATTATCCGTTTCAAACTCATAAATAAAAGAATCTGGTCATGTGTAGAGTAATTTATCATTATCATGATAGTTTTTCTTAACATAATCATAGTGAAATTCATACATAAGTGTTTTTGACAATTCCCGTATGGCGTAACCCACATATATGGGTTTATTGCAGGTTACTTGAAGACGATTCATTTGTATTACAACCAAATCCCCATGAATAATTGAAAAGCAATGGAAGTTAGGCTTGCTTATTAAGTTGCTCGCACCATACCTTTTACCATCATTCTCCCACTTTGTTATCAGTTTTACATCAACTCGCTTATCAACATTCTCCATAGACTTTCCAAAAACACTATTATTCATGAGTTTATAAGAATCTTTTTCAAAGGCATTTGTTGACTGTGTTCCTAAATTATTGTTCAGAACAATATATGGCTTGAGCCATGCTGACTGGTGAAATTGCAATACGCGTTGAATTTTAGTTAATTTCAATCCATGTTGTAGACACAGTTTCAAGTTTTTATAATGTATTACATATTTGCATTTATCATTCACATTAGCAATTAACATTTTCGTTCGTGATGTGATGAACGGAGATTTCATATTCTCAGGACAAAAGGGTAAATCATTATGATCATCATGTAACTCTTTAGGGTACTCAAGATTTACTTCTCAAATATATCCTTTATCATCGTTTTCGTTTAGAGTGTTAACATGTAAGACATCAATTTCAGGTTGTGTCAGCTAGCGAAAATCTTTCAGTAGTAGATATTGACTCATAGCCCAACCATATTGGTTATTTGCATCAAGGTAGAGGATATACTTCAACTCTTCACAAGGGTTGTAGCTAGGCATGTATTTATTATTTGCTTTAGAATACCGTCCACTACATTGGCTTAATCCACCTCGAATTTATGATTTTATAAAATTAATCCTGTCTATATCAGTCATCAATTCTAAATTTACTTCCATTTTCTTCATCATTGAACTGAAACTTAACCCAGGAGCATTAAATACTGACTAGGATCAAGGTCGTAAGTTTTCATACAAACATTCCGGAAATTTTCAAAAACATCTGCTAATAACAACACATCTGTCTTCAAATATATGTCTGAAAATTCACCTAAAGTTTGAATTTCAAACTGTGTCCATACACGTTGCGCATGTAAATATTCCTGATCACTGATACGACGTGTGTTTAAGGAACTGTAAAATGCATCTTTTGATGGTAAAGAACACTCCTCAAGACGTTCCAGGCAGTTAATATATTCATGAGGGAATATACCCTTTTGACTAATCAAATTAAAATCTTTCTTTAGGAAAGGCACGTTGAATTTCACGAAACTGATCTGATTTTAAATTATTAGCAAGCTTATCAAGACTACTCGGCATAAAGCGGAATGAATCTAAAAATCGTAGCTTTATCGTATTTTATTGGCACTTTTGATGTATTTTGTGAACGATATGTATTGTTCCTCATTATTTGCAATCACATCAATTTTCACATCTGAAGCTCCAAATTCTGTAACGATTAAGTGGTTATCGTATTTGCTACCATTATGTAGAATGACTGGAATGAATTTAGTTATTCTATAATTTAAATTACATTCTGGGTGAGCAGCACTACGATATCTTCCTGTTAAATGGTCATGATCGTGAACCCTATCTGTATATAAACATTCACCACATATAAAACAATTAGTTTCAGTTTCAAAACGCATTTACTGTGATGATGTTAGTGGCTCCATTGGAATGATAGTATTTAAAATGGAGGATATACGGATTGAATCTTTTTCAAGTCGTTCCATAAAAACTTTAGGAGCGTCAGGTCCTCTATAGAGCTCAAACTTATTGAACGAGTCATCATAACTACATTTACTATAATATACAAAGCTAAAAGGTTCATGAATGTGAGTAGTGTTGGTAAAAGTTTTGGTTGGAATCGTTGGACATGTATTAAAAGGTTTTAGCAAAGCTTCAAAGTCGGCATATATAACAAATGGTACTCGAAGCTGCTTCTCGATGTCTTTAAATATCAGAATGTTATTTCTAAGAGTAGGTAATACCGGACAAACATGATTACAACCCCATTTTTGATGTTGAGTTAGTTGGTCCTCTTTTCTAACATATAGCAAACAACTATCACACAACCTCTTTATTACCATTTAATTTTGATAGCTGACTACTGACAAGTCTACTTAAATGTTTTATCCAACAATAGTGAGCATGTTCACCTTTAGTTATGTATAGTAAATTTACATCAGTATCCTTTTTCCCGAGTATAATATAGAGGACCTACTATACTCTTGTTTTCAATTCCATACACATTAATACTTACATTGTTCAGCTCTTCAAAACGTTGAATGTCTTTTATCTCCATAGGAAATTCCATTTCCTTTAAATCCAACACTGAAAAATAGTGAGGATATGATGATGTTCTCATCGTGTCCCTCACTGCTGGATGGAGAGATGAGGTTACAGCCCACGCAAAACATGCTTGATCACTATTTAAAACATTCACAACAGCTCTCTTTCGTTTGATCCATACAGGTAAATCAATGTATGATGATGCTCGAAGGGGGTTATATTTATTCATGTTGGTTTCTAAATAAAGTACTTCACCCAACGCCCAGCCTGACTCTCTTTCCTGGAACTCTTCACTCTTCACAAATGATAGCACTTGAAATATCTTGGTACATATCACTGATATTAGTTGATTCACTAACAATTACGTTTTTTGTTTTAAAGGATTTGATATCCATAATTTCACCTTCACTCCCAGTTTTTACATATAACCCAAAGAATTCGAAATTTATTTTAAATGTTTCATGCTCCACTAAAACATTATCTATCAATCCAAACACAGTAGGTTTAACATTCTTTAAAAATGTTTCAATACTTTGAGTTTTTTTCCTCACTATGAAGTCGGTAACTAGCAATTCGACTTTTAAACGCACTGCCAACTTGTTGAATATTCGCAGAATTTTTTTCATGACAAGCGTTATTTTTATGATTAATACTGCGCAAATGTCCCTGAATCCTCGAAGAACTTATATCAATATTGCATACATCACAATGCGTTATTGAAGGTTCACCATTCTTCATTCTTTTTTGCTGAATAACTATTTGTACAATCTTTTGAACGTTTACCCATTTGAGCATTTATTTCTGTACAGTCACCTCCTACTTCATTACGTTCATTTAATGGTTCCGTGCTAGTTGATGGTTTTACAGTTTTTAATTCCTGTTGTTCACCATGCATTTCAACCATGTACACAAACTAAACATGAGAAAGGTGCTGAACTGACATGTTTTAAACGTACATGCTGTGTAATATTATCCTCTCTGTTAAATGTCGTAGTACAATGACTGCACGCAAACATTTTAAGGTTATGCTTAGGTTGTCAGGTCTTGAAGACTGTTTATTGCATTTTCCACACTAAAACATAATGGTCACTTTCCAAACTATCTATAAAAGAAAGAAATCATCAATGTTAATAAAATATAAATAGTTTAATTATTATATATAAATTACAGTCAATGGTTATAGCGGGGTATTTAAATTAATCGTTTGTGAACTCATACCAAGTCTAATTTCAAGTTGTTCCAACTTTTGACTACCAACATATATCACTGTCACTTAGCAGCTAACAATGGAACTTGATGAAGCGTAAATCAAATCTAACCTACAAATTTAGCTTCACACCATTGTTAAGTAGTTCCAACTTTGGCTACCAGATACCATTGTCACTGACACCTAGCAGTAAAAAATTGGACTTAATAGAGCGTTAATCAAATCTAACCTACTGATTTAGTTTCACACAACATTGTCAAGTAATTCCAACTTTGGCTATCAAATATACCATTGTCACTGACACCTAGCGGTGAACGTTCAGACTTAATAGAGCGTTAAAACACACATTTCACTTGATCTCTTGTTTTTAAATAATGGAAACCAGCGACCACCCGTTAGGTGAGCTAAGTGTGACGTCATAGCCAGTCTTAAATCAAGTCTAAACTTGTAGAACATGTCACGTGACAAGGTTAAGTTAGGTAAAGTTAGGTTATGTAAGATGAGCTGAGGTTAAGTCTTTAAATATTCCCTCTCTTATGTGTTCAAAGCTGTTAAGATTTAGGTTGGATGGAGTTAGGTTAGGTTAAATTAATTAGGTTAAATGGGGTTAGGTTAGGTTATGATATGTTACATTAGGTTAGGTGAGCTAAGTGTGACGTCATAGCCAGTCAAAGCAGGTCTAAACTTGTAGAACATGTCACGTGACAAGGTTAGGTTAGGTAAAGTTATGTTATGTTAGGTGAGCTGAGGTTAAGTCTTTAAATATTACCTCTGTCACTGACACCTAGCAGCGAACGTTCGGACTTAATAGAGCGGTAATAAAATATAACCTACAAAATTAGCTTTACACACCATTGTCAAGTAGTTCCAACTTTGGCTATCAAATATACCATTGTCACTGACACCTTTGACTATCAAATATACCATTGTCACTGACATCTAGCGGTGATCATTGGAAAATATCACTCTAGCTGTTTTAAAGCTATTAGGACCTACCTTTAATAATTTATCAACTGCTGCCACTGACTGAACTAGGTACAGGAATCTGCTAACCTTACACACGACAGGTACGCCAATTATATGTAAACAAATAAATAAATCAATCGGTCAATAAATACATTCCAATCAATAACTTCAACATCAATTAGTAATAAAAGACTACAATCCATAAATAATAAGTTCTTACCTTGCAAAATAATTTAATGATTTTCCACCAAAAGGCTCTTGCAAATGTTGAGCAGTAATAGAGCACTGTTCACTCGTAGCGAGTAATAAAGACAGACAGTAGGGAAATATATGACACCTCTGTTATATAGGCTTACATCGATCGTGTCAGCAGTTTTTGCATATCATTACAATCCCTTCCCTGTATTCCTGCGAGTCCAAAGTGCAATAGGAACACTGCTGACTTTGCATTATCCATTGTCAAGATGAACACCTGCGGTTTTAAATTACGGCAGCGTCAGATATAGCAACAGAACTGTGCTCTCTCTGCCATGTCAGCAACATGAACCGGAAATAACAAATCAGCTTACTGCACGTACAATCTCCTGAGCTTTTACATCATAAGAACATGCAATATTCTCTTTAAACTACAAATGACACGTTAGAAAACATCCATCCTCCAAGGTAGGCCCCTCGGCCTGTCCTCAAATTACATGTGCCCCGTGTACTAGGGTGTGTTCATTAACCCTAGCGCTAGAACATATCCATCCACCAAGGTTTGCACTTACATGAACCAAACAGGATGTGACTTGTTAGCTGTTATCGTGCACGTGTACAGCTAACATCCAAGGTGAACACCTGTGCCAGGTCATATTACACATCAACTTGCATTTTCTCACGTACGAACCAAACAGGATGCGACATAGCTTACATGTTGTTTCACAAGGGGGTCGGCAATAATGTCATCTCACACGTGTTCACATGTATTTCATCACTATCCTTGCATATCGTTAACAGATTGTAGTAGTGAGGACTGGCGAGCAACGTCAATTCAACACACTGCTTTACAAACAGACCAGGTCTGCCGCTGGCTATCGACTACTGGCTAAAATAGTTACCCCATCATAAATTTTAAAAATCAATAAAAGTGCAGTTAGGCCCTTTGTCAAAATTTCAAAAATACATTCTTAAAGGGGGCGTCATCCCAAGTCCTACAATACCTCATACAAGTCCCTAGCCTTATTGGTTCGCGAGATATTAACAAAAATGTAGTTAGGCCCTTTGTCAACATTTCAAAAAATACATTCAAAAAAGGGGGAGTCATTCCAAGTCTTACAATATCTAATACAAGTCCATAGCCTTATTGGTTTGCAAGATATTAGCCAAAGTGTAGTAAGGCCCGTTGTCAAAATTTCAAAAATTCATTCGCAAAGGTGGGGGGGGGGGCATTAGCCAGAGTCCAACGTTTTCTCATAGGTCAAAATCCCATCAAAAGATATCAACAAATGTGTAGTTATGCCCTTTGTCAAATAGGTTTGGTTAAGTAGACTAGACAAGGTTAGCTTGACAAGGATAGGCTAGATTAAGCCATGCTCGCCAGCTTTATTTGAAAAGCGCGCCATGTAAGTAGTCGTTGCGCGCCGCCGCCATCTTGCAGGAGGAAAGCCGTAGGAGGCATTATAACTCTTACATAACCACTACTCCAATGCATCCCAGGCATGTTCTATAGGATTCAGATCCGCAGACCTCGCTGGCCAGTCCATGCGATGAATGTATTCCCCAGCCAGAAATTCATCCAACAGAGCAGCGCGGTGCGGTCGGGCATTATCGTCCATTAAGAGGAAGTCTGGACCAACCTCCCCTCTGAAGAGTCGAACATGTGGTCACAGTACGTCATCCCTGTATCTCCGAGCGTTCACAGTGTTCCTCGGAACACCCATGAAGATGTGCAGGTCAGTACGGCCATTCAACATGATGCCGCCCCACACCATGACGCCATCACCACCATACCGGTCCCGTTCCACGATGTTCCTGTGGTTCTATCGGCTACCCTGTTCTCTCCAGATTATTATGCGACGGGAATCGTTCGGCAAACTAAAGCGGGATTCATCTGAGAAGAGCACGTGCCTCCATTCATTCATGGTCCAGTTTCGACGTTGACGGCTGCACAGTAAATAGACCGGACCGCTTTTCTGAAGAACGATATACAAGAAGCAAATCGTATAACATTTGGGCATCAGGACTTTTTAAGATAATTTGACCCTACTGAGTTCGAAAATGCCTGATGCCCACTCGAGAAATGGACCGGAAGCCCACAATTCAAGATGGCGTCCAAGAAGGCGGCTTTTTCCCGAAGTTTGCTATTTTGAGCTCGCGAGTAAAATCTATTCAACATTTAAGCAGTTTTACTTTGCAGCTATGCAGAGCTACCTGTTACATACTTTGATTATCCTGAAACGTGGAATTTTAACCCTGGAATCGTACCTGAAATCCGACTTATGTTTTTTTTAGTTACTTTTGTTTTGCTTTGATTACGGAAAAATTACACGGTTAACGAAACTTTGGGACGGTACACTTATTGTAGTGCTAGCATTCAGCATTATGATGCGTATACACCTAGCCCGCAGCGTCAACTAGTAACTGCAGGAGGGCGTTGAAACTGCTGCCGTGCGGCAGTCTAGGCCGTCCAGTGGCGAGGCGCCCCGCCCCGCCAGCCGCTCTGCGGACGTTCCGCACCCATGCAAAGTGAAATATTACTAAGTTGATTTATCTGTAGTTTGGGCGGAGGTTTGTTTGCTGAAGCGAAGAACAAGGTTGTTGTACATAGCAAAATTATACTTTTATTTCACACGTTTATATTACATGCATAGTTTATAATTTACGTCTGTTGCAGCAAGAGGCCTTGCAACGACACGTCTTTATGCATAGGAGTTTCCTCTTTTTGCAACCACATATGTCGGTGGTGCATACGGTCTCACACCCGCACGTAATCAGATCGTCGCATTTCTTTGGAACTTGCTCTCGGGTCATAAGTACAGCAGTCAACTTCCCATCCGTAAACTGCCACCCTGTTTCCAGTGGATTGGGTAAGACAGGGTCGGGCACATGAGCGTTTTTCCAAACACAAGCCTGCCAGAGAAACATAACAAATTAATTTACTATGAGTCACAACTAATAATACTGTGCGTATAGTGTACGTGGAATACTCACTTGATAATGACATCTTAAAATATGAAGCCTCAGAGACTCAATGGTCGGGGGAAGCCCTTCTTGATCCACAAGACCAAACATTAGATACCTACCTTCATCAGCAGTACAGGTTTCTAGTGGCACCTAAATGCAAGAAAAATTCTGCTTAGAGACTCATTTTCGATGGGGTTCGAGGAAAACTTAAGTTATGTGTGCTTACCTTGTACATTTGCACGAAATACTTTTCCACATTTGAGATTGTGGACTCCAAGAGCGGAAGCTCTCCGAGAGCGGAGAGCTGCTCAGCATGCTTCAAGTAATGAGTCCATGCTGCTGTTTTACTGATAGTAGCTGGCTTAGAGGTGGTGTCACATCCTGTGAGCACATGGAACGCGAAAATGTTTTCCCTTTGAATAGGTGTCAGTGTGGATACAATGGTGTGGACCGGAATGTATTTTCTCTTATTTTCCGATCCAGCCATCACCCACACCTCTGAACATTTCATTCTGTCAAAATGATGCACGGCCAGCAGGATTATGTCAGTGTCTCTTGCCATTATCACTTTGACAGGGATGTCCGTGCGGGTAGCGTGGAGCACGACGCGCGTGTCCCCTTCCTCATGGGATGCGGCAAGGTGCTGCACGGGTGTGCCTGGGCGTGTAGATGCGACTCATCGCTCATTTTTAAAGCCCCCTGTGGTGACTACTTCCAGCTCACCAAAAGGATACTTCCTTAGTTCATCGCTCAAGAAATTGGCTAGGTCTGCCTTACTCCCGGGCAAAGCCAAGACGCCCTTTCAGTCTGGTGGTAATGGCACAGAAGCATTGTCTATTTTTCGTCGTATTGGCGTTTTACCTTTTGCTCTTTTCTTGCGGGTTGATGATTTCACAGAAAAAGGACTGTAGCGGCCAAATACGATATCAAACCTTGTGTAGGGCTGCGACTTAAAAGGCTTTCAAAGTGCAACTACCAGTGCTTGTCCATTAATAATAAAACAGACGTATCGTTATCGACGGGAATGGTTCCGGGGCAGTCAATTCCAGAAGTATTGAGAGAAGTGAGAGTTATTTTATCACTGGCGCTTCTGAGGACACCATTCATTTCGCAGAGGGTTATAGGAATCGGAAGTAGTTCGTGTTTCATAATGGGGCGAAGTTCAACCTCTTGTCCACCCTCGTATGCAACAAGGAGACGGCGCATTACTTTTCTGTCCGCCTGAAGAGCACTCGCAGTGTCCTTTGTGACAATTACCTTATATAGATCTGAGAGGGTAAGTGCATTGTACATAGGTAATCTGGCGTAATAACTTAATTCAGGCAGTCCTTTCTCCTCAATGAGAAAGCGCCTACGAACAAAGTCCAGAACTGATGCCTGTCCTTCCGCCTTGGCATTCAGAAGAGATTCTTTGATTTCTCTCGATGCTTGGTCCTTGTTGGCAAGTTTACAGATGCCTTCATCCTGTTTCAGCAGATCGCAGGCCTCCATTACTCGCAGGAGAGAATTTTCATCAGTGTTGTCTCTCTTCCGGCGCCCTGGTAGCAGTTCACTGCAGGTGGCCACCGAGCGCATGCCATACATTTCACATACCAACTTCGAGATTTCACTCCGCTAATGAAAGGAAAGTTCCCACCGCTGGAGTGGGGACGTATTTTGAGTGATTCCTACGATGCCTCCTTCATCCTTGCGGACTCCAACTATCCATTCCTGTGCCTGGTCTGGATCAACTTGACTAAAATTGTTAGAGCTTCTCAAGACAGCGAAATCTCCCTTTAAAATGCGTCCTTGACATCTGGACTAAATTCATTCATAACAGATATATACATAGCCGGACGTAACTGCCGTGGTCATAGCGTGCCATGTAGTGAACAATCTCCGTGAGAGACTTGGATATGTCATGCCAACATAACGGAAATTTTCTCCAGGAAAGCAACCAGCATTTGCTGTTTAAACATTTTGCATCACAAGTGTCAATTATAAGACCCAAATAGCGCCCAATATGAAGCACGATAGAACTCATATGCAGACAGTGCCGCGCAATGCGTGTGCACGTTGATCAGGTACCTGGCCGCCAGGCCTGCCGCGCGCGCACGGCCGCACTTTCAACGCCCTCCTGCAGTTCCTAATTGACGCAGCGGGATCAGCGACTACGCAACGTAATGCTGAATGTTGGGACTACAAGTATTATACTGTCACAAATATTCGTTTACCGGGTACTTTTTCCGTAATCAAAGCGAAATAAAAATAACTTAAAAAAATCCATAGGTCAGATTTCAGGTACGATTCCAGGGTTAAAATTCCAAGTTTCAGGATAACCATAGTATGTAACAGATAGCTGCATGCCTCCTCTAAATAGCTGAGAAGAAAAACGGCGCAAATGTTGAATAGATTTTATTCGCGAGCTCAAAGTAGCAAACTTCGGGAAAAAGGCACCATCTTGAATTGTGGACTTCCGGTCCATTTCTCGAGTCGGCATCAGGCATTTTCGAACTTAGCAGGGTCACCTTATCTTAAAAAGTCATGATGCCCAAATGTTATACGATTTGCTTCTTGGTTTCTTAAAAAACGAAGTTTTACCCAAAAGCGGCCCTGTCTAAAACGGGCCCGTCTCTGTGCTGGAGTGAGCGGGACGCACACCGCTGGACGTCTGGCAAACAGCCCTACTGTACTGAGCCTCCGGTACACAGTTTGCCGGGAAACGGCAACCCCTGAGACAGCTGCAAGCTCCGCCGACAGGTGCAGTCCGATTTCTTCGGGCGGTTAAGGCCAGATATCGGTCCTGCTGTGGGGTGGTTACTCTTGGTCGACCTGGTACCGGCCTACGACTAACATCTCCTGTGTCTCGAAATCGTCTCCAAAACCTGTGGCGCATTCAAGGATTAGAATAGATTAGATTAGATTTTTATTAATCCCTTTGTTCAATTACATGTATGCAATACATTTTTGATATAGGACACGTCAGCAATTACATCTATAAAATAAAAGAACTTACAGGTATATATTACTAATACAATAGCTATTTATAACTTATTATACTAACAGATCTTAAGACATACAATCTTATTGGACAACTATTTACACCTTACTCTATTATCACAATATGAAAATTTAATTCTATATATACAACAACTTACAGCTAGGTATTACAATTAAAATAGAAAAGTAAAATATTATTATAGATTTCATCGCTCCTATACGCTAAGATACTCAACTACAGAGTAAAAACAATGGCACTGCAGATAAGCCTTCAACATTATTTTAAGGTTTTTTATTTTGGGGGCAAATTTTATATACTGGGGTAGTTTATTGTATAATTTAACTCCTGTGTGAAAAGTTCCTATTTGTGTGTGAAATATGAATGTTTTGATTTTGTCTTGTGTTATGCCTATGAACATCATTGTTTGTTTTAAGAAAAACGTCTTTATTCATTAAATTCTTTTTAAAAAACATAATACTTTCAAAGATATGAACGCAGGGCAGTGGGAGAATGCTTAACTCTCTAAACAGACGTCTGCATGATTCTCTAGTGTTTACATTTGCCATAATTCTAATCGCCCTCTATTGTATTCTGAACGTGCTTAGTACTTCTGGTGACATATCCCAAAATATGACCCCATATCTTAGGTATGAATGGAAATAAGCAAAATAAGTATTTCTTAATGTGTGCATGCTTGTGCATGTTTTCAAAATACGTAACGCAAAGCACATCAAGTTCAGTTTAGTGTTCAAATATTGTATATGTTTATTCCATTTCAAGACATGTTGTATCCATAGTCCTAAAAACTTTGTTTCCGATTTATTTTCAATTTGATGACCATTTAATGTTATATTGGGCTTCGCAGGATTCCTATTCTGTACAGTGTGGACATTTAGAAATACTGTTTTTTTATAGTTTATTATGAGGCGATTATCTTGTGACCATTTGGTTAACTCTTCTGTAACAGAGCCAGAGAACTGCTGTAAGACCTGGTTAGTTTCACCTTTTATTACGAGTGTTGTATCGTCCGCAAACAAAATTTCCATATGAGAACGAACGGTCTGTGTTATATCATTGCTATATAGAAGAAAGAGTAGTGGGCCCAAAACCGATCCCTGGGCTACTCCAAATTTAATAATTCTCTCATTGGACAATGTTTCATTAAGTAATTTGGTTCCATCATCCTTGTGTCTCAAGCTTACTGTTTGTTTACGCCTTGTTAAGTAAGACTCTATCCATTTATTAGCTAGACCTCTAATACCATATTGATTTAGTTTTGTAAGGAGGATTTTATGGTAAACAACATCAAATGCTTTCGATAAATCCAAGAATAGGCCAGTTACATGTTCCTTAGTGGCAATTAATTTCAGTATACTATTACTACATTCATAAATTGCTGTCTGTGTAGATCTTTCCGTTCTGAACCCATGTTGTGAGTTTGATAGTATTTCATTTTTTTCTATAAATCTTATCTGTCTCTTATACATGATTTTTTCCACAATTTTTGCAATACCAGTTGGTAAGGTAATAGGACGATAGTTATCTAATTCATCTTTTGAACCGATTTTGTGCACTGAAATTACTTTTGATAACTTCAAAATATCCGGGTAAGTTCCTGAGAGAATTGAACTGTTCATTAAGTGTGTTAAGTGGGTTTATTATATATTTTGCACTTTCTTTAAAATTGCATCAGGGATGCCATCAATGCCAGCACAGATTTTTTTTGGCTCTTTTATAGCTATTCTTACCTCTTCACTTGTGACATGATTTATAAATAATGAATCACTGCATATATTTATTTTATTATTAGAATTTAGTGTATTTACCTGTGATTCATTTAATAATTTTTGTGGAATTTCCAGAAAACAGTCATTAAAAATGTTTGCTATTTCCCTGTATTATTAATCACTATACTATTGCTGGTCAGTGTAATGTTGCTTTGTATTTTAGCAGATTTTCCTGTTTCTTTCTTTATCACGGACCACATAGCCCTGTTTTTATTAGATGATTGGGAAATAAAATTATCATTATGCATTTTCTTTGCTAGTCTTATTACCTTATTTAATATGCTAGTGTATTTTTTGTAGTATAAATTGAATTCAGGTGTTGTGTGGTATTGTTTATATAATTTGTGTAGAAATTTCTTTCTTTGACATGGATTTCTAATCCCTGTTGTTATGCAATTGCTAGTTTTGTTTTTTTAATAGTTCTTTGTTTAAAAGGGAATGCTGTTTCAAAATAGTGTTTTAGGGTACTGTTAAATGCATTAAATTTATCATTTACATTTTCTAGTTTATAAATTTCTGACCATTTTTCCTTATTTAGTAAGTCATTGAAATATGTAACATTTGTTTCAGTGAATGACATGCACTTTGATTTTATTCCATTATCATTATTCTTGATTGCTTCGGGTACTTCAAAACTCAGTATTTGTCCAGGGTGGTCACTAAAATCCGGACAATAGACTTCTATTGAATGGTGATATTTATCTGTATTTATAAAAATTTGATCAGGAGTGGTTTTACTAAATTTTGTTATTCTTGTTGGGGTATTTACTGTAGGTTTCAGTCCATAGGAAATTAGTAACTGTGTTAATAATTCACAATTTCTATCACATTTTAAGAAATCCACATTTACATCCCCACAAATTATTATATCGAAATTTACTTTGCTCATGTTATTGAGTAACAATTCTAATTTGTCTATAAATAAACGAAAATTTCCTGGAGGAGAACGGTATACGCATACAATTATTATCTCCAACTGCTGTATTTTTATGGCAGAGAATTCAAAATCCTGTTCCATAATTAGATAATCATATGCTGTTAACTGTTCATGATCTAAATTATTTCTTAAGAAGATACAAGTACCACCCTGGCTGATATTAGATCTAGAGTATTTACTAGCTAGTATAAACCCTAGGAATTGAATTAATTCGAGTTGCTCCTCTTTCAGCCAATGTTCTGAAATACATAGTGTTGAGATGTCTTTAAGTTCATTTTTAAGCATTAGATTTATGTAATCAATTTTATTATAGAGAGACTGAACATTCTGGTGGTAAATTTTAAATTTGTTACTTTTGCCAGCTTGTGTTGGTGAATTATTTACATTAATATTATCATAATTGTTATTATTAATGTTGCTAGACAAATCCGAAATACCACTGTTGAACTCAGTTAAATTTGACATCAAAAGATCTGAATGCCAAACCTCACGTTTGGCTTCTTTTACCAGTTTCCCTGCTTCCACTCTAAATATATTACTGTTGAACTATTCTTACCATTTGAATTTACAATTTTGGATATTTCATCACTAAGATACTCTTTTCCTAACCTATTTAAGTGTAGACCATGCCGAGTGTGGAACTCCCTGTCTAATTTACTTACATCTATAATTTGGACATTTGGAAAACTCTTACACATTTTATGAATTTTTCCATTTGTAGCCTCTATTTCTACATTTACACATGATTTGGGAATTAAGTCGTATCTCTGCGGAATGTTTACATAATGACATTTGTGTTATGCATGGATGGCAATGTACCCTTTAAATCTTTGATTACCTTTTTACTCTCGTTTCTGTACACGTCGTTTGCTCCAGCGATGATGACAGCAAAATCCTTTGAAGTTAGGGACGCACATTCATCTATCATACCTTCCGTGACCGCTGCAATGGGAGCTCCTGGTTTCCATGTCGAAGTGACCACCATGTTTACACTTCTCTCCAGAACGTTTGCTGCTATATCCCGCCCGTGACTATCTGCAAATATCCGCATTTTCCTGTTTTTTCTCTTTATCACTTTCTTCTTTTCTTCTTTAAGAGAGTCATCATTCTCTTCAACGAGCACACCAAATGAATTTGCGACGGGAATTACATTTACTCCATTTTTAGGCCTAGGGTTATGCGATCTTACACTACCAGCAACCACTGTTGACCAAGTTTCCCTGCTTTCTTCTCTGTTTCCTTTTAATTTATTTATCTCTTCCATTAACTTGGTAATATCTTCCTTTAGCAGCTTTATAATTTCATCTTTTGAGGATAGTTCGTTTCTCAGGTTATGACATTCGCATGACGGTTCCAGTACATTACGACAATCGGTTTCACTCTTCTCCTCATTCAATTTTACCTGAGATCTTGTGATAATTTTATTTGCATTTTTTACTTTTATTTTGCACGACGAGCATAAATTCGTAACTGTTACACTACCTGACGAGACACTAACACTGTTTCCTGACGACATACTTGAGATCTAAGTTAGCCTAGATGTTTACACCAAATTTCACTAAATTTATTTTAGTTATCACTACCTAAATGATTTAATCTAATTACCTACTGATAAAGGAGAATGTGAAATACGTGTATCTTCCAATCGGGTGAAATCTCGTAAAAACACCACTGTTCTACTTGATTCAAACACTGATTGAAGAAGTCACCGAATCTTTGGATATACGTTCCCAGAACTTAGTTTAAGTTTATTAAATTATCAATAAGAATTTCTAAATACTATCAATATTCCGTATTTCACTTGACCTAAGGAAAGTGACTTTATAGATTTTACACCTCTGTTATAATGTTTTACCACTTTTATCAAATATTTACACTAGCTGCTATTTCACTACACTTTCACTGTGACGCCATCTTGCCTCAGGCCCAAACTTCGGGATACGGGGACTTCGGTCTCTATCTGGCCTGCTTCAAGGCGGCCGAGTATTCTACCCTGCAAAACGGGGTCCAAATGGTTTTTTTGTGCCATTATATTGTCACGTTCACCACGAGGCTACACTCAGCACACTATAACAGGGCAAACACGACTGAGGGAATATGGGGCGCATGCACTGGCTGTGTTTACCATGTGGCTACGCCGCTAGTCAAAACGAACACGTAAGGTTGGTAGGTGCATATACCGTACGATTTGCGGTCTATTTCCTGTTGCCCTGCTTATTCGTAACTTATGCATAACATTTGGACACTAGTGTATATACAGTGTGCGTATTGCTCAAAATCTATCTTCATATAGAGTTTTAAACTGTTTATGTGAACAGATTCTACGATATTGAGTCCAGGGTTTAAATGTTCTTAGAATGTTAATGGACAGTGGGCAGTCCCGTAGACTCTGTAAATAGACACACTATGGTTGCTAAGGCACACATTGCACGTTAAAACTCTATGTGTAGGTCCGTAAATTAGTATGGCAGTTGCATGGAGTTAAACATTGAAAATTAGAAACGTGCATATAACTAAGTCTAAAATATCTTGTCCTTACAGTGTGCTATCTGTTAGATTGTCATGGAGTATTGCGGGGCTGGTTCGGTATCGGATATCACGAGGTCACGTAAGAAGACTTTGACAGAAGATGAAATAGCCCCGATCTTGTGTGATACCCTCAAAGGTTTAGAATATCTTCACCTGAGACGGAAAATACACAGAGATATCAAGGCAGGGAATATCCTGCTCAACACCGAAGGACACGCCAAACTTGCGGACTTCGGTGTGGCTGGCCAGCTTACGGATACATAGGCGAAAATAAATACAGTCATTGACACCCATTTCTGGATGGCTCCCGAAGTTATACAGGAAATAGGTTATGATTGTGTAGCCGATATTTGAGGTTTAGGTAAGTTGCCAAAATATGCTATCACTTTAAAATGCTGAACAACAATGTGCTTTAACACAAATATTTAGAGAAGTCTTACTGTGCAGCAGGAATTTACTTTCCACTCTGCCCTTGTGTTATCTTTCAGTCAAACTCCGTTGTACCAGATGATCCATTAGCATTTAATATTGTTGAAACTTAATAATGATACCGAGTTTACTTCAAGCTTGTGAACTTGAGGTTGGTATTTTATTTTTCATGGCCACATTAACCTTGTGTCTGGTGACAGTTAACATTATTTATTAGATATAGTTCATTGTTTCACTAGACTGATGTGCGAGGGTCCATGAGAGTGTGCCTGGTGACAGACTGTTTTAGTGGTAGTATTTTGTTGTCGGTAGAACTTACGTATTTTTTTCCTTAGTAGAATTTTAGTATTTGGTTGTTAGTAAAGGTCAGTATTTTTGTTAGTAGAAATGCTCTTTTACTTTATTCTGAAGGGGAGTAACAGCCTTCCAGAATAAATCAATTATTTCTTTGTCTTATAGACTGTAAACATATTGATAACATTATCCAACTAACGGCTACACTGCGTTCTGCTGCATGGCTGAAAGCAACTGGAAACTACAGCCGTAATGCTATACCCGAGGATATGCACCTCTCTATGCATAAGTACATGTAATGATGGCCTCCTCTCTTGTAAAATTCCAATTTGGAGGTAAACTAGTTCCCCGTTCGGATCTCCGGGTGGGGACTACTCGAGAGGGGGCTAACATCACAGACGTGACAAAGAGGAAATCTGACATTCTACGGATCGGAGCGTGAAATGTTAGAAGTCTGCTAGGCAGTGGATGGTTAGAAAACTTAGAAAGGAAAATGGATAGGTTGAGGTTGGATTCGGTTGGGATTAGTGAAATGCGCTGGCAGGAAGAACAGGACTTTTGGTCAGGGGACTATAGGGTCATTAGCACTAATTCAAACAACGGCTATGCGGGCGTAGGTCTCATATTAAGTAGGAAACTTCGGCAGCGGGTGGATTATTATGAGCAATAGAGTGAACGGATTATTGTAGCTAAAATCAATACAAAGCCTACGTGCACCACAGTGGTACAAGACTATATTCCTACCAGTCAAACTGATGACGAAGACGTTGAAAAGGTCTACGAAGAAATAGATGAAATTCTGAGGTATGTCGAGGGTAATGAAAATGTATTAGTAATGGGATATTAGAATGCTGCGGTAGGAAAAGGAAGAGACGGGAAGATAGTAGGAGATTTCGGATTAGTTGAATGGAATGGTCGAGGAAGCAAGCTGATGGAATTCTGCACCGAGCATGAGTTGGTCATATGTAACACCTTATTCAATAACCACAATAGAAGAATATACACATGGACGAGACCAGGATATACAGGGCGTTACCAAATCAACTTCATAATGGTCAATAAGAGATTTCGAGATCAGATTTTGGATTGCAAAACATATCCCGGTGCTGACAAACTCTGATGACCACAATCTGGTTGTTATAAAATGCAGATTAAAGTTGAAGAAACTGAAGAAAAGTCAAAAGCCAAAAAGGTGAGTGATAGAAATCATCATCATCATCATCGGCTTTAACTCGAATCCGAGTATAAATCTTCTTCCTTCAGTCCAGTTTGTGGATGTGTTTACGGTGACTAAAGAGTCCAATCCTGGCATGGAACAAGCGACCACTCAAGTCACATAGTATTGCTGGAGGAGGACGTGGTTGGGCTGCTCGAAGTTTCCTAGCTTGACGTTTGGCCTCTTCATGTGTGCGTCGATCCCTTTCAAACGTCTTTACAATATCCAAGATGGTACGGCGCCAAGTTGAGCGGTCTTCAACCAGTATGTCCCAGGTTTGTGAATCAAGACCTGTCAATTTCAGGGTCTGCTTAAATTGGTCCTTGTAGCGCCTCTTAGGACCACCATAAGGCCTGGTGCCATAGCATAACTCACCATATAGCATCTGACGAGGTAATCTCACATCATCCATCCGATGGACAAGACCAATCCATCGAAATTGGTGACCTATTATGGATGATTCTATGCTGTTGATTTGAGCCTTTTCCAGAACAGCAATATTGGTAATGCGGTCTTCCCATTTAATCCTCAGGATTGATCGAAGTTTTTGTAGGTGGAAACGCTCAAGCTTCCTGAGATCACGTCGGTAAAGGGTCCACTTTTCACAGCCATACAACAATGTAGAAATGACTACTGCTTTGTACACCATAAGCTTTGTACTGATGGACAGATCTTTATTCATGAAGACCCGGTGCGCTAATCGTCCACATGCTGCATGGGCTGCACCAATTCTCTTATCCACATCCTGCTCACAGGTACAGCTCACAGAAATGGTACTGCCCAGGTACGAGAAGTGGTCTACCTGTTCTAATGGCAAATTTGAGATGGAGATATTGAACTGAGGAAGAGGTGTGCCTGGTGAAGGTTGTGCCAAGACTTTAGTCTTATTGACATTTATGGTAAGACCAAAGCGATCACATGCACTTTTGTAACAATTAACTGACTCTTGCAGCTCTTCTGGTGTGAGAGTTGGCGACGCAGCATCACCTGCATACAACATGTTAGTAACCTTAGTTTTCCTCAAGGAGCGGAGACGAGTTAGGTTGAAAAGCCCTCCATCAAAACGATACTTGACCTCCACACCTGGGATGTTTGTGGGTGAATCATAAAGCATTGCAGCCAATTACAGCGCGAAAAGCGTTGGAGCCAGTACACATACTTGTTTCAGTCCATGGGTAATAGGAAATTCATTAGACATCTTATACAGATGGCAAACCTGACCTGTCATGCCATCATGGAGAGCCTTGATTAGAACTACAAATCGCTGAGGACAACCAATCCGCTTCAGCACCACACACATGGCTGGTCTTGGAACCGAATCAAATGCCTTTTCCAAGTCATAAAAGACTAAGAAGAGTGGATTCTGTTGTTCTCTACATTTTTCTTTTAGTTGTCTCACACAGAAAATCAAGTCAATTGTGCTTCTGGAAGCTCTAAATCCACATTGTGACTCTGGGAGGATCTTCTCAGAGACAACCTTGAGGCGATTAAGTAGAATTCTTGCAAGAATCTTCCCCACAATTGATAGCAGTGATATACCACGGTAGTTGCCACAAACACTGCGATCACCCTTTTTAAAGATAGTGACGATAGTGGCATTCTTTAGGTCTCCTGGTACCTTTCTTGATTCCCATATTTTGAGGATGAGGGTGAAAATCCTTGTTTTGAGTGAACGACCTCCGGCTTGAATTAGTTCCAGAGGGAAGTTATCTGGGCCAGGTGCTTTTCTGGGTTTCAATTGGGTGAGAGCAGCACTGAATTCATGATAAGTAGGAGGTACTGCCAACCACAGTTGTTCAGGTTGTTGCGAAACATCACAAAGGAAGTCTTCAGCAGCTGCTGATGGACGATTTAGGAGATTGGAGAAGTGCTCCTTCCAGCGTTCCAAGATTTCTTGACTATCAGTAAAGGTAGTAGAATTATCAGCGCTTTTCAGTGTACCTGATGATGAGCGAGATGGTCCATATATTTCCTTGAGTACTGCATAGAAGTTCCTCAAGTCTTAAGCATCCGATAGTCTCTGCAGTTCCTGAGCCTTCTGTTGCCACCAAGTATTTTTAATCTGCCTTATCTGCGTCTGGCATATACCCTTGAGTTCCAGTAGTTTATCTCTCTTTGTGTTGGAAGTTGGGTCTTGGAAGATGGGCAAGAAAGGCATTCCTTTTGGCATTGATGAGAGACAGAATTTCCTCATTGTTGTCATCAAACCAGTCTTGTCTTTTCCGCACTATAAAACCAACGGTTTCCTCAGCTGACTGTGTGATAATCTTCTGTAGTGTGGCCCATTCTTGCTGAATGTCATTTGTTACTGGGTTTTCTGATAACTGGGTGACGATCCTGTTTCCAAAATATTTATACATGGATTCATCCTGAAGTTTGGATGTATTAAACTTCTTTCTTGGCAACTTTTTGATGTTCCTAGGTGGTTTAGGTCCGATGGATATCCTGAGCTTACATATAACAAGTTTATGATCTGTCCAGCAATCGTCTATATTCCTTGCTGTTCTGGTAATAAGAGTGTCCTTCTTATCACATTGCCGGTAATGATATAATCAAGAATGTGCCAATGTTTGGAACGAGGATGCATCCACGTGGTTTTGAAGCGGTTAGGTAGCCGCAACTGCATGTTGGTAATGAAAAGTTCGTGTTCTGCACAAAGACCAAGAAGCAACAGTCCATTGGGATTATATTTTCCAAGTCCCTGTTTGCCCATCACATTATTCCATAGCCTGTGATCTTTCCCAACTCTGGCATTGAAGTCACCGAGGAGCAAGAGTTTATCTGCAGATGGTACCTTGGAGATGATTTCACTTAGCTGATTATAGAAATGAGCCTTTACTTCATCATCAGAATCTAAGGAGCATAGGCAGAGATGAGTGTCATAAAGGAACCTCCTGAGAGTGGTGATAATTTACCAGTTTGGTCTTCAAAGCGAAGCAGACACCATGCATACGACATTCACCCTCCTCCTTTCCTTTCCTTTCCAGAAGATGGTATATCCTGTTCCAGATTCAGTAATCTTGCCTTCAGAAGACAGCCTAGTTTCACTGAGAGCAGCAATGTCAACGTTGAGTCTTGATAACTCATGGGTTACGGGAGTTGACCTTCTCTCAGGTCTAACGTTATTGTCCAAATCAAACAAAGTCCTGATGTTCCATGATCCAATAATCAATTTGTGATTCTTTACCGTTTTTGAGTTTTGACCGCATGAGGGGTGACCTGCTGAGTGCGGTTGCCCAGCCGGACCAAGATTGTGACTTCCGATGTTTAGCCCACCTTTTCTAGGGCCTTCCCCATGTGGGGTGGGCAGCGGTGATCCTAAATAGGCCTGCCCAAACACAGATGCAGGACCGAATTCCTGAGTAGTCACAGAGTCTCCGGAAGACGACCATCACACATCTGCTGCCAACGTGCAGGTCCGAACTAGGGGCTTCCATTTACACCCATAACCTGCCCCCACCGTCCATATCCCATCGCCGTTGGTCTTTGAAAGTAAGTGACGTTCGAAAGAAGTGCCACTGGCGTGAATTTGTTTAGGGTGGATCTCAGCTTGCCAGGACGAGACCCACACACTATGATCTCTGAGCCTTATCCTGCGGCTCACGAAGAATGAGACATGCAGGACCGAACACAGAGACTGCAACGAACTGCCGCATGCTCAAGTACTACTGACGTGCGCCTTTACAGCCAGTCCGTTTGGCCTGACCTCTTCCGCCTCTATGACCGTTGGGAGCCATGAGATTGATTGGCTCCACCTCCGCTCATTTTGCCGTTGGGCCAAAATGTGCCCATCATAACTATGGGCAGTAGTTTGCCGTATTAAACCTGAGCAATAGGCTGCCCCTTGCGCCAACCACACTGTGCCAGAGTTCACCTCTTTCACTGCAGGAATCGTTGAGGACTTCACCGTAACCCTGGCAAGGGACCCTAACAAGGTACTACCAGCCGGGCCAGCTGGACCAGGGTTTTTTAAAAAGGTGTTACTCCTCTATCACTCCCTACTTGATCATGCTAAATATATATACTGTAATACTGTAGGCTATACAGGCACACTTGCTAGTGCCTATACTATACAAGGTACCACTACTGGTCCATGTACTGTAGTACTATAGACAGACTGAAAGAGAAGGATTTAAACGAAAGATTCAAGAAGAGCTTCGCTGCATATGTGATGATGGTCTGATCAGGTTATATCACTTGGTGTGTAGGATTTATGAGACAGGTGAGGTATCCACTGATTTCAAGAAGGTTATCATCCCTTCTTCTTTCCTAGCGTATTTCCCGCGTTGGCGCTGGGTCCGCTTGATTGGTTGTTGTACGCCACTTCTTCCTGTCGAGGGCATCTTCAGGTTTTTTGACCGCACACCAGTAGGTCTTCACTTTTACTATCCATCCATCGTTTCTTTGGGTGCCCACGGGGTCGATGTCTTCCTGGATCATATTGGAGGGCCGTTTCTATCACAGAGTTCTCATCACTTCTAGTAACATGTCCATACCAGCGACGACGTGCTTCCCTCATTTTATCTTGAATTGTTGCAACCCCCATTTCCTTCCTTACATGTTCATTTCTGACATGGTCAAGTCTTATAATAACCATGGACCAACGCAGCATTTTCATTTCCATACCATGGAGAGCTTGTTCATGTTTGGTTGAAGCTGGCCAACATTCTGTGCCGTAGAGTGCCACTGACCTTATCATGGTCTTGTTAACGTTTCCTTTCAGGTGGATAGGTATTTTCTTATCACACAGTACTCCAATGACTTGGCACCTTTTCAGCCACGCAGCATTTACTCGTGCTCGGGCATCGAGAATGGTTTCGCCATCCGAAGTGATGAGAGAACCAAGGTACTTAAAGTTAAGTGGTTTTATTGAGTTGATGGTCTTCAATGTTAATGGTACCATTGGTCTGTGTGTCACATTGTAGATATTCGGGTTTTCCTTTGTTGAGTCTTAAACCATTTTTGCCCGGGCGATCTTTCCATCACGGAGCAGGATTCTCGAGATTTTCAAGAGTTTGATCGGCGAGAAATACATCATCAGCATATAAGATTGCCCATGGGTGAGGTGTTTGTATGTCGGCTATTACTGTATCCATGCACAAAATGAACAGAAGGGGCGAAAGTGCAGAACATTGAGAAACACTGATGGCGAAAGTAGGTGAAACTCCAACTGGACAGCGTACTGCACCCTTATATCTGGATGATCCACCAATATCCCAGGCTGGAAATAATAATGGATTGTAGCATCTTGAAGTCCCGGATAAAAACAACATGGTGCTACTTGGCGAAAACACACAGAATATGGAACAGGATTTTATAAAGCGGAATGTGCTATAGTAACTAACTACAGAACAGTAGGGTTCACTATCTACTCAGGAACAATGAGAATCTATCAAATTCTCGGGCGTAAGGATGCAGATTACGTCCCTCGGGAACTTCCACCCCACGGCACACTCCTCTACCATTTAACTACAAAGATAATTCTAATTTCCTATAATACAATCCGGGAAACGTAACAACGTGCCTGCGTATTTATTATCTAAACAATACACGTTTCCTATCATAAGCATTGATTAACTGCCTTAATAAAATTAAATGAAATGAAATGACCAAATGTCATTTCTTCACAAGCATCGAATACATATTCGTTTCATATAGAAACTATAAAAAACATTATTACGAACGCTTTTATAAGCTTAAATAAAATATGACTTGAATAGCAGCAAACAAATGCTGTGCCCTAGGTAACGGGAGTTTGATAACAAGAAAAATGTTATTAAGTTAATAATAAAAAAATATCCCCTGAAATTAATAAATAAAGTTACCACTGACGTAGATCCCCGTCATTACAAAAACCATTAACACTTTCTGTACAATATAAATACGAACATTGTAGTTCAGCAACTACTTAATATAAAATAAAATATGTACAACGTTTCAACATCTCTCCCCTGACAATAAAATATAAAATTGTCATATTATTCCTTTACTGCCTCTCGACGGACTTTAGAAAATACTTCTTCACTCTGTCTCGTTCGTGGTTTCATTGACAATCTGGGATTCTATAATCCATACAATTAAGTAGAAACATAGTTCAAAGACCTCCTGTAACTTTTCAGTCAATAATAAAAAAATACTTAATAAAAATACATATTTCCACAGCGTTGAATAATTACTGTAAAGTCAATATCTAATCAAGAACCATTTAATAGATCTCAGTTTACTCTCAGTTTCAACAAAGATCCATTAAATCCTATAATTGCTTTCAGATTTAACTTCATCTAGGATCCGCTGTCCTGTGAATTTCAAGGAGTTTCAACTATGTGAGACTATTGCAATAACTTCCAATACTAATAAACATTAATAACACTGCATCTTCATAAACATCCTATTTCAACGTCAAATATGCGCAAGTCTGTCATTACAGACAATCCTTCAACAGTTGACCAATGGCTTCACAATTGCCCATTGTCTTATAAAAAATACCTCCGTCTGCTACGGGAATAATAAATCTCACTCTCAAAGATGCTTCGCAGTTACTTTCAAAAACATTACTTCTCAACTCACTTCTCAAAAACAAATTCCTTTCATAGTTACAACAATCTTAATAAAAATATTTAATAAAAATACTGGTTCTATCAATGAATTAATATAACAGGTAATACGATAAAATACTAGTCTTTAAATACCGACAGTAGTGGCTACGCTGGCTAACGCGCAGCATTAGGTCATGGGGCCAAGCTCTCTGCTGACTCGGGAGACGCGTGGGTTCGAGCCCCACCTTCGGCCGTCCTTGAAATGGTTTTCCGTGGTTTCCCATTTTCAACACCAGGCAAATGCTGGGACGGTACCTTCTGACAGGCCACGGCCGCTTCCTTCCACATCCTTGTCCAGTTTCATTCACCATCATTCATTTCATCTCTCATTAACCCCTCTCATGAGGTTGGCGTCAGGAAGGGCATCCGGCCGTAAAAACCATCGCCACAAATACTTCCATCGCATCTCATCCCCGGCCCCGTTGGAAAACGGGAATAATAAGGGGTAGACATACATACTAGTCTTCAAATAACATCTTCTCTCTTTGCATCATTCACCTTTCTTGAAAAGCTTCCAATTAGCTGCAATATTTCTTTAAATCTTTCTTCCCATTCATATAACTTCAAAATACGCTGTAATTCGTATTTGCTTACTTAACATTGTATTCTTTTACATATTCTTTCCTTAATATATTTCTCACAAAACTTCAATACTTTATAATTGTTAGTCATTAAATATTTATCAACGAATCTGTCTAATAAGTTCTCAGATCGTGACATGACATGGATCTCTACATAAGATCTTTAAGAATTGCATTCTTTCAAATATTTCTCCGTATAACACTCTTGGAATAATCTTCCGTAATAATTATCGTTAACAAAGAAAAACGATGTTTTACAATTCAAAAATTGGCAAACTGTGATCTGAACACATTTGAACTGGTTCCATAAAAATATTCTGAACTAAACTGTAAAATTTCTCCATTCAAATTTCAAAAGTCGCAAAATTCGAAAAATTCTAAATACTCAAAATCGACGAAAAATATGCATCAACATCCGCATGATGTAATTATGAAAATATAACGTCGCAAATTACAATAATATCATTAAAATGTAGAAAAATGGCATCAATAAATCGTTTTTCGGATATTCTTCAAAGTCTACAATAATCTACAAAGTGGGATATAAATCGTTGGTCCGAGGTCTACCTGGTATTGCGTAAAAGATGACTAGAAGTAGGCTTCCTTCGCCATCCTTTAGAAACGGGTTGTTTCTATTAGCATAAGCCTGCATGATGTAGTTTGGTCTGCTCCGCCCTCGTACAGAAGTTCCCGTGCGGTCAGGTCCGGGATTCGAACATGGTCATCATCGTGTTGCCGTTCCATCCGCCGGTGACTCTTCTTGTGTGAGATGTGATAGCCCTTTCTCTCTTCGGTGCCGGGTACTCCCTGGCCACCCTCGTACTGGAATTCTTCTTGTCTTCTTCGCCAAAGGTCCAATATATATCGTCATTTTAGATGTGGAAATGACTTGTAGATGTAGAATTTTCTTCACGGGAGAGATGAGATGTTAATCTCCCCGCGAGATTGATGTTATGTCATTTCAGATATTCTTGCTGCCATCATAGTTCTGTTCCCATAACTTTTTAGTCGCTCATCATGACTGCTGTAGATTCGTTAAGAAATTCCTCCCTCATCTTCAGGAATTTCGTCATATTTAATTCTGTAGATTGGTTTTAAATACTTTTAAATATTATTCTTGTTGAATGTCGACTTTATATGTAGACTTGCACAAAACTAAGTGCCTTCGATGTGAATTTCTATATGCTTTGTAACATTGTCGAGCTACTTGTCGAGACGTCTTTCTCCGCTGAAGGTGTAATTAATAAGAAGCCGTGATTCCTCTCTCATTTCTCCCTCATCAAATTTCCAAGCCCACGTCCTCTTCAGACCATGGATCTGATTGGTCGCTCAATGTCGATGATCATATTAATCCTTAATTACATAAATAATTAGTCGCATTTCTAATAAATAGTTCTTATTTATTATTTAATGTCTTCTCTGATATTATGATGTTCTAAAATCATCATGGGCTATGCTCATTACAATGCTGGCACTTGTTTAAGTAAGGCCGCTTCTCATTGGCTGCATGTCGCGTGCCATCCTCGCGTCTGCCCCTTCCGTGTTCCAGACACGCTTACAGCTCGCGTCGGAGTTTGGCTCTCTTCGGAAATGCTCGAGTTTCCTCGCGCCTGATCGTCCGGTCTCTCTTTGTACGACGTAGTTCGACTGCAAGTTACTGCACGTGGCTACTAATTTTCTCATTGGCTGGCTGAATTAACAGAGTTAACTGGGCGATGTAACAAACTGGTTTTCAGGTCGACTTCCAGAGTCGCTATATTTTAACATGGGACAATTTAGAAAACTTTCAAGAGATGAATAATTTCTTGGCTCGCACCCATATAAGCGTACAGTACCATACTTGTGACGTTATGGTAGAGGGACGGGATGCATCGGACATACGCTTCAGGGACCCTGTGAACCCGAAATGATCTCAATTAAGAGCTCATGTGGCACTCTGTCGAAAGCCTTTTCGAGATCCAGAAATGCCAGATGTACAGGCTGGTTCTTTTCTCTGTGAGTTGCACCAACCCCTTTAACAAAACCACATTGGTTTGGAGAAATTTGGATCATGCAGCGTATTCGGATGTCAAGAATACGCTCGAAGATTTCCATTGTGTGGCAGAGCAGGCGAATTGGACGGACATTGGAACACTCACCAACATCGCCTTTGCCCTTCCAAATTGGTATGGTCGTACTGGGTCGCCAGATTGTAGGCAAACATCCATCATCAAGGATATGGTTGAAAAGTGCTGTAGGAATTTCAGTGCCAAGTTGTCCAAGTAACTTCCAGATTTCAGATGGTATGTCATCTGGGCCGGTCACTTTGCCATTTTTCAATTTACTTACAGCCATTGACACCACTTCAACTATAATTTGAGGGACAGGTCCTGCAATTGGATTACTGCTCGTTATAGCTGAGTGCGGAAAATCTTCATTGCACATTTCTTTGAAATAATTTTCCCATCGACGTAGGACGTCTGTTGGGTCTCTATGAGGTTGGTGGTTTGCATTTTTAATCTGCAGGACATGTCCAATATCTTCCGTTGCTCGATAACGGGATCTTGCAAGGCGATAGACCGTGTTGGCACCTCCCGTAGTATCACGCTGGTTATACAGTTGCTGATAATGGTCGTTTTTTGCTCTGGTAACAGCTTGATTAACAGTTGATTTCAGAGACTTGTACTGATGAAGATCTTCAGCTAGCCTTGTTTGGCTCCAAGTCTTGAAGTCCTGCTTCTTCGCTTTGATGGCTAGTTGAACGTCTTCGTTCCACCACCAGGTCTGTTTATCAATGAACCTTTTCCCTGCTTCGTTACTCCGAGGGTTTGGATTGCAACTGCATGTACCCGGTCTGTGATTTCTCTCCATATGGCCTCTGCTGGTTGGTCAACATTTACAGTGAGAGCATTGAGCTTAGATACATTGTATTTTTCACCTCACTAAGCTTCCACCAATTGATCCTCTCTGGATCAGTTGTGTGTGGCTGAATCGGTTTGATTTTGCCAATTTGCATATCTAGAACTAGTATTTTATGCTGTGGCGCTATACTTTCAGATGGTATTACCATGGTGTTTCTTGCCATTTTGAGATCGTGCCTCCGTACCAGCCAGTAGTGAAATCTGTGGAGAGTGTTCACCGCTGGTGTAAGTGATAAGATGTGTAAGTCTCTTCTTAAAGACGGTATTGACAACCACTAGGCCTTGAGCTTCAGCAAAGTCCAGGATCCTGCATCCATCCCCACTTCTTTTTCGAAATCCTTGACCACCAAGGCACTGGATGTATCCATTCTCTTGCTTTCCCAACGTGGCCATTGATGTCTCCGAAATATACTCCCCTGGGACTATTGTTTGAACGTAGGCACTCAGTTTCTCCCAGAAGTCATCCTTCTCAGTTTCAAGGCAACCAGTTTGTGGAGCGTAGCAGCAGATATTTCGCAAAGTTGCTGTGCTAGTGTGAATCCTAACCGAGATAATGCGATCCGATATCTACTTCAACGACAGTCACGTAGCTTCTGGAGTATGACTACTGCGACACCATTCCTGGCAGAATTTGTGACATGATAAATAAGCCTGTAGCCTTCGACAATATCTTTTGATTTTGAGCCCTTCCACCTTCCCAATACCGAAGAAAGTAGGAGCTGACAGATGTGAAGATTACCGTACAATTAGCGTGTTTACTCATGCTTCAAAGATCCTGTCTAGAATTATTTACAAGAGGATGGAAAGCCAGATAGAAACGGAGTTGGGTGAAGACCAATTTGGTTTCAGGAGAAATGTAGGAACAAGGGAAGCTGTACTAAGTCTTAGGCTGATTTTGGATTGTAGACTAATGAAAGATAAGAGAACGATCATGGCATTTGTAGACTTAGAAAAGGCTTTTGATAACGTTGATTGGAGTAAGTTTTTTGACATTTTGAAACGATTGGAATAAAGTAGAGGGATAGAAGGGTGATCTACAATCTATACAGAAACCAGACAGCAGCCATTCGAGCTAAAGGACATGAGAGAAGCTGGTATTAGGAAAGGTGTAAGGTAAGGCTGTAAGTTATCACCCATACTTTTCAATCTTTAAATTGAACAAGCAATGAAGGAAATTGGAGAAACATTTTAAGAGGGAGCGAAGATTCAAGGAGAAGCAATTTCAACTCTGAGATTTGCTGATGACATCGTCATCTTGGCCGACACGCCAGAGGATTTGAATGAGTTTTTGAATGGTATGGACTCCGTCTTGAGGAAAGAAATCATGATGAAAATTAATAAATGTAAAACAAAAATATTGGAATGCAGCTGAAATAAATCAGAAACCCTTATGGACATCAAATTGGCAGGTGAAAAACTAAAGTAGGAGACTTCTGTTAGTTTAGGTAGCAAAATAACCAGTGATGGACGAAGCAAAGAAGAAAAAAAGTAGGTTGGCTCAGGCAAGGAAAGCATTTCTACAGAAAAGGAATCTGTTGACAACGAATATAGATTTAGGTATTAGGAAGTCATTTCTGAAAGCCCTTGTCTGGAGCGTGGCACTCTATGGAAGTGTAACTTGGACTATATGTGCAGCAGAAAAGAGGAGAATCGAAACGTCTAAAATTTGGTGTTACAGGAGAATGATGAAGATCAGATGGGTAGATAGGGTTACAAACGAAGAGGTATTAAGACGAGTGAGAGAGGAAAGATGTTTCTGGCGACTGCTTATGAAGAGAAGAGATAGGTTGGTAGGACACATTAAGACACCGAGAATTAGCAAGCTTAGTTATGGAAGGAAGGGTCGAGGACAAAAACTGTAGGGATAGACCAAGGTTAGAATATGTAAAACTGATTGCCTCGGATGTAGGGTGTGGTAGCTATGTACAGATGAAACGATTAGCTCAGGACAGGAAGGCGTGGAACGCTGCATCAAATCAGTCAAAAGACTGAAGACTCAAAAAAACTACACGGTGTGCTACGTCTTAAGTTTGTTGCGGACACTTATTCAGAGACATTGAATATGGGGTTCAAAAGACTTGAGATTATTAATACAAATTTGGTAGCCGTGGTGACTCTTATAATAAGCACTGTCTTATGTACTAAAGCATACATCGCACATACAAAACTTGGATGAAATTAAATCGTAGATATGGACGTTACATGCAGTTAAACAATGAACCTAATAGCTCGCGTAGATTATGGTGGCAACACTGCCATGCGCCGGTTGTAAAAAATTAATCTGAAATACTATGAGATACCTATGTGCCAATTTTGGAAGAAGTCCCATTTTCTTTTTGCATGGATGTTACATGCTGTTAAACATTGAACCTACCAGGACACGTAGAATCATGTTGGCAGCACAGTGACATATGGGCTCCTGAAAATTTATCTGAAATATTATAGTCTATATGTGTGCCAATTTAGGATTAGTTTCCATGAATATCTTCTGAGATATCCAACTTAAAGTTCAAATTTCAACTGTAATCGTTTAGCATTTGGTAGCAGTGACATTATTTTCAAATATGGCCTTGAGATTTTCTAGCAGAGATCTTCACTCACACCAAATTTGGTTTCGATAGCTGCAGTCGTTTAGGAGTTGATAGGGTGGGACACTAAAAAAACAGGGAAGGACAGGTAGACACACAACCTTTTGATCTCATAAGTCTACCTTTTCAACATTTTTCCAAAATGTGAAAAGTAGGATAGCAATCTAAACGACGGTACCGTAACTGTCTGTTCAGGTCACTAGCATAAAGACAAGCGAACAGCAAATGTACTGTATAAGGAAAGAAGTGATGGATTGTTGACATTAATGCTGCAGAGCAGCACGGGTCTTCTAGTTATTATTAACCATAATTAATTTAACTCCAACTTGAGTTAGATAGGACGACCATAGGGATCCTAAGAGGTTATGATGCACTGTATTGTCTTTCAGGAACAATAGGCTATTTCATCAGGTTATGTTAAATATTCCCTATGGCGTAGGAAGTGAAAATTGTTTTACTTTACAGATTTTCATGAAAGAAGATTGGTCTGGCTGCGTGGCTCAGGGGTAACGTTCTCGCTTGCTGAGCCCAAGGTTGCAGGTTCGAAACCTGGCGCAGTCAGCTGGCATTTGAGGTGCGCAAATGCGAGGGAGCCGTGTCAGTACATTTACTGGCACGTTAAAGATCCCCTTCGGGGCAAAATTCCGGCACCCCGGCGTCTCTAAAAGCCAGGGTAGTTAAAAGGGACGTAAAACCAATAACATTATTATTATGAAAGAAGATTGAGTTGATTTTATCTTAATTGCTCCGACCTTGTATTTTATATTGTCCTTCACGTGGGATGCGAGAACTTTGCAAATCGAAATTGCTCGGTTACTTCACCCCTAGACACCCCGACATCCGATTCTGATGCTGGCGGTGTTTTCATACACTAGTGTCCAAAAGTTAAGCAAAATCACTAAACGAGGCCATACCGCCTGATAGGAATGTCAGACGGATTGCTGAATAAACGGAAGCTGAATCACACACCATTTGTCACACATGTCAAAAAAAAGCGTCAGAAAGGTTCTGATAGCTAAGGTACAACGTTGACAACAACTAACAAAACTTGGCAATGTCTTCCACAACAAAATATGCTGTTAATAGGGCGTGTGTTTACCCCTAACGGCCACACATGCTCCGCAGCGATGTGGCATGCTCTCTATCAGATGGTCCTAGAGCAGGGGTGTCAAACTCAATTTTGCAGATGGCCATATATTAAATTTAGAATGTGTAGGCGGGCCAGGTTCAAATTTTAAAAAATGTACTGAATTATTATAACATTTTATTTACTTAATTCTATAATAATAATACTTTTATTGCAGCTAAACAGCCATTAAATACATTTAAATACACTATGTTTGCGCACCTGCACCTTGGGTAGCATAGTCTTTTATGGACTTGATTCTATTGCTGCATTTTTCAATATGGTAGCGTTCACATGTGTGTCCGCATAGTTGACATACACATGCTTTGTTTGTACAAATCAAATGGTGAGAACCATGAACTGCCAGGCGTGTGAACATGTGCCTCATCTCAAAGCTAGCAGATGTCCACGCCCGGTCAACCATGGCCCCCGTTCCATAAAATTCCAGTGGGATTTCTTCTCTCTTCCTTCTGAGAGTCGTTAATAGGTTTTCCGCACCTCTTGTGCTAGGTAATACTAGAAGCGTTCTAAAGTCTTCAATTAGGAATGTTTCTCGCGCGAGGAGGTAGACTAGCCGAGATTTGGTCGTCTTGGAAACTCCAATAGCTTTTTTAATGTATAATGCTTTAACACTTTCAAGTGATGATAGATTCTTTTCAGTGAGAAAAGGCCATATGATTTCTATTCCGTATGTCAATATTGGCATTATTTTATTTTTAAATAATGCCATTGCTGACTCGAGGTTGAGTGTTCTTATATATCTTATATCGTGCATCGCCCGAACCGCTTGTGTAACTTTTTCTGTCCCATGTTTTGTAAAGCATTTTGCATTTGTTTGTAGAGTGATGCCTAGGTATTTGAATTCTTTTACTATATTTATTCTTTTTTCCTGTATGAAAATTTCTGTTCCGGTCGGTACCTTTCCTCCTTGTCGAAACACCATCATTTGTGTCTTAGATGCGTTGATGTCAAAATTATATTCAGTGCACCATTCCTCCATGTCTTTTAGAATGTTTTGTAGTTTTATGATGTTATGTGATCCGATCACAATGTCATCAGCGTACGCATATGATACAATATCTGTCTTTTGAGTTATTCTCATTATGTCTTCCGCTGCTAGGATGAAGAGCAAAGGACTTATTGGGTCACCCTGTAGTACCCCATTCGTTTGAATTATCGGATCAGAGAGTGATATATTATCCGAGATTTTTATATTGTTCCAATGTAGTATCGTATGTATAATTCTTGTCCATACATTATCTCTATCTAGAGCTTTTTCCAGCTTCAGTTTCACAAGATCACGGTTTATGCGATCAAATGCTTTTGTGAAGTCTATAAATACTGCGTAAAATTTTTCTTTTCTTTCCATGACTTGCCAAATGTTATTTAATAATAGTTTTATTGCAGTAAGAGTTGACCTTCCTTTCCTAAATCCAAATTGTGTTTCTGGTAGTTGTACATCTATTTCTTCTGTGATTCTTTCTGTTATTAATTTAGTGAATATCTTGAACGGAATGTTCTCCAGCGCGATGCCTCTGTACATATTTGTATCATATGGGTCACCTTTGCCTTTATAGAGAACTTTTATGGTAGACTGTCTCCATCTCTCTGGTATTGATGCCATCTCGATGCATTTATTATATAATTTCGTCCATATTGGTAATAGAAGGTGTGCCGTGTCTTTTATGTATTCACCGAATATGTTGTCTGGTCCAGCAGCTTTGCTTTTCTTTATGCTTGCGATTATTTGAACTTCTTTTGTTGTTAGTGGAGTCCATTCCAATGTCGTTGTTTGGTCAGTTCCTTTTATGTTTTCCGGTATGTTTGTTATTCCTGCCCTGTTGAGTAGATCGTTAAAGTGTGTCGTCCATTCTTGCATATTGATATAGTGTGTCTGTGCCTGTTTCCTAGGGCGTAGTGCGATGTATGGGTCATTCTTGGCCTCTTCCACGATTCTTTTTCCTTCCGCTTCCCAGAATGTCCTTTCCTTTTCACGTATCAGTGTCTTGTAGTCACTTCTTTTCTTGTTATATTCTTGAAGGAAAAGAAGACTCTCGCAATTCGTCCTTAGCTGGTGTAAGGCCTCCAGTACGTCTTTTTTAGATAGGTAGCATTCCTGGTCGAACCATTGTTTTGCCTTTCGATCTTTCCTAGGGTTTGTGGCTTGTATTAGGAGTTCTTCAAGGGCTTGTACTGCTTCATCTAGTCTTGAATCTTCTGTTAGTGTTTCTATTTTCTTTATAAGGTCGGGTCTACCTTCTACTTTCCCACAGTCTATCGTCCTTGATAAGAGCTGTTTACTTTGCCTCTTTGTTGTACACCAGTCTCCCTCTAATACTATTTTCAAAGGAATATGCTATCTTATAGGTGTATGATCTGCTGCCCATAGTGGAGCTATTTCTCCTTTTATGTGACCTCTTATAAGCGCAACGTCTATCGCACTTTTTCCATTATGGCATATATATGTAGGTATGTTGTGGTTATTCAGAAGGTGTAGGCCATCTTCCTGCATTTTTTCCATTACTAATGTTGTTTTATAGTTTTGTACATCCAGCCTACAATTTAAGTCTCCGGCTAGGATTAGAGGGATGTCGTGCCTACTCAATGATATTAGTTGCCCTACTTCATCTATTATCTCCATGGCCGTTGTATACGGTTGAAAGTAACAGGTAATAATGGTGATGTATTGTGTTTCAATTAGCCGAGAGTGATCTAATTTAATTTCTGAGATTATTGGCGTCAACCATGGCTTTAATAGGATAGTAATTCCACCTGCAGGTCTTCCTCTTTCTCCTTGTTGCGCTTGAAGATGTATACAGTAATATTCTGCGTGTTGCTAATGACCTGTGAGAAATGTTTCTGTTAATAATACTGCGTCGTATCCACTCAGGCAATCTTTGGGTGCTGAGCTTAGTGCGTTCTTCAAACCTTCAATGTTCCATAACATTATTTGTAAGTTGTCTTTTCTCACATATTCTCCATTTTTTGAGTTACTCATACATCACTCATCTGTTTTATTCTGGTTGTATCTTTGCATTCCTCCGAAAAAGCCGAAAACGTCTTACGGTGATGTTTGCTGGCCAAAAGTCTTCTTTATTTATTCTTTCCAGGTATTTAAAGGGAATTCCCACTTTGAAATACTTTGTATCAAATTTCGTTAAGAATTCTTCGCATATAATTTCTCCTATAATTTCCTTTTTGATGAGGAATTTCCTTATGGACTCGGCTGTGGTTTCCTGTTGCACTCTTCCTATAAATATCCAGGCCATCTTTTCTACTGCTTGTAGGTTTACGTCTTCCGTTCCTGTGCCTGTTATAGATGCTTGATGTCGTGGTAGTCGTCTTTGTTTCCTGCCTATGACTTCCGTCCATTTCTCTTCAGCTGTAATGTTCTTTGGTGTTTCTTGATTATGAACTTGTGAAGGGTTGCCAGTTATTGGTGGGAAAGTAATTGTTTTTACATTGTATTCCACGTTATTTTCTGTGGGAGTCAATTCTGATTGAGTTCCTATGTTCCTATCGAAGCGATACGGAATTGATTGTTTTGATTTTTTATTTCCTAGATGGGATCCTATTTCAAGTTTATCTTTAATTTCAATTTCATCTCTTATCATTTTTTTTTGATATTACTAGTGAAGTTCTCCAACATTGTCTGCATTTGATGTGCTATTGTTTCTGTAAGTTTGTCTTCTAGCGCTCGACCTATCTCTGCGCTTTGTTCGTTATACTTTCCTCCAGTACGTGTCTGTAGTGGTATGGTACTGCTTAAAACTCGTTGCTTATTACTATTTGTTTCATGTACACTGCTAGTAGAAGGCGCTCCTTGCTGGTGTGTGTCTGTTTCTTCCACTGCGTCTATTCCTTTATATCCCACCAACTTCTGGCGCTGTCTATGGCTATTATTGGTGACATCCTGCCCTACCTCAGTGGGTGTCTTGTTCGCTTTCAGTCCGATAGGCGACACTATCTGCTGGTTGTTATTTAAACTTTCTTCTTCTCCGTTAGATGTCGTCCTCTGGCAGCACCGTTTGTCATTGCCACTCGTAGCTTCATTCTCTGCATCAGTAGATGTCGTTAGTTGTTCAATGATTTGACTATCTTCTCCCTTGTTTACATCTCTCTGGTTGTCAACCGTAACCTCATGTTGTGATCCTTCCTTTTCTGGATTTATTTCTAATACATTTGATTTCAACATTTTGCAGCAGTTTCTTATCTCACTTACCGCTTTCAGCATACCATCCTTCATTTCCTTCTTCAAGTAGCCTCCTACTTCCGTGATATTCACTATGAATGTAAGAGCACTTTCCAATCTGCTTTCTATCATATCCGCCATTTACGTCCTTAGCCACTTAATTATATAGTATATAATATACGGTTGTTAAAAATCATATCAAAGTTATAAAAGAGGGTAATTATTTTGAGCTCGAGGATCCAGATACCTGACTTCTCCTGTTTTTGACAAGCTCATTGATGTCAGGTATCATATTCGTTGTAATTATTTTAAGAATTGATTGGAGATGTTCATTCGTAAGTCTTGTGCGATGATTGTTCTTATTTATTTTCATGACGGAAAACATCTGCTCACATAAATAGGTGCTACCAAACATGCACAGAATGCGTGCTGCATGCTTTTTTAATTGCGGGTAGTTATCCAAACTCTTGAAATATTGTGTATAAAATGTAAGAGCGTTAACCTCTTTAAATTTTTCTTTCAAAATACTGTCTGATTGAAGATCTATCAACTCCATTCGCAAATGAACTGGTGCCTGTGAAGCTTCAAAATTGAATGGATTGTTGAAAATTGGGAATTCCATTTCATTCATTTTGTGGAAGTCTTCAAAACGATTGTTGAATTCCGTGATCAGATTTTGCAGAAGTTGAGAATATTGATCCAATTTATTTTGGTTCACCGTGCCAAATGATTTTAAATGAGGGAAATGATCCAAAGTTTGATTTTTTACCTGATTTTCCCACAGCCTCAACTTTGTTTCAAAGGCTTGAATACATGAATACATTTGAGTGACAATCAGATTTTTACCCTGTAACTTTACATTCAGATCAGTCAAGTGTTTATTCACATCTACTAAAAAGGCACAATCAACCCACCAGTCATTGTCATAATCAATTGGGTTGCCTTTTTCTAACATGAAAGCTTGAATAGGGTCACGTAATGCAAAAAATCTTTCTAAAACTACTCCTCGACTGAGCCAACGAACTTCGGTGAAATAAGGGACATCAGAAAACTTTTCGTCCAAATCTTGTAAAAACTGCCTAAACTGTCGGTGATTTAGTCCTCTGCTCCTTATAAAATTTACTATTTTAATTATAGGTTGCATGACATGGTCCATTTTTAAATGTTTGGATGCCAATGATTCCTGATGAATTATACAGTGAAATCCCACAAAATTCCCTGATGTTTTCTGTTTTAACTTAGTTACAACGCCCGAATGTTTGCCAGCCATGGCAGGAGCGCCATCCGTAGTTGTGCTGCTAAGTATATTCCAGTCGAGTTCATATTCTGATATCAAATGCTCAATTGCAGAATAAATATCATTTGCTCTTGTAGTACCTGTCAATGGGACGCATTTTAATAGTTCTTCAGTTATTTCAAAGTTACTGTTAATACCTCGTATAAAAACAGCAAGTTGAGCTGTATCCTCAGTATCAGTGCTCTCGTCAACAGCCAGTGAAAAGTCTGTAAATTCCTTAATTTTCTCCTTCAGTTGAAGAACCAAATTTTGAGATAAATCATTTATTCTTGAAGCAACAGTGTTTCTTGACAGCGAAATATTTTTAATTATTGACTTTTGAAATGGAAATGAAACATCGGCCACTTTCAACATGCAGTCTTTAATAAACTCACCATCAGTGAAAGGTTTTGATCTCTTCGCGATTTCTAATGCAATAATAAAACTTGATTTCAGGGCATCTTCGCTCTCAGTATTAGCTTTAGTAAACATCGATTGTTGACCTTGAAGTTTAGATTTTAAAGATGACAATGTGTCCATTCTTATTTTTTCAGTGTAACAATCGAATTTTGATTTATGATTCGTACCATAGTGTCTCTTCAAGTTAAACTCCTTACAAACAGCAACTGTTTGATTGCAAATCAAACACAGTGGTTTACCTTTCCATTCTATGAAAAAATATGCAATTTCCCATTTAGACTGAAAACTCTTGCACTCACTATCAACTTTACGTTTTTGTGACATTATGCCAAAATCGTAACAATTATGGAACTCGACACAGGATATCGCATACGCACGACACAAACAAATGCACAGTACCTTCACAATCACTATGTCGCAGTACAACTAAATTAACTAAAATCTTTCTCCGACCGTATCGCTTCGATTACTCGACTCAACTGACTAGACTCGAAGCGCGTGGAAGATTCTAGCCTTCGTGGTATTTCCGCTTGTTGCTAAGAGATGGCGTTACTGTCTACCTCTCTCGCTTGTCTAGGCACGCGCTGCCCTTGAAATTACTTATAAATGTTGTAGTGTGCGCATTTTAAAACTTCCGTAGAGGAATCGAGTGAAGTCATGATTCTTCTGTCTGTCACACATTGCGATCGCGGGCCGTATCTTTGACATCCCTGTCCTAGAGCTTTTGTGGCAGTCGATGCCATTCCTCCGAAAGAGCAATGCGAAGGTCTTGGAGGGTCCTTGGTGGAGGCTGACGGAATGCAATTCGCCTCCCCAATGCATCCCAAGCATGTTCTATAGGTTTCAGATCCGCAGACCTAACTGGCCAGTCCATGCGATGAATGTCTTCCCCAGCCAGAAATTCATCCACCAGAGCAGCGCGGTCGGACATTATCTTCCATTAAAAGGAAGTCTGGACCAACCGCCCCTCTGAAGAGTCGAACACGTGGCCTCAGTACCTCGTCCCTGTATCTCCGAGCGTTCACAGTGTTTCTCGGACCACCCATGAAGATGTACAGGTCCGTACGGCCATTCAACATGATACCGCACCACACCATGACGCCACCACCACCATACCGGTCCCGTTCCACGATGTTCCTGTGGTTGTATCGGCTACCCGGTTCTCTCCAGATTAATATGCGACGGGAATCGTTCTGCGAACTGAAGCGGGATTCATCTGTGAAGAGCACATGCCTCCATTCATTCATGGTCCAGTTTCGACGTTGACGGCTCAACAGTAAACGGGCCCGTCTCTGTGCTGGAGTGAGCGGGATGCACACCACTAGACGTCTGGCAAACAGCTCTGCTGTTCTGAGCCTCCGGTACACAGTTTGCCGGGAAAGAGCAACTCCTGAGACGGCTGCAAGATCCGCCGACAATTGTTTTGCAGGTGCACTCCGATTTCGTCGGGCGGTTAAGGCCAGATATCGGCCCTGCTGATGGGTGGTTAGTCTTGGTCGGCCTGCCACTGGCCTACGACTAACAATTCATGTGGCTCGAAATCGTCTCCAAAGCCTGTGGCACATTCAAGGATACGGTCACTTCGGTCTGTGTCTGGCCTGCTTCCAGGCAGCTGAGTATTCTACCCTGCTAAACGGGGTCCAAATGGCGTCGTTGTGCCACTATGGTTTTACGTTCACCGCCAGGCTACACTCCGCACACTATAACAGGGCAAACACGACTGAGGGAATATGGGGCGCAAGCACTGGCTGTGTTTACCTTGCGGTTACGCCGCTAGTCAAAGCGGCGAATACTCTTTTCCTATACAGAGCGAACACGTAAGGTTGGTAGGTGCATATGTCGTGCGTTTTGCGGTCTATTTCCTGTTGCCCTGCTTATTCGTAACTTGTGCTTAACTTTTGGACACTAGTGTATTTCACATGCATGTTCGTGGTTTGCGAATATGAGGTGGCTCGCCACCAAGCATTTGAAGTCTAATGGGCGCAGTATGTTTGTCTCCCCCTCCCCCCCCCCCCCTCTATCACTATTCAAACAACATAACAGAGTTGAATCAAATTTGTTACAGAGGTAGCACTAGTAAAGGGCATTTCAGTGTCATGTTTTATATAACCGCCATCTTAACGAAAACAATATGGCGGACTCATGAGTATTTCAAGCTTTATTCGGATTATGATCAAGATAATCCTCGGATCACTACCAATTTATGGAAAAACAAACCTTCATGTAGGAAGCGTCTCAGGACCAAACTACAAGGTTATCAGTCGAAGAATGTCAAAGATGGCGGTCCCGCGAATCATACAAGTATTATAAACCATATGTTATGACCCAATGAATCAATGCTCATTGTATATGGCATTCAAGTAGTTTCGTAAGGACCCGTGTTACCGACGAGAAGACTATATGAGAATGAACATCTTGCGCAGCCGTAATCTTTGAAGTATATAAGAAGAGCTCTCAACACTTAAAGAGCTACAGTAATGAAAAAGAGAGACAAAGTAGGACCGTATATGTGACCTTGTATGGCCGAGGCAGAAAAATAGACTCTCCATACATTCAAGATGGTAGCTGTGCAGAAATATTAAAACATTTTAATCCACAACTCAAAATTTAACTGCATAAAGGCGAATCTTGGCAACAGATGAGTTTCATATAAGGGTTCTTACTTGCGTTGGTCAAAAAATTATCACCAGGCTGCGGGGTCTTAGTACGTAAACAGTGCTATCAGATTAGTATAGCACGGAGTTAAGATGACGCACGCCCTAAGAACTGCCAGCACGTCCACAACAGACGACGAACCATGCGATCAGTCCATTTATCCGCTGTGTCACAAGTGTTCATCGGTACACCCGAAGGTCACAGGAGGAGCTCCCACGTGCCCTATAGTACGGTGCGTTCTAACTTCATTGCACACGTACTAAAACCCCACAGCCTTATTATCACACTGAACGTAGCACACAGCAGCCATCTTGAAATATCAAAAAAACTAATAACTCGAAGAATCTTAGAACTATAAAAACGAAATATAGTAATACGGTAGAACCTTATATATAAGTCACTTGATATGCCCTAAGTAAAGAAACAGTGACTCCATATTTCCAGATGGTAGTTAAGCATACTATTAAAATGTAAAATTAATAACTCAGGAAATAATTGCGTAATTAATAATAATGTTATTTGTTTTGCGTCCCTTTAAACTAATGCGGCTTTTTGAGACGCCGGGGTGCCAGAATTTCGCCCCGAAGGGGATCTTTAACGTTCCAGTAAATCTACTGGCACGGCACTCTCACATTTGCGCACCCTCAAATGCCAGCTGGCTGCGCCAGGATTAGATCCTGCAACCTCGGGCACAGCAATCGAGAACGTTACTGCTGAGCCACTCAGCCAATTGCATAATTAAGACAAAATTTGGTAGAAGAGGAGTATTATATAAGAGGCCTCAATTGCGTCAGTAGTATATTTATAGACCGTACAGCGGCCATCCGGAAATGTCATAATTTAAAAATAAATAACTTCCTAGGCTTTAGAGCTACATTACATACATAGGTCTACATTTTCATTCGAGACTGGAATGCCTTTCAGCGTCCAGCCTAGTCGGCAAGTCTCTGTTTGCAAACAATTCACTTCCATAACCCCTATTAGCAGTTAGCACCACGGCCTCCTCGGCGTCTACGCCTCTGAGTTTGAAATCGTTCAACACTGAATCTAACCATAGTCTCCTAGGCCTACCTCTGCTTCTCTTACCGTTTACAGCCGAACTCATTAATCTCTTAGGTAATATCTCCTCCCCCATTCCCTTCACATGGCCCTACCATCTGAGTCAGCTCATACGAACAGCTTCATCCTGCGTGTTCATTTCTAACTTACCCTTTATCTCTTGATTATTAGTAACTTCATGCCATTACTCCCATCTATTTGTCCCAAAATCATTCGTGCTACCCTCATATCAGTTACCTCTAGCTTATGTATCAGATATCCTGAATCTACCCAGCTCTCACTTCCATATAGCAAGGTTGGTCTAAATACTGAGCAATGTAGGGAGAGTTTCGTCGCTACACTAACTTTTTTCTTGCAAAATACAGTAGATCGCAATTGAGAGCTGACTTTATTTGCTTCTGTACACCTCAACTCTATTTCCTTCCCCATAGTAAAATCCTGAGAGAATACACAACCCAAGTACTTAAAATATTCCACCTGCTGCTAGTTCCTCCTGCCTGGCATTCTATTTTGTTGCGTTTCTCCCCTACCGACATAACCTTCGTCTTTGAAATGCTGATCTTCATACCATATTCCCTACATTTCAGTTCCAGTTCCAACATGTTGGCTTGCAAGCTTTCGACCGAGTCCGTCATTACAACCAGGTCAACAGATCAGGCCAGACTGCTTACCTGGTTTCCACCTAATTGAAACCCACCCAGCCTTGAGCAAATGGTCCATAGAATAAACAGTAGTGGTGAGAAGTTACAACCTTGCCTCACTTCCGTAACGACCTTAAAGCAAGAACTCATCCTTCCATCAACTCTCACTGCAGCCTTTCATGTCAGTTGATAAAAGACGTACCAAAAACCCGCGTTGTTTTCGCTTCTTCTCACCTTACTTCTAATACGATCGGTCTTTTTCAGCACTATTCCTCACTACCAACATACAGTAAATACTTTTGATTGCCTGTAGCAGCCTTCCCTCGGTATCATAATCCCTCAGGATGCTCAGCATCTTCTCCCTGGTACTCTATCATTCGCCTTTTCTAGATCTACAAAACACCAACACGTCTATTCCTCTCGAAGCATTTCTCAATAACGTGGCGCATACAACAATATTGATCTTGTCACCCTATTTGTGGTCTAAAGCCACACTTACAAGGGAACGGATTTCGGTGTAAAATTGTAATCTGGTTGAAATTTAGTACACAATTTTCCTATGAAGTTGTACAATGACGTAGTGAAAATCGCACGGGCCACTTGGAATTTTGAACGCCGAAACCTGGCGGATGACGGCCTGAGCGAGGAGTTAGGATTTTAATTCTTGATTTGGGCTGAGGAAGACCTCATTGTAGGTTGAAACATTTTAATTCATGTAGACTATTGATTGACGTATATTTTTAACAACTTTATAATTTTTTACACTACTGACGACCAAAATATTATGTGTACTCGAGTTTGAAGGTTGTTTGTGAAGTAACCAATAGACCTACATAAAATCCAATAACATCATCATTTTCGTCGTTCTATTTTACGTTAGTTCATGTAGGTTTGGAATTTTTAATTTATATTTTATTATTTTTTATCGCAGTTGGAACACCAGAAGTGCCCGTATTTAAGCGTGTTTCAACCATGCATCACATTTAAGAATTATTATCTCACAAACTCGTCATCAGATCGAATCCAAATTTTAACACAATATACATTGGAATGTTGTATACCAGGTTTGTTAATTTCAAAATTTTGTGTGTCCAAGAAACAAAGTTGTTATCATTTTTGTAAGGTAACTTTTTCTCGGCTCGGGGTTGTTGGAAAATGTAGTTCTTGGTTGCGTTGTAATGCTTATACATAAAAAACGTATGCTGCATGATTGTGAAATACGTAAATTAATTCACTTATTTTATATCGGATTGTATTTGTACGTGGAATTAAGACATGGTTCACCAGTTAGCCGCTCCGGTGAAAGCTGTACAACGTTGCCAAGATGGGCTCCATCACGCGTCATGGCGCGCCTCGCTCGGAAGTGATGGGCTCCATATCAGCAACGCTGTACAGCATTTCCCGGAGCGGCTAGCTGGTGAACCATGTCTTAATTCCCCGTTCAAATACAAACCGATATAAAATAAGTGAATTAATTTACGTATTTCACAGTCATACAGCATAACCTTTTGATGTATAAGGATTACAACGCAACCAAGAACTAAATTTTCCAACGACCCCGAGCTGAGAAAACGTTACCTTACAAAAATGATCACAACTTTCGTTCTTGAACACACAAAATTTTGAAATTAATAAACCAGTTATACAACATTCCAATGTATATTGTGTTAAAATTTGGATTCGATCTGATGACGGGTTTGGGAGATAATAATTCTTAAACGTAACGCATGGTTGAAACACGCTTAAAAACGGGCACTTTTTGTGTTTCAACTGCGATAAAAAAATATTAAAATATAAATTAAACATTCCAAACCCACATGAACTAACGTAAAATAGAACGATGAAAATGATGATGTTATTGGATTTTATGTAGATCTATTGGTTACTTCACAAACAACCTTCAAACTCGAGTGCACATAATATTTTGGTCGACAGTAATCAAGAAGGTAGAAGAGTGAGGGGAAAGTCTTAGGTGGGGAATGCCAACGCCACCTAGAGAGAAAGCCTTGCGATATGAAGTTGACAAGGTAGTGACGTCACAGAGGCCCGGCCGTGGACATTGAGACATAACATTCTAGTTTGCAGGTTATGGTGTGTTTTCCGCGTGTTGTGTGTCGTGTTTACAGTCCCAGTTACTGATTTGCTCAGATTTCCTACCCAGTTATACTTAATGGTTATCAGTGCAGTGTAAAGTTATGCCTAATAAGTGCAGCGTTCCAAATTGTAAAGGCAATTACGCCAATGGACCGAAAGTAAACGTTTTCTCTTTTCCTAATGATGAAGGTGAAAAGTCGAAATGGATACGAGCCATTCACCGCAAGGATTTTATTCCTACGAAATATTCCATGGTACGTGTTAAATCAATACTTATGCTCCAATTCTCACAAGTTTAGTATAATGGGAGGAAGGAACTTTGTAACCAAGTCTCTTTTCTTGTAGGTCTGTGGCATCCATTTCAAGCCACATGAAATTCAATGGACCACTAGTATGTATGATGAAAAGAATGGAAAGCTAGTTACTGCTCCGTTGTATAAACCGAGACTGATTAAAGGTTAGTAAGCAAATAGTCCTACCCCTAAATTATAGCATAGGCTAGCTCTTCTGTTCACGAAAATTCATTTAGATGTAGAAGTCAGAATTTTCTAACCTAAATTATGTGCTACAGGCTAATGTTGTAGGTTAGGTTTATTTGTTTTATGGGGCTATCAATTTCAAGTGGGAGGTATAAGTGGGTGTTAATATGGATAGTATTCATATTTATATTGCAAGCTAACTGCATGAGGTTAGAGACCGATAACCTGTAGCAGGCCCTGATTAATCTAGGTTTTTTTCTATTGCAGTAATCTAATTCATTAGGCTACATTTCTTATTGGGGTGGGGGAAGAGGTGTGTGTGAATCAGGTTGGAGATTGAATAAATTTAGAATAAATAGAGTAATTAATGTAATGCAAGGTGATAAAATGATTGTATCGTAAGTTAATATTCGAATTAAATTCCTAGGAGCAGTCCCGTCTCAGTTCCCCAACTGCCCAGAGTATTTAACTGACACTGCAACTGTCTGCCGAGAAGATCCAGATGATAGGAGGCGTAGGATTGATAATGAAAGTTTATCGAAGGCTCTCGCTGAAAGTATGCAGACATTGGCGGAGAATCTGGAAGCAGTTTCATTTAGAAACTTTCAGGAACTAAAGGTGAAGTTAAACAGTGTGAGTCTTCATCCTGAGTGGAATTGTATTAGAGAGGAATCTTGTATATATTTTATTTTAATGAAGGAAAATCCTAGTCCACACTTGCGTTGCTGCATTAAGCTAACAGAAGGTTTGAGTGCCTCCTTGTATGTATCGAATACAGAAGTGAAACATTGTAAAAACATGTCTTTACCAAGACAGTTAGGTACAGTGCTAGAAATTGAAGAACTTATAAGGAATGCCCATTCAGTGTATGCTGATCCTGATGCATATGAACATCAAAGTGTTGAGGATACTGTATCTGTTATGGACAGTTTATTTAGGAACGTGGAGAGTAAGTTCCCTGAGAAGAAGGATACATTAGACTTCTTAAAAGAGCAAGTTCACTTGCTAACAAAGCGTAAAGTGAAAAACTATTCCTGGGAATTGCTTGTATTCTCATCGCTGGTTCATTCTATTTCTCCTCACTGCTATAGATTTATAAGAGGTTCAGGAAATGTCACTCTTCCTGCACCCCGTACCTTGAAATTAGTGTGTTCCAAGCTTTTGACGAATCCTATACAGGAGCAAAGTGATAATTTTCTTTTGTATATGAGAAAGAAATTTTCACTCTTATCAGAAGAAGATCAACTAGTCCTCCTTTCGATGGATGAGGTTCACATTAAACCCCAGTTAGACTACAAAAAGGGTAGGGTTGTAGGTAGTGCTGTAAATAGCGATGAGTGTGCAACAAGTGCTTATGCGTTTATGGTCCACAGCTTGCTTTCTTCATACAAGGATGTTGCTCACATCATGCCCGTTGTGAACATTCGAGGTGAAGCATTATTCAATATGATGAAGAAAGTCATTCTTGGACTGGAAGAAGTCGGATTTGAAGTTCTAGCACTGATTTCAGACAACAGTGCTATTAATAGGAAAGCTGTATCTCTCCTGAGCGATCCACCCGAATTAAATTACATTTATAGTCACCCCAAAGATGCACACAGAAAGCTTTTCTTTGCAATTGACACTGTGCACATTCTCAAATGTATTAGAAATAACTGGCTGAATGCAAAGCACCAAGAGTTGCATTTTCCAGATTTGACAGAGCATGACAGACTACAGATTGCATCATTTGGTTCACTGAAGGAGTTGCATGTGTTAGAGAAGAACAATCTCCTGAAATATGGATTTACCTTGACTCTGAAATCCCTGTACCCTACCAATTTGGAACGACAGAATGTTCCACTAGCTCTGCAAATTTTTAATAAACCTCTAGCTGTGGCAATAAGGGAGATTGGGCCGAAGAAGAACTTGCCCTCCTGGGACAGTACTGCACAGTTTATTGAGTTGATTTGCAGATGGTGGGACATCATGAACGTTAAGACCCTATGGAAAGGAAAACGCCTTAGGAATCCTCTTCAGGAACCAATAACGACCAACTCTTCTCATATCGAGTGCCTCCAGGAAATCGTGTCATGGCTAGATAGGTGGAAAACAATTGCCTCGCCTGGAAAGCTGAGCAAGGAAACACATGCGGCAATCACCCTTTCTACCAAGTGCATGATTGAAATGGCACAATTTTGTCTCTCTGAGAAAGGCCATAGCTTCTTCCTACCAGGCAAAATACAGACATATAACCTAGAAGCTCGATTTGGAAAATATCGACAACTGGCAGGGAGCCAGTACAATATTTCCCTGAGGCAAGTGTTTGAGGTGGAGAATAAATTGCGCCTTCAGAGCATCCTGGACCTCAATGCTGCAGTGAGTGAGTATTTTGAAGAAGACAAGACATGTGACATAAGTGCTTTCGATGCTTGTGTTGCTGATGATAGTGATATAGAAGTCCTACAAGATGAGTATTGGCCTCTCTTACACTATATCAGTGGTTATTGCTCATATGGTTTTTTAAAGCGATATGATTGCAATTATTGCAAAGTCTTTCTTTGCGATGAGGCAGGCCAGAGTGATCACGCCAGCCTAATAAATGCCAATAACCGAGGAGGACTATGCTATCCCCATGCAGATGTAGTCAACTGTGCTGCATTTACTTTTGTTGTTATGAGTAAGCTACTCAATAGCTACAAGACAGAATTTTTGCATCACTGCAACCAGCAGAGTGTTTTGGTGAATGTAACACAAAGATGTCTGCCCACTGTACTGTTTATGGGCCACAGCTGCCCAAAGCACGCCAGGGCATTAATTGAAAAGACTGTACTGGGCACTGCCAGTAATATCTTGATTAATAATTTTGTACACAATGTTAACGACAGGTTTTCACCCAAAACTTTGGCTCAGCATAAGAGGAGGAAGCTTGTCCAATAACTGTTCATGGCCGTTCAGTAGAAATTAGGAATTTTACAATATTCTTTCATTGTATGTACAGTGTCGTTATCATTGTGCGCCCCGGTAAACACGGCAAGCTAAGCCGGCGTTGACTGGCGCTGATCGCGGGCACGCGTACAATGTTCAGTCGGTGGTTGGTGCACACTTGAACACTTTTACCAACCATGTTCAATAATATGTACAGTGCTCATAGTCGATGCTGAAAATGTCCTCCCTCTCTTGTAACACACACCTGACATCTCCTGATGAAAGAATGGACAATCTCAGCAATTCTGATAGGTTTGTGCCGTGTCTTGTGTGGGGTTTCGCCTAGGCCACCAAGCTGGCTCATCAGCTGGCTCTTGGTGTCCCCGTTCTGTAAGAACACAACGTTGTCTGTTAAAATGTTTATTATTTACCGTGCCTGTTTTCTTGAATCGTTTGGCGAGCCTCCTATATTGTACTGGCATTACGCACAGGTCTTCTTGGAAACTTGATTCGACATTTTAATCTTGTTTAAGAACAAGACTTTCTGCTTTTCATATACGAATTATGGATATACACACGTTTGCGTTGTGTCAATTGGTGTCTAGGCATGACCAACAATCACAGTAATCACAATACTCACTAAATGTGCAACACTAACTTCTAAGCTTTGCAGATACACATTCATATAAATGAAAAAACACGTGTGATCTAACGATATGAGTCAGCGGAGCAGGGTATTGTGAGGTCCACTCGCTCCGCACCTGACCAGCCAAATGTCGCCATAGTTTGCCGCGATTTCCAGGGCGCACCATGATAATGACCCTCTGGTTCAATTAATATTGTGTTACTTGATCCACTTCTTTACATGGCTAATTACTAATCTGTAAGTATAGCAGTGGCGGCTGGTGGATAATTGTTATGGGTATTGTCCTTTTTCATTAAGGGGGTGGGGGGATGATAAAAGACTGCTTGATATCAAAGAAAACTGTATTCAATTGTGCGGTAAAACGGATGTACCTCATTCATCACGAATGCCGCAGTTCAGAGAACATCACATTGCCACTGGATCACCGGATTAAATAGTTAGGCTACATGAAAACCTGCAAGACATGGTATCGGCAGTTGACGGAGCATCTCAGATGTCTCCGTCCGCTCCTCGGCTCCCTTGTTGCAATCAGGAAGCAACGATCAGCTGAGTTAACTATTGGGATAGGACCTACTCGGTCTAGCATCTCTGCCATACCCTTCACTATTGAGATCTGGTCGGTGCTCGGGCCTGGTAACGAGCACTCCTAAACGGTTGGCGCGCTTTGCTTTCTCAGACAGCTCACAGTAACTTACTATAAGATTTCCTGAATTATTAAAGAACAGAATTATGAATTCCTATGCATATAAAAGTAAACGTACAGCTTTTATTACTAAAAATATTATTACGGTATTAATTGTTTTTATTGAATTAATCTGGTCGTTGTGTATCACTGCAACCTTATTACCGGCCGCCACTGAAGTATAGGATGAACAATGAATTGGCATTTTCAATAGGTGACCATTTCTTGAAATTATTGAGGCATGTAGTGTTAGCATACCAAACGTTGAACTGATTGCAAGAAGTTGTCCTATAGTGGAGATGTCAGTTTAAAATGCAACTAATAACCTCTGTGTACAGTCACATTAAACGTCCAGTCCAGAAAGTGGTAAATAGCTCTACAACCAGCAGAGTGTTTTGGAGAATATTGGTTGTAAAGCGAAGGTTAGAATGGAGAGGGTAAGTGTACGCTTTAAATGGGATATTTCATGCAATTTTAACATACAATTTCTAAGAGGGCTTTTGTTTCAATTTCACAGATAAAATGGAACACAATCTGAAGAATGTTTCACTGGAACAAATTTTTATTTGTTCAGATTTTTAACAATGGACTGAATGAAGTCTTGCAAGTTTCTTTACATCTAGTTTCATTGGATGAACGTTAATGTAGGCCTATTTTAAAAGTTTTAATCTAATGTAACATATGTGCTAGAGAGTATTTTTAGGAACTGTTCGCATAAGGACTGTTGAAGGTGCAAATGCCTAAAAATGTATCCACCCTGTAAATAATATAATATTAATTCTAAATGAAAGTAGAATGCAGCTTATACACTTGCATCAACATTGAAATTAGGAAACCTGGTCAATACTGCACCTCATATAAGTTATGTGCTAAAGTACATAAATATGTGTTTATATTTATTGATCTTTTTATAAATGGTTGCTATGTTCTGACAGAGCTTGCATCTCGTTGAACTGTCAACAAGGCATACTCTAGCAGCACACACTGTTGATTAAAAAAAAACAATCATCGGGACGTGTTATGCTGTAACCATTGTCAAAAACCATTGATCTGGATGCGTTAGGCAGTAACTATTGTCAAAAACCATTGGATTAGACAAAACGAAGGTTAGAATGGTCGGGTGTAGGTGCGACCTTGGCCGCGCGCAGCTAGTGGGACACGGTTGACACAAAACGCTCGGTGCGTTAGGCTGTAAACATTTTCAAACCCACAGTTGTGCGGGGAAAAGTTGATCATAGAATCGCTGATTGAAATTACAGATCGTTATGAGGCAATTTCCACAATCCATGGTGAATAAACGATTCAATTCGGTGCACGATGTAATGAACTAAGTGTGCGCACTAAAGATGCGCACTAGCGGCTGAACTGTCATCGTACTGTTTTGATGACGATTGATTTGAACAATAGCGCTGACAGCTGTAATTTTGGCTATATAAGTCGTGATCCTATTTGGGATGGCTGGGTGGGTCACAGACAGCGGAGGAGGAAATAACTATTAAAACATCGCTCCTTGATTTATTTCTCATCGTTTCAAAAGGTATTTTGGCTAATTCATGTATTGTAGAGAATTTTATCGCGCGTTCTATCTTCATTCATAGCTACCGTTGATTTCAATTTGAATTGTCACTACTGAACCTCATATATGTGCTAAAGTTCGTAAATATGTGTTTTTATTTATTGCTATTTTAAAAACGGCTGCCATGTTTCTACAGCGCTTGCATCTCGTTCAACTGTCATCACGGCTCACTCTAGCTGCACGCTCCGGTGCGCACACATTGTTCCCAACATGTGAGATACAAAATCACTGTTGATCAAAGAAATCATCGGGATGCATTAAGCTGTAACCATTGTCAAAACTCATTGATCTGGGCGCGTTAGGCTGTAACCATTGCCAAAATACATTGGATTGGACAAATCGAAGGTTAGAATGGTCGTGTGCAGGTGCGACTTTGGCTGCACGCAGCTAGCGGGGCACGGTTGACACAAAACCCTTGATCTGGACACGTTAGGATGTAACCATTGTCAAAAACCATTGGATACCACAAAACGAAGGTTAGAATGGTCGGTGTAGGAGCGGCTTTGGCCGAGCACAGCCAGCGGGTCACGGTTGACACAAAACCATTGATCTGGACGCGTCAAAAACCATTGGATTGGACAAATCGATGGGTGTTGGTGCAGCATAGTACCGTAAGGGCGAGGTTGGCAATACCGGTTTGATGATGATTGATGTGGACAATGGTGGCCACAGCTGAAATTCTGCCTACATAAGTCGTGATCCTATTTGGGATGACTGGGTGGGTCACAGACAGCAGAGGAAATATCTATTAAAACATCGCTCCTAGATTTATTTCTCATCGTTTCAAAAGGTATTTTGGCTAATTCATGTATTGTAGAGAATTTTATCGCGCGTTCTATCTTCATTCATAGCTACCGTTGATTTCAATTTGAATTGTCACTACTGAACCTCATATATGTGCTAAAGTTCGTAAATATGTGTTTTTATTTATTGCTATTTTAAAAACGGCTGCCATGTTTCTACAGCGCTTGCATCTCGTTCAACTGTCATCACGGCTCACTCTAGCTGCACGCTCCGGTGCGCACACATTGTTCCCAACATGTGAGATACAAAATCACTGTTGATCAAAGAAATCATCGGGATGCATTAAGCTGTAACCATTGTCAAAACTCATTGATCTGGGCGCGTTAGGCTGTAACCATTGCCAAAATACATTGGATTGGACAAATCGAAGGTTAGAATGGTCGTGTGCAGGTGCGACTTTGGCTGCACGCAGCTAGCGGGGCACGGTTGACACAAAACCCTTGATCTGGACACGTTAGGATGTAACCATTGTCAAAAACCATTGGATACCACAAAACGAAGGTTAGAATGGTCGGTGTAGGAGCGGCTTTGGCCGAGCACAGCCAGCGGGTCACGGTTGACACAAAACCATTGATCTGGACGCGTCAAAAACCATTGGATTGGACAAATCGATGGGTGTTGGTGCAGCATAGTACCGTAAGGGCGAGGTTGGCAATACCGGTTTGATGATGATTGATGTGGACAATGGTGGCCACAGCTGAAATTCTGCCTACATAAGTCGTGATCCTATTTGGGATGACTGGGTGGGTCACAGACAGCAGAGGAAATATCTATTAAAACATCGCTCCTAGATTTATTTCTCATCGTTTCAAAAGGTATTTTGGCTAATTCATGTATTGTAGAGAATTTTATCGCGCGTTCTATCTTCATTCATAGCTACCGTTGATTTCAATTTGAATTGTCACTACTGAACCTCATATATGTGCTAAAGTTCGTAAATATGTGTTTTTATTTATTGCTATTTTAAAAACGGCTGCCATGTTTCTACAGCGCTTGCATCTCGTTCAACTGTCATCACGGCTCACTCTAGCTGCACGCTCCGGTGAGCACACATTGTTCCCAATATGTGAGATACAAAATCACTGTTGATCAAAGAAATCATCGGGATGCATTAAGCTGTAACCATTGTCAAAACTCATTGATCTGGGTGCGTTATGCTGTAACCATTGTCAAAAAACATTGGATTGGACAAAACGAAGGTTAGAATGGTCGTGTGCAGGTGCGATTTTGGCTGCGCGCAGCTGGCGGGGCACGGTTGACACAAAACGATTGATCTGGACACGTTAGGATGTAACCATTGTCAAAAACCATTGGATACCACAAAACGAAGGTTAGAATGGTCGGTGTAGGAGCGGCTTTGGCCGAGTGCAGCCAGCGGGGCACGGTTGACAAAACCATTGATCTGGACGCGTCAAAAACCATTGGATTTGACAAATCGAAGGGTGTTGGTGCAGCATAGTACCGTAAGGGCGAGGTTGGCAATACCGGTTTGATGATGATTGATGTGGACAATGGTGGCCACAGCTGGAATTCTGCCTACATAAGTCGAGATCCTATTTGGGATGGCTGGGTGAGTCACAGACAGCGGAGGAGGAAACATCTATTAAAACATCATTCCCTGATTTATTTCTCATCGTTTGATGAGGTATTTTGGCTAATTCATGTACTACCGGTATAGAGAATGTTATTGCTCGTTCTACTTTCATTCAGTGCTATCAATATAATAGGGAATACAACAATTTTGTATTGAAAAGTGGAAAGGAGCTTTTGAAAAGGCTATATTTATTTAACTAGTGAAGGATAGATATGGTCTTCTCTTATTATTATTATTTTTTTTTTTTTTTACAAAACAGCACAGTTTGTGTAACATAGAAAATATGAGAACAACATGTTTTTGCAGATGACTCACTGTATTCTGTTGAGAACAAATTGCTAAGATCACTAGTAATTAGCATGTTTTATGTATTGTCGGATAAGCTTATGCCATGCCTGATATTGTAAACATTGTGTTAATATTTGAAAGAAAAATAGCACAGTAGCGCCACCTGGTGAAATAGACATGTACAATAAAGAAAAAAAAAAAAAGACGAGTCAGTGCAAAGTCTGTGCGTGTTCGCGTGACATGTGACAAGCATCTCAAAAGATGATTTGTATTTTGTATTGTATTTCTCACTTGATAAATAAAGTTTTACATTAAAACTAACAGGTTATGGACCCAGGCCACGTGTAAATGGTATTATCTCGTGAGTGGATCCGAAGCTGAGCGCCTGTGGAACACGTGCTGTATTTTTTGTGAGTAAGGATAACCTCAAAATGGCAGCCGGCAGTGACTACAAAGTTCAAGTGGATAAACTTGAAGGACCTGAAGACTGGGCAAAGTGGAAATGGCATGTGTTGATGGTTTTGCGGTCGTATGAACTGGAAAATATTGTTGATGGTTCGAAAAAGTGTCCTGTGTTGCCGGCAGATGCAACTGCGCAACAAAAAGCGGCATATAAGCAGTGGTTGAAAGAAGACGCGAAAGCGGCCAGTTTGCTAGCAGGTGCGCTAGGAAAATCTGTTGCCGAGCTCGTGTTGACGTGCACCAATGCCAGTGAAATTTGGACAAAATTGAGCGCACGGTTCGAACGAAGCAGTACGCAGCGACTGAACATGTTGATCGAGTCATTCTTCCGAGTGACACGTGACGACAAGGAGGACATCAGCACCCATGTCGCGAAGTTACAGAAGCTTTATCAGGATCTGAACGACGAACTACAAAAGCACAACGAAAACACGTTATCTGAAAGGATTTTGAACGGTCGAATTTTATCCACGCTGGGAAAAGAATATGATAATTTCAAGGATGTGTGGGACACGATTCCGACGGAAAATCAAACTGTGAACTTGTTGATTGAAAAATTGTGCACGATTGAACTGCGTGACCAAGGAAACGTGGAATCGACTGCGTTTGTGGTACGTAGTGCTCCCAAGAAGCATTCCCAGTATGGCAGTGGCAAAGGCAGTGCTGATGACAAGTCGAAGAAAAATGTTCAACGAGTAAAGCAGAAGTTTCCATGTTTCAAATGTAAGGAATTGGGCCATTGGGCAAGTGAATGTCCAGTGAAGAAGAAAGAGGGTGACACTAGAAACAAAAATAAGGAGAACAATGCTTCGTTTCTGACACATGCGATGAGTGCGTTAGACGGCGACTTTGTTCAAGCCGACGAGTGGTACTGCGACAGTGGCGCCACAAATCACATCACCGCGAACAAACAGTATTTTACAACATACGTCAGGTTTGCTGCTCCAGAGAAGATTTTGCTAGGAAAACGAGGTGTGAGCATGCTAGCTCACGGCAAAGGAACTGTAAACATTCAAGTGCGGCTGAACAACGCTTGGTTAAGTGCTGAGATGACTGAAGTTTTGTATGTTCCCGATGCAATGGCTCATCTGTTTTCTGTGAAAGCTGCTGCAAGGAAAGGTTTTTGTGCAAGACTTGACGACCTAACTGTTAGAATTGAAGACAAGGTTACTGGAAAGGCGATGATGGCTGGACGTGTGATTCATGGTCTGTATGTACTTGACATGCGCGTCGTGAAACCGGCGCAACCCATTCAAGTGAATTTAGCTACATCGTCGGACAAACTGCAGATCTACCATGAACGATTTGGTCATCAACACAAAGCGCATGTCAAGAATGTACTGAAGCAGATGAACATCAATGTAGACATGTGTAAAGAGGATTTCTGCGATGGATGTGCACTGGGAAAAATGCATCGACTGCCATTCAAGACACGAATGAATCGACCAACAGCCACCGGTGAACAAATCCACGCCGATGTGAATGGACCAATGTCTACTGAATCTCTTGGAAAGGCACGCTACTACGTATGTTTCAAGGATGATTTCAGCAAGTTTCGACGAGTTTTCTTTTTAAAGCACAAAAGTGAAGTGTACACCGTTCTGGAACAGTTCCTGAATGAAGCCAAAACAAATGGACACGTCGTGAAGCTGTTCAGGTGTGATGGAGGAAAAGAATTTGATAACAAGAAGGTTTCTGAACTACTAGCAAGCAGAGGCATAGAACAAAGCATTACTACGCCATACACACCACAACAAAACGGAGTTGCGGAACGTGAAAATCGGACGATTGTGGAGTGCGCAAAATCTATGCTGAATCCCAGCAAGTTAACGAAAAAAACTTTGGGCTGAAGCCTGCAACACTGCGGTGTACCTCCTGAATCGCACTGGGAAGTCATCGATTGAAAACAAATCTCCCTATGAATTGTGGTATGGACGACCAGTGGGAAGTTTCAGTCATCTGAAGATCTTCGGAACAGAATGCTACGTGCATATCGACAAGAATTTTCGCTCAAAGTTCGACGACAAAGCTGTTTTTGGACATCTGGTTGGGTACGTGAACGACAGGGATGGATTTAGAGTCTGGATTCCAACTCAGGGAAAGGTTGTTCTAAGCCATGATGTGAAATTCAAACCTGAAGTTGTCTGCAATCTGCGCGCCAACGCCGGAAAGGTTGAAGTCACGCTTGAAGAACGTGTGGAGAGGAATCAGTCTAATTCATCGTCTGATGTAGGCCTACAGAGGAGGTCAGAGTCAGATGAGAACTTAAGCGAAATTGAAGATTTTGCTTCGGCATCCAGTTCCGGAGGAAGCGAAGATGAGGAAGAAGGAGAGACTGAAGAAAGAAGGAAAAGCAAACGTGAAAGTAAGAAGCCATCGTGGATGATCAGTGGAAATTACATGTACATGGCTGGACCATCTATCGCTGAAAAGAATCCTGACTCATACTCTGAAGTGCTGCAGTCTAGTGATAAAAATCAGTGGCTGCAAGCAATTAATGAAGAATTGGAGTCCTTAAAGGAAAATGATACCTGGAAATTGGTTGAGCGTCCAAATGGTACACGGGTCCTGAAAAATCGGTGGGTTCTTCGACAGAAGACAACGGACAGTGGAGAAGTTCGCTTCAAGGCACGATTGGTAGCCAAAGGCTATGCGCAACAGCAAGGAATCGATTATGAAGAAACATTCAGCCCTGTTGCACGGTATGATACCATTCGAGCTCTGTTGGCAGTAGCTGTTGAAAAGGAGATGAAACTTGGTCAATTTGATGTCAAGACGGCCTTCTTGAACGGCGAGCTTGAAGAAGATGTGTTCATGGAACAGCCAGAAGGTCATCAGGACGGTACTGGCCGAGTGTGTCATCTAAAGAGAAGCTTATATGGTTTAAAACAGGCTCCACGCTGCTGGAACAAGCGTTTCAAGAAATTCATGGAGAAAGCTGGATTCAAAAACAGCAAAGCTGATCCTTGTCTCTTTTACAGCAACAAAAATGGAAAGTGGTTGGCTGTTGTAATCTTTGTGGATGATGGTCTGGTAATTGGCAATGAAGAAGACATCGAGCAGTTCATGGAAAAACTTCAGCAGGAATTTCACACGACCAGAGGATCTCTCAACAATTTCCTGGGCATGAAGATACAAGAAAACCATGATGGATCAATTGCAATCAGTCAAGAGGATTACACGAGGAAAATCCTAGAAAAATTTGGGATGGCCGAGTCAAATGGAGTGTCTACCCCAGTTGGACGCGAAGAAAGTGAAGACGGAGAAAAGGTTTCGGCCAGGGTTCCTTATCGTGAGGCGGTGGGATCCTTGATGTACCTGACTACTGCTACTCGTCCAGATATCGCATTCGCGGTCAACAAAGCTGCTCGAGCCATGGAGAATCCTACAGTTCAAGACTGGAGTCAAGTGAAACGGATATTTCGATTTTTAAAGAGCACAGTGAACCATGGAATCGTCTATAGGAAAGAGGACGTTTTGAAGGTCTACAGTGATGCTGACTACGCCGGTGACAAGAGGACGAGACGTTCAACGACGGGTGTCATTTCGATCTACAATCATGGAGCTGTATCGTGGAGAAGTCAGTTACAGAAGTCTGTGTCAACATCGACAACTGAAGCTGAAATTGTGTCTGCAAGTGAAGGAGCAAAGGAGTTGATTTGGCTGAAAAGACTGTTTTCTGAATTACTGGGAACTGCTGACAAACCTCCAACGCTTTACATCGACAATGCTGGTGCAGTTAAATTGGCTAAAAATCCGGAGTACCATCGAAAATCGAAGCATATTGAGGTACGTCATTTCTATGTGAGGGAAAGATTTTTGGACGGAGACCTTGAGCTGGAGCACATCGACGGGACCAATCAATTAGCTGATCTTCTAACTAAACCTCTGGAGAGGGTCAGATTCGAGATGCTGCGTGAGAGGATTGGCGTGCAGAAGATGACATCTTAGAGGCTGAAAAGTGTTCAATAGTTCAACTTGTTTATTTTTTATTTGTATTTGATTTTTCTTTGGAGGAAGTGTTAATATTTGAAAGAAAAATAGCACAGTACCTGGTGAAATAGACATGTACAATAAAGAAAAAAAAAAAAAGACGAGTCAGTGCAAAGTCTGTGCGTGTTCGCGTGACAAGTGACAAGCATCTCAAAAGATGATTTGAATTTTGTATTGTATTTCTCACTTGATAAATAAAGTTTTACATTAAAACTAACACATTGCCATATGAAAACTGTTACTGTAGGATTACTCTATATCAAGTGTTTGTTTGTAAATTATTACATTACCATGCCCTTTTGTGAATCAACAACAAGTTTCCTCTTTGGTAAATGTTCTCATGTGTCATGACTGCTGCTTTGTTCCATTTTCAGTAGGTAACCTTTTCTGTCATAGGCATTCCATTGCTAGCCTGTTTTCTTATCATGGATGAAAACTTTCTGTGGCTACTTGTTTTTTTGTGAGTGGGTTAGGACATCACTGTCATCAGCCATGTGTACTTGGATATTTATTTAACTAGTGAAGGATACGTATGGTCATCTTTTAGTTATTATTATTATTTTTTACGAAACAGCACAGTTTGTGTAACATAGAAAATATGAGAACAACATGTTTTTGCAGATGACTCACTGTATTCTGTTGAGAACAAAGTGCTAAGATCACTAGTAATTAGCATGTTTTATGTATTGTCGGATAAGCTTATGCCATGCCTGATATTGTAAACATTGCCATATGAAAACTGTTACTGTAGGATTACTCTATATCAAGTGTTTGTTTGTAAATTATTACATGATCATGCCCTTTTGTGAATCAACAACAAGTTTCCTCTTTGGTAAATGTTCTCATGTGTCATGACTGCTGCTTTGTTCCATTTCAGCAGGTAACCTTTTCTGTCATAGGCATTCCATTGCTAGCCTGTTTTCTTATCACGGATGAAAACTTTCTGTGGCTACTTGTTTTTTTGTGAGTGGGTTAGGACATCACTGTCATCAGCCATGTGTACTTGGATATGGATATTTATTTAACTAGTGAAGGATACGTATGGTCATCTTTTAGTTATTATTATTTTTTACGAAACAGCACAGTTTGTGTAACATAGAAAATATGAGAACAACATGTTTTTGCAGATGACTCACTGTATTCTGTTGAGAACAAAGTGCTAAGATCACTGGTAATTAGCATGTTTTATGTATTGTCGGGTAAGCTTATGCCATGCCTGATATTGTAAATATTGCCATATGAAAACTGTTACTGAAGGATTACTCTATATCAAGTGTTTGTTTCTAAATTATTACCACATCATCATGCCCCTATATGAATCATCAACAACAAAAAGTTTCCTCTTTTGTAAATGTTCTCATGTCTCATGACTGCTGCTCTGTTCCATTTCAGTAGGTAACCTTTTCTTTCATAGGCATGCCATTACTACCTGTTTTCATATCATGCATGAAAACTTTCTGTGGCCAGTTGTTGTTGTTGTTGTTGTTGTTTTGTAAGTGGGTTATGACATCACTGTCATCAGACATGTGTACTTGGATATGGGTAGAATTTGTATGTATGTATTGTGATGCTAGAATTGGGAAGGTTAGGTACGGTATTGTAGTTTTAAGGGGATGAACTACGAGGTCATTTGCCCTTGGAAAGGAGGTGACCATGGTCTTCTGCTAGGAACAATCCCAGCATTTACCTGGAGGAGAAAGGAGAAATCGAACCCACTTCTTCTCAGTTCAGTTTTAACTCATGAGGCTGAGTGAATTTCGTTCCACAATCAAATCAGAATTGTATTTTTAGGGGCAGATGACCTCGTAATTGCGCCCCTTAAAACAACAATTTCTCGGCAGAGATGGGAATCAAACCTAGACCTTTGGACAGATATGATTGACTATACTGTAGATATTAATTTCTGCTTTAACTGTTACAGATTAATTGGTTATTTGTTGTGTCTTTTCTTCTCGTTGTGTAGTTGACATCTCACGTTAAAATGGGGTGAATATTTGTCAAGTTTTTTAATGAATTCTTCTATATATCGCATTTATTGAGACATCAGTGTTTTCGGTCAAGTTCACACTCGCAAGGTTCGAAATGCATACTTATCGATTATGATCGAAAACGTCGATTTATTAGCTAGAGTAATGTATCGATCGCATCAACTTCTGACCATATGTTTAATTTATGGTTTCGTTATTTATTTATTCGCGTCTGTAGAACGTAATTTGATACATAAACACTCAGTCGCGTTTCCTCACAGGTTGTTCATAGCAGCAGCGCTGGGTAGCGCGCTCGCTGACGGCCGGAAGGCTATGACGTCATAAATCGTATCGCAAGGCTTTCTCTCTAGGTGGCGTTGGGAATGCAATGAAGCACTGCAGGTCGCTGCCTGGTGGCCTAGCGTGCTGCTAGCATTCAAGGTCAGCTTTACATCTTCCCACTTCCTCGCTCATGATGTCGCCCGGCAGGATTTCTGTATTCAATATTGGAGTTCAAAATTGAAAGTGGGCCGTGCGATTTTCACTACGTCATTGTACAACTTCGTAGGAATATTGTGTACTAAATTTCAACCAGATTACAATTTTACACCGCAATCCGTTCCCTTGTTAACTTCCCTTTCTACAATGACCGAGAAATGCCTCTATAATAATTGCAATCTTTCCTGTTACCTTGTTTATAAATTGGGGCGATTACTGCATTTGTCCAGTCAGAGGGTACATTTCCTAAAACCCATGCCAATTCGATTATCCTGTGTAATTATTTCATCCCTGCTTTCCCACTATACTTTACCATTTCTGGCCATTCACGTCAGTTGATAAAATACGTACCAGAAACCCACGTTGTTTTCGCTTCTTCTCACCTTACTTCTAATACGATCGGTCTTTTTCAGTACTATTCCTCATTCTTTAAATTAATTCGTATAGAAGCATATTTATTTCGTTAGATATATTTTGTAATGTATCAGCCTATCAAGCCGCAACGTTTCCTCACCAGAGTACAACTGGAATTCGCCACGCGAAGAATTCTACTGCTAACTCAGCAGGAAGTATTTTCTTTCGAAAAAACAAGCACTTACCTAAGTCTAGTAGACTTTCAGCCTTCACTCCCTTTCTTGATAAGGATGGATTGATGCGAGTAGGAGGTAGATTATCGTTTTCAAACAAATCTGATGATAATTGTTGTTTTAAGGGGCCTAACATCTAGGTTATCGTCCCCTAATGGTCTGGGTGAGAGCGAAAATGACAATGAAACGGAAACCAGAACGACAATTAAGTGAGACTGAAAATACTTACAAAATGGAACTCAGATTGAAACGACGCACAAAATGGAGAGTGGTAATACTTAGCCTACAAAAGGAAATTTAGAAGGAAAATACTCACAAAAGGAAGAGATTGAAAAATACTTACAAAATGTAGTTTTGGTTCAAAATACGTATAAAATGCAATTGAAATTGAAAATACACAATGCAATTTAGATTGAAAAACGCACATTTCAGATTCTCAATACTCACAAACTGCAATTGAAATTCAAAATACTTACAAAATGCAATTGAAATTGAAAATGCTAACAAAATGTATGGTAGATTGAAATTACTCATTTGGAAGGACAGTACTTACAAAATGCAATTTAGATTGAAAATACTTACAAAATGTATTTTAGATTCAAAATACCCACAAAATGCAATTGAGAATCAAATTACTTACAAAAAGCCCACCATACAAAATGCAATTTAGATCGAAAATATGTGCAAAATGCGGTTTAGGTTGAAAATACTTACAAAATGCAATGGAAATTCAAAATACTCACCAATAATGTACTCACCACTCCTGCATTGAAAGACTTACTAAAAAGCAATTTAGATTGTCAATCCTTACAAAATGCATTTCAAAATACTCACAAAATGCAAATTAGATCGAATATACTTACAAAATGCATCTTTCCTGATCCCTCATTCTTCTAGGGATCAGCCTGCTTTTTCTTTTCTGACTGGAGAGAAATTGTATTCTAAATATAAAATACACTTGATTAAAATAATGATAAAACTGAATGAAAAGTGGTATGGCAATAGTAAAACTTGAATTTTCATAAAATGAACTTATCTTAAAAAAAAGTTCAAGAGAAGTTCCTTAAAATTTCCAGCTAGCAATGAATGGTGTTGTGATATTTTGACAGTTCCTACGGAAGGAGAGTAGTGTGAGTTCTAACGCAGAACTTAATGGACATCCCTCGTAGTTGTGTTTTAAAGTATTTTTCAATCACCATAAGGTATTTTTTCATCCCCCAGGCGGCTGCGAAACCATTATCATGGACATTGCGAGTAGTGGGATAGAGAGGATTCTGATCCACTAACCTGTGTTGTTATTGTCTGTAGACAGCGCTTGGTGATAGCTCATGAACCAATAATTAGAGGAAGTCGTGTGACGGTTTAAACGAAATGGCTCTATACCCTCTAACCCAAGGACAGGCTATTTCCACGCTTAAGAAAAACCTATCCCCTTTACAAAGAAATTAGTGTTTTTATGTTTGTTTTCTTTTACTACCCTTAATCCTTCGAGATGTAAGAAACATTTTTCGGGCTCTTTTAGGATGATAATACCACTTAACAGCCCAACATTAACTCTAACCCCCACCATTACCATAATCCACTAACCTGTGTTGTTGTAGTGTCTGTAGACAGCGCTTGGTGATATCTCGTGGACCAATTACCAGAAAGAGTTGTGCGATGGTTTAAACGAAAGGGCTCTATATCCTCAAACCCAAGGACAGGTTATTTCCACTCTTAAAATAAAAACAACGCCTTTACAAAGAAAATAGTGTTTTATGTTTTTACTCCCCTTAATCCTTAGAGATGTAAGAAACGGTTTAGAGGCTCTTTTAAGATTACGATACCACCTGACAGCGCTACACTAACCCCAACACCCACTATTACCCCACTTAAACCCTAGATTTACCCCAATTCCCAAAAATTCCTTAACTCTTAAGATGTATCCCAAATCCCTAAATTTAACTCAAATGTATTGATTTTTAGATTTTAGCGATTTTTTATTAATTTGGAAAGTAGGCTATATTTTTAAACTAGAAATCGTAGAAAGTTGTGAGAGGGGTCAAACGAAGGTCTCTATGCCCTTTATCCTAAAAAGAAACCACATTGTATTTATAGATTTTTGCGAATATTTTTAATGGGGGGGGGGAATGCCACTTAAAAACCTTATTAGAGGAAAAATTCGAAAGTTGTTCTTTAGCAGAAGGAGAGGTAGCGCTTTTTTTTTTCTTCAAAAGATCAGAAGCGCTGGTGAAGGTTTTCGCGTTATCTGAAAATACTTCAGACGGAATACCTCGTCTAGTGGTGGACGTTGAGAAAGCAGCTAGAAAATAAGAAGTAGAAGCGTTGGTTACCAATTCAAGGTGAATGGCTCCTATATCCATGCAAACTAATAAAGATATGCATAACTTGCCTAACACCTTGCGTTTAGGGGAAGGAGAATTCACTTGATAGCGAAAGGACTTGCATAATCATTGCCGGTAAAGGCGAAAGGCTTGCTAAGTTCAGAACGAAAAGAAAGGAGATGACCCATAATCTTGAGTGACAGGACGCGGTTTCACCTTGAAACAAGGTATGCATTTGCGAACCACAGAGGACACCTTGTGAACTCCATTAATGAGCCAATACTGCTCGCGTATTAGAGATAATAAAGTACGAGTTCCTGAATGTAAATGCTGGTAATGAAAATGTCCGATTATAAGAGCTGTCACGTGATGTTTTCATGGGAGAGTTATAGGATGCTTCTTTTCATCAAAATAGTCCCCCAGGGGCTCACATCTGGTGGGACGTGGGTTGGCGACCACGGGACCCCAGCTGAGTCCGGCATTGCTTCCACTTACTTGTGCCGGGCTCCTCTCCGTCTTTATTCCTATCGGCCTCCCTTGGCCAACTCTTGTTCTCTTCCGACTCCGACAGTATTAGGGTATCCGAGGCTGAGGGAGTCTTTCACTTTCCCGCCTTAATTGGCCCTTCTCTCATCTTTCCTGATCCCTCATTCTTCTAGGGATCAGCCTGCTTTTTCTTTTCTTTATATTTTCTTTTCTATCTAAGAATCCCGCACTGTTTATGTGAATTGGTTCCCCGTGTATCTAAATTCCATTTTATGAAAGATGAGAGAAGGGCCAATTAAGGCGGGAAAGTGAAAGACTCCCTAAGCCTCGGATACCCTAATACTGTAGGGGTCGGAAGAGAACAAGAGTTGGCCAAGGGAGGCGATAGGAATAAAGACGGAGAGGAGCCCCGGCACAAGTAAGTGGAAGCAATGCCGGACTCAGCTGGGGTCCCGTGGTCGCCAACCCACGTCCCACCAGATGTGAGCCCCTGGGGACTATTTCGATGAAAAGAAGCATCCTATAATTCTCCCATGAAAACATCACGTGACAGCTCTTATAATCGGACATTTTCATTACCAGCATTTACATTCAGGAACTCGTACTTTATTATTTCCAATACGCGAGCAGTATTGGCTCATTAATGGAGTTCACAAGGTGTCCTCTGTGGTTCGCAAATGCATACCTTGTTTCAAGGCGAAACCGCGTCCTGTCACTCAAGATTATGGGTCATCTCCTTTCTTTTCGTTCTGAACTTCGCAAGCCTTTCGCCTTTACCGGCATTGATTATGCAAGTCCTTTCGCTATCAAGTGAATTCTCCTTCCCCTAAACGCAAGGTGTTAGGCAAGTTATGCATATCTTTATTAGTTTGCATGGATATAGGAGCCATTCACCTTGAATTGGTAACCAACGCTTCTACTTCTTATTTTCTAGCTGCTTTCTCAACGTCCACCACTAGACGAGGTTTTCCGTCTGAAGTATTTTCAGATAACGCGAAAACCTTCACCAGCGCTTCTGATCTTTTGAAAAAAAAAGCGCTTACCTCTCCTTCTGCTAAAGAACAACTTTCGAATTTTTCCTCTAATAAGGTTTTTAAGTGGCATCCCCCCCCCCCCATTAAAAATATTCGCAAAAATCTATAAATACAATGGTTTTTCTTTTAGGATAAAGGGCATAGAGACCTTCGTTTGACCCCTCTCACAACTTTCTACGATTTCTAGTTTAAAAATATAGCCTACTTTCCAAATTAATTAAAAATCGCTAAAATCTAAAAATCAATGCATTTGAGTTAAATTTAGGGATTTGGGATACATCTTAAGAGTTACGGAATTTTTGGGAATTGGGGTAAATCTAGGGTTTAAGTGGGGTAATAGTGGGTGTTGGGGTTAGTGTAGCGCTGTCAGGTGGTATCGTAATCTTAAAAGAGCCTCTAAACCATTTCTTACATCTCTAAGGATTAAGGGGAGTAAAAACATAAAACACTATTTTCTTTGTAAAGGCGTTGTTTTTATTTTAAGAGCGGAAATAAACTGTCCTTGGGTTTGAGGATATAGAGCCCTTTCGTTTAAACCATCACACAACTCTTTCTGGTAATTGGTCCACGAGATATCACCAAGCGCTGTCTACAGACACTACAACAACACAGGTTAGTGGATTATGGTAATGGTGGGGGTTAGAGTTAATGTTGGGCTGTTAAGTGGTATTATCATCCTAAAAGAGCCCGAAAAATGTTTCTTACATCTCGAAGGATTAAGGGTAGTAAAAGAAAACAAACATAAAAACACTAATTTCTTTGTAAAGGGGATAGGTTTTTCTTAAGCGTGGAAATAGCCTGTCCTTGGGTTAGAGGGTATAGAGCCATTTCGTTTAAACCGTCACACGACTTCCCCTAATTATTGGTTCACGAGCTATCACCAAGCGCTGTCTACAGAAAATAACAACACAGGTTAGTGGATCAGAATCCTCTCTATCCCACTACTCGCAATATCCATGATAATGGTTTCGCAGCCGGCTGGGGGATGAAAAAATACCTTATGGTGATTGAAAAGTACTTTAAAACACAACTACGAGGGATGTCAATTAAGTTCTGCGTTAGAACTCACACTACTCTCCTTCCGAAGGAACTGTCAAAACATCACAAAACCATTCATTGCTAGCTGGAAATTTTAAGGAACTTCTCTTGAACTCTTTTTTAAAGATAAGTCCATTTTATGAAAATTCAAGTTTTACTATTGCCATACCACTTTTCATTCAGTTTTATCATTATTTTAATCAAGTGTATTTTATATTTAGAATACAATTTCTCTCCAGTCAGAAGCAAGCATTTCATTGGTCTATCTTTATCAGGGCTTCTGTAATCAGCGTTACTATTTGTTACATTTACAATCTAGTCATTTCTGCTTTAAGCATTTACGTGCTATCCCTTGTCTGCTATTATACCAATTTATAATTACTTTTATGATCGCTTCTACTCAGCAATAAGCATTGCTAACCCAATTGTTGATTTTCTGGCGATACTTCCTTGCGCCCATTTCCTGCTTTACGTTCAGTCTCTATTGCTACTTACACCTTTGCTATTTTCTCTATGCTCATGCTTGATGCGATCTCCCGTATGGGAACGTTTAGGGTAAACCTTTCTCCAGTGTGTTCTGTGACGTACTGGAGTATAACTGGTTATAGAATTTGGTAGCTTCCTTTGAGATCTCTTCTCTTGAAGTCACTTTGTGACCTGCGCTGTCTTTGACTCCCAACATTCAGTGCGTGCCTTTCCTGGCCCGTTTCTTATTTTCTTTATAGATTTTGAGTTTTCCATCACTTCATTGATTTGGCGGTAGTTATATTCCCACAAGTCTCTTCGCAGTTCTCTCTTAGTGTTCCTGTTCATTTCTTCGTATTCCCTTTCTTGTTGAGGGTTTGTGTCATTAACTGCCTTCAGATTTTCCCTTTGTTCTAACATGTTGATATTTTCGGCTTCTTCCTTCTTTTACCCTGTGGTCTTGCTTCTTGTGATTTTTTGACTGCTTGGTTGATGCATGATATTGTGTATTTGTATAGGTCCTGAATATCGTCCTCCTTCGGTTTGAGCTCTTTGCAGTAGTACCTGTAGTACCCCATTATAACAGTGATCATAACTGATACATGTAATTTTTTCCAGGAGTGTTATTTACTTATTACACCCCGCCCAGTCATTGGGCAAATTCGTGTTGACCAACTGAGTTATAACTGACAGTATTTATAGGCAACACTGAAAGAATTGCTTCAAAACTTTACATTACAAGTAGGATACATGTTCTTTACTGTACATCTTGTTTACAACTATACAATTACATAACACACTTTGACATTAAACAAAGAAAAAAGAAATACAAATTCTCTAGTACCATTTAGGGGAAGGTACCCCAGTATCGGACGGAACTCAATATCGGACAGTGTCAGTTTCTGATGTTCAGCACAATGTTGCGGTAACTTTTGTGATGGTAGTACTGACCCTTCACGAGGTAAGTTGGAGGGTGACCATTGTGTGTCCATAAACAAAGAAGTAAGCACGTGGTGAGAAGCTCTTTCTTTTGTGACTGTTTCTTGCTGCACGAAGATAATTTTGTGAACCTGCTCTGCACCTTAATACTGGTGAGTGAAATATTTTAAGGGTTGTTGATTGTTAACCATACGTTAATGAAGAAATGTGGATGATGGCATAGATTTTGTTTTAATGTGTTACGTATGATGACCTGTTCAAGTTTTACGTGTTGGGCTCCCAATATCGGACAAGCTTCCGGCACACAGTATCGGACAAACTTACCCGAAGGTTTCTTGCCAATTCTTACAATACCTTCGTTTGCTTCAGACAAATATGGGAGTATAAAGGTGAAGCTGGGTGATGGAAAACATAAAATTACCAATTCATGAAGTAAGAGGGGCTAAAATGAGCATTAGGAAAGCAAGTGAGCAGTTCTGTGTCCCTAGAAGTACATTAGGTGACAGATAGAAATTAATATCTCAAGGGAAAGAGGCACAAATGAAACCTGCCATGGGTGCATTTAAAAGAACGTTTTCTGATGAGCAAGACGCTGATATAAACATGTTTAGACAAATTTTTAGAACAGAATTCATATATGTCAAAATTATGAAATAATTTAATTTCTATGTTAATTTTTGTAAAAGCCTTTCCATAAGTTTATTATTATATTATATACAAAGCATAATGTGAACACAAGGTATGTTGACCTGGATTTACAAGTCTTTGGCGTAATTGGGGAAAAAAGCAAGGAAGACACTGAATTTTGATTGCGAAAAAACCGACTGCATAATTTGTGGTGAGAATTTCAATGAGGACTGGATCCAGTGCAACACATGCAAAGGTTTCCTTGAAGGGAAACTTCCTTATTATCAATGTAACATATGTGCTAAAAAGGATTATGGACCTACTGTACATACATGAGCATGATAATAGAATAATCTTACAATATTTAGACTGTCCGATACTGTGTGCCTCGTTTTTAAATTGTGAAAAATGTCAGATTTATAAATGTTTTAAATTCTTTGATATCAGTATATAATGTAGAAAGATGATTTGCTACAATGAAAGAGAATCAAATCAAGTTTTCAAAAATAATTTTAATTTTTAATTTGACCCTTTCCTTAAGTTATTATACAAAAGGAACCTTAAGTGTCCGATACTGGGGTACCTTCCCCTACTCCACAGAAGTAAGGAATTATATAGTAACTTAGAACTACATTACAGTTAAATGTCATTCTTATTTTGTAGCAGTTGAATATTTGTAGATAGGTTTAAATTATTTCATTTAGACGACGTTGAACTGCTTTTGTTGTTTTATGCTGAACATGACCACGTACTGTGGGTCATCTGGCTCATCGTTCTCCACACGTTCCTGTAATATTACAAAACCATGACAAGATGTTGACCACTAGAATTATCTACATTCATACATACATATTAAAGGGGCAAATTACAGAGAGAGAGAGAGAGAGAAAAAGTTGCAATAAATAACAATTACTTCCTGGAAACTGAACTCAATGAGTACAGATCATTAAGTGACAGACACTAAATAGTTTTTACTGACATTGAAGCAGGAATCTACACTGTGAAATCAGATTACTGGATTCTTAAATTTCTCTTAATAAGATGTTTGAAGGGAAGGGGAAGTCCCCATCAAAATGGTCAGACTTCCTTTATGTCCAAGGACATCTTTATATACTGAAGGGTCGCTCATCAAAAAGCACTCTGGTCAATGAGGCAGTGTGTATCTCATCCAATACTAGGAAAAACATATGGTAGGAAAATGTAACAATTACTCAAAAAGGTTGAGCAGTCGAGTGCAAATAAAGAGTTTCTTCATTAAAAATGTACCGGTTACAAGTAGGAAATACTAGGAAAGTATACTTCACTACCTAAAATAATCAAGGGGACATGTTTTGTTCGTAGTAAAGTGTACCATTTGTTTAGGTTATTCTTTTCAGGTATTGGAGTAGGATATATTAACTTAAACTGCCCAACATAATTATTGGAATTCCCTATTGTGTGTTGACCAACCGAATAACATTTTACAGAGATTATAAAAGGCAACTTTTAAGAAATGGCTTCCAACATTTACAATCCATGGTATTCAACTAGCAAGTGATTGGATGCTGATTGGACAAGCATTGCCTTAGGTACATTGTGAACAGTTTGTGTTTGTTTCATTCATTATTTGGTTGTAAATATGTTACTTAAATTAAAGTGAATAGAACTCTATTCTTACATATTGTATTATTGATTAGTACGGTTTTTGTTTGTATTTTTAAACTGCTGATGAAAGCTATTGCAGCTAACTGTTTAATACTGAATACATTTCAATGTATCAACACTTTCTGGACAATAACAATGACCTCGACTGTGTACAAAATCCAATTAGCAACAGAAATAATTTTGCAAGGTCAACCATGCTGAAGTACGAATCACTAACATAACTTTAGAGTTTAGCCTTTTTAAGTGCTGAGTTTGCTATTTGATACCTCAGTGCAGAGTTTTTTCATTCGCATTTAGAAATAAATTGTAGAAGTCATTATTTTTAACTTATAAGTGGGGGATAGAATGTTTATGGTATTTGGATCATTATTAATCTAAATGTAATTTCAAAATCCTTGATTTTATTTTTGAGATGAATCGAAATTTTAAATTTTGTGCCCACGCTTTCATCATCTCCATACCTTGGTCCTAAATAAAATTATTTCCAAAAATCAGTGGGAAAGTATTACTTGCTGCTCCTTACTAGTACAAAAATTGATAATCACTGATCCGAAATCGCAACGCGGCGTGAAGATTTTGTTTCAGCATGCTCCAGCTGTAGAGGACAGACATTACAAAATACTCTGTTAGTAACTTCCAGAAGCAAAAATCCGAACTCAAAAAAAACTACATAATGGCCAACAAATGGCAGAACATGCCAGAGATTGACTCGGCACTCGAAAGCAAATGAGGAATATAAAAAAAGAAAAGAGTTTTTTCGTACCGTTTATAGACGGGCGAAGCACTCAACGAGTTAAAACACGATTTCGAGTCTGTGCCACTTAATGACTTTTACGGTTAGAGTTCGGAACGAATACCTATTAATGACTAGGAAAGCTGTCCTAAATTTACTCACTTTTGCAGCAATGCATCCAAGCGGAACAGGCTATCAGCTTATGCTTGCGCTGATACAAATTGAGGGCTAGATTGGATGCTGCTCCAGACTACATATTCACCCCTCCAACATAAAATCACACTTTCTAGCCATTTTAATAAAACAGGGATGCACCTTCACATTAGGTTGTCATTCATATGAATATGCAAATTTCTTTTAGCGACAACGCAACTTTTACACAAATTTCGGCGAATTTTTCCAAATATCTGTTTTTTCTCCTGAGAAATTACAAATTCATACATTTTAATCGATGAATCTAATATTCTAATCTTCTACCTGTTGAGAGATTTTTCAACATAATTTCCCAGTTTGACAGCACGATACTGAGTGATCTAGCATCATCTAAGTTTGGCAATCAGTACTTTGTAAAGATAGTCAAAAAATTTGAGGCCTCCTGTTGCCTATTTTTTACATAAAGAATTAGGAAATATGAAGCATCGTTTTGAGCAAGTGTAGCACAATATATTTACTAATGCCACAAGGACTGTAATAGATGGATCCATTTAAGGAGCAGCAGCTTTTAGAGCTTTCTTTAACCGAGAAGCTACCAAGATGTTTTAAAAAAACTAACGCCGCTAGGAACAAGACATATACGATTATCTGTCGCTACCAAATACTCTGACTGGCTGTGTAGTGCAATGTGTCAGGTACTTGCTTATTGCACTTGACGTGCAAGTCATGGCATGGTCAGTCGATTGTTAATGGTGTTTACACGTGACAGATTCACTGCCTTGTTAAAGAAACCACCGAAGGCTAAACAGTAGTGTTTAGAATTGATATACTCGTAGTTGCACTGGACTAACGTACACTTTGGACAATATACACGAATATTATTATGGAAAAAATAAGTTGAAGGAAGAAAATCTAGCTGCAATGGCTGTTATTGCCATCCAGGCCTATGCACTGTTCTGTAAAGTTTATGGGTTACCTAGATAGTTGAAAATTTCACGAGTAAATTATTTTTTAAACACCGCTTTTCAATAATGATAAGACAGCTTATACATTTACATTTGAGACTGTTTTGCCTTTCAGCTTCCAGTCCAGTCTGCAATCCTTTGTTTACAAACAAGTCGCCCCATGATCCCCTATTAGCCAGGGGCGTATATACAATTTCTTTCGGGGGGGGGGGGGGGGGGGGACGGGACGGGGAGGGGACTGACTATCCTGGAAAAGTGTGAGTATTCTCAGGGGATTGTCACCGCAAAATACCCAGAAATATCAACCAATATCTTAAGAGCATATAACTTTGTGTAATTGATTTAGATAAGAGTTAATTGTAAAATTCTAAGTTCATATAGCCTATGATTAGTGGCAAAACAAGAAAAAAGTTGTAAAATACAACACAACACACACAATTTTATACCTAAAGAATTTTCTATTATGGCCTATGGAGTATGAATGGCAAATATCTAAATATTTGACAATTTATTAAGCAGAAAAGTAAACAGTTTTTTTTTTTACAAATTGATAATTTATTTATCAAAAGTACCGTACTGTGGAATTCTCAGTTTTGTCTCACAAGGCTGAGTGTACCCCGTTCCAGCACTCAGACCAGAATTAAAATTTCTGGGCAGAGCCCGGAATCGAATTCGGACCTCTGGGGCGGCAGCCAAAAATGCTAGTCACTATACCACGAGGTAGTCTAATTTCAATCTTAATATTGTTTATAATTTAGCCAATAAGTTAAGATTTGGGTATAACCAAATTTACAATTATTTTATTGCCTTACCAAGTAACACTTTCGTAATTTTTATTGGCTTTCTTCGAGGGGCGGGGGGCTGGAGCCCCCACAGTTCCCCCCTTATATACGCCCCTGTTATTAGCAGTTAGCACTGCGGCCTCTTCTGCTTCTACACCTCTCACTTTGAAATCATTCAATCTAACCATTGCCCCCTAAGTCTACTTCTGCTTCTCTTACCCTCGACAGCCAAACTCATTAACCTCTTAGGTAATGTCCCCTCCCCCATTCTCTTCACATGACCCTACCACCAGCATGTTCATTTCTAACATAGCACTATCTCTTCATTACAAGTACCTTCCTGCCATTGCTCCCATCTATTTGATCCAGCAATCATTTGTACTGCCCTCATAACTGTTACATCTGGCTTATACACTGTTCACAAAAAAGAATGCATCACAACTTTGGTATGAACTAGCGTACACACATGCTGTTTCACATCCATGGTGCTCTGCAGGGTTGTTTGTTTATCACTTGGTGACATTAATGTGGTGAAATATTGATGTCAAGGACTTAACCCTCTACTCGTAGCAGTTATCGTTGTGACGGCGCCCCAAACAGCAGTGGTTTGTGACATACCGCATGGTCTGTCAGTGCTGTGTGAGCTGTCGTATTGTTAAGCAGCATATGCAGGTTAGAGCACAAGACATGGGAAGGCATTTACCATCAGAACAAGTCTTGTGTGCAGTAACCCTCTTGCAGGAAGGACGCACTCAGCGTTACGTGGCAGAGCGGCTCAGAGTGTCTCAATCAGTCATCTGCAAGTGGTGACAGCGATATCAAGAGCTACACTCTGTCATACGCCGACATTGTTCAGGGAGAAAACGGAAAACAACGCCGGCTGAGGACCGATTTCTTCGTTTACAGGCCCTCTGAAATCGCCGCAGTACAGCCAGGAACCTACGAGCTGAGATAATTGATGACATGGGACTGTCGTCAGCTCAATTCCCCGAGACCACTTAAAGTGCCTCGGTTGACCCCTCATCACCGAAGATGCCGTCTGTAGTTTGCACAACAGCATGTCAACAGGCAGCTCCAACACTGGATGCCAGTATTCTTTGCCGATGAATCCAGATTCCAGCTTTCTGGGTCAGATGGTCGTATTCGAGACTGGCGACGTCAAGGTGAACGAAATTTGCCTTGCAACGTGCAGGAAAACAGTTGCTTACAGTGGCGGATCAGTGATGGTTTTGGGAGGAATTTCTTTGAACCAAAAAGGTGACCTCGTAGTCATTCAGGGGCGATTGACAGCTGTGCGCCACATTGAGGAGGTGCTAGAGAACCATGTACTGCCCATCGCAGACAACATTGGGCAACATTTCACATTACTGCATGATGGAGCCACTGCACTTTCTGCTAGGGGCACCAGGGACTTCCTTGCAGCTGCTGAACTTCAAGTAATGGACTGGCCCGCATGTTGCCCCGACCTCAATTGTATCGAGCATCTGTGGGATCAACAAGGTAGGCGTATCCAGAATCGCCCACAGCAACCCTGCACACTCCAGAAGCTGGCAGCAGCATTATTGGAAGAGTCAGGAGCCATCCCCGTGGTTGTCATCCGGAGGATTATCAGAAGCATGTCACGCCGGTGTGCTGCTGTGATACACGAGCCAGATGTGGGAACACTGAAAAGTGTTATGTGTAAGTTTCAGTTTGTTTTTAGTTGCATTCAAGTGTCGTGACTTTCGGTTTTGGACCACTGTTTCTGTTTGAGGCAATCAAGCGTAATCGTATGGGTATTTTTTGTTCATTTTTGGTTTCTGTACAAATAAAGGAACATGTTTAGGTTCTGTATAACCTACGTCTGCGAAATTGGGGCAGATGACCTCGTAGTTCCGCCCCTTGCAACAATAACTATAACTACGTCTGCAAAATAAAGGTACACTAAGTATTACAGACGACCAAAAGTTTGATGGTATTTTTATTATTATTTTTTTAATTTTTATTTTTAAGCAGTGTATATCAGATCTTGAGTTTATCCAGCTCTTAATTCGATACAGCAAGATAGGTCTAAATACTGAGTGACGTAAGGGGAGCTTCGTTTCTACACTAACTGCTTTCGTACAGAATGCTGTAGATCAGGGCTGACGTTTTAACGGATTTTCTGAGTGTTTAAACGGATTCCGTTTGCAAATTTTCGATTTTTTTAACATTTCATTTGTCTATTTATGTAACTAGATATCATGAATATCTACGTACAGAATACGTAAGATGAGACGCGGTACTCGCAGTCAACACTTCGGACATTACGGCGGAAAATTTGCTTCAATTTACACATAAGAATGTATTGCCGGGCTGTATAAACAAACGACCTCTTAGGAGCCGAGATGCGTCTCGCCTACCGAAGGAAGCAATGAGCTGCGTGTGGTATCCACGCGCGCGAGTTCCCGCTTAGGGGCAAAGTGAGCAGTAGCACCTACCAATTGCACCTTTCTTCGACCCGTTTGGCGAATTTTTCGCTGTCGTTACTATTTACGGTTCGTGGCCGGAAACTGAAAAATATCGCAATGTTATGCAATCACCGTCGCTGTTGAATTCATACATCCTTACATTCACATTTTCGCGCGGTCGGGAGAGGAAAAATATCGTGAGAAGAACAGGTACGGAATTGTAAAGTTACGCGATCGGTACCTTTCTCGGTCATTTTGACGGAACTCCCAATGTCCCCATAGTTTCGTGTTCGCGGCCAGACATGGAAAGATGTGATGTTTACGTAATAAGCCCGATTTCGAGCCCATTTGATGACATTTGCGCTGTACGCATGGTCGTAAACAGAAAAATATTGTTATGTTATGAGATCACCGCCATTCCCAGTTCGTTTGGCAATATTTCCACTGTCCTCGCGGAGTAGCGGTCACAAGTTCACGATCTGTTACTGGGAAAAGTCGCGAGTGGTTTTACGAACGGCACTGCACTTGGCCCATTGGACAAAATTTCCGTGACATAATGCTGCGGTGACGAGTCGAAGGCACGTCGAAGGGACCTCCAACTGTTTTTAAGATGCCATTTTGGCGAGTAGACGTTAGACGGTAGATGCCACGAGGCATAGTTCGTACTATAGGGGGAGAATTGAATGAATATTTCTCGATCGGACCGATGGCCGTTTTTAAGATGCCATTTTGTTGGGTAGGCGTTAGAAGTACACACGTAATAATTCGTACTATAGGGGGAGAATTGAATGAGTATTATCACGACAGGGTAATTTTTTCTTTCGAATTACCGTACTTAAAACGAGCCCGAGTGGAGATCCAGCAACATGTTTGTTTAGTAGAAATTACAACAGCATGGAGACGTCATGACGCGACGAGAGCTACGTCACAAAGAAGACAGTGGAAGGGAGGCGCACGAAATCCCAACCAACCCCAAATTCAGCCACTACTTCCTGTTTCATGTTTATAAATGTGCTTATTTCCTCACAAAGATAAGAGAAGCGTTTCAAAATATTACCACGACTAAGCCAGCGTACTGCACCCAAAATTTGAATGTTTCATGATGAAAATGAAGATGTTTCCGAGCCCCATGATAAAATTTAACATTGCAATATAAATCCTGAAAGTTGGCTCAAGATAGTTTTGTTAGCGAACGCAGACAGAGGGAGAAACCAGTCACGTGATCAGAGACGCTCCAGAATATTCTCGATCATTGGAAAGTGCCTAGTAACAAGGCATTACCGCGTAATATTACCAGTTAATTGTTATAAAATATATCATTGGATATTTGCCCACAGCCAATGAGAGAAGTGTTTATGGAAGCAGATATGGATTTTTACCTGGTTAATGTGATTAACTATTCCATTTAAGCCCTATGTAACAATTTTACTCCATTGAAATTATCAAGAAAATTAAGAGAAGATATTAGTACAACTTTAAATGTCGCAAAATGGAAGAAATTCACTGTAATAAGCTTTGTTACAAGTGCGCGCCAATAATTACGCGCGACCAACAATGGCGCCGAATTTCAGGCAAGGAAGAGAGGGGACGACTTGTAGAAGCGTTCTTCTCTCGACTGACTTCGAAGGTACAAGACGTGTTACCCGGGTTAGTTCATTCCCGTAGACACTATACCGAGTGCCGTCTTACGCTACTCGAGAGACGGTGCCGAGAGCGGCCAATAGTTAGTGAGAGCCTCGCTGAAACTAGGTGAAGTTTAGCGAAGGTTTACAAGTCAATAGCGAACAAGTGTTCGACTTTCCTAAAAGCAAATTGTATACAGTATATTCATTCAGTTATAAGGCTCAATATAAGGAGATTTTAAGAAAATTCATCGAGAAATTCGACAGCTATAGGACAATTTGTATTGCAAAAGAAAGTTGCATATCTCAACAGAGAGAAACATTTTTGTACAGCGCGACTTCAACATAGTCCAGTCCACGCTGCAGAAACAAGTGAGTAAAGTGATATTGTACGAACATTGAGACTTTGTTTTATTGAAAAAATATGATGGCTACAAACATTTATAAAATGGAATTGGTTTATAATACTCAGAGTATGAGTGAGATGATGGATTAAAACTATTACGCGATTGGGATATGTCGATTCAGAGTTGTGATTTGCAACATGGAACAACGTTAATGAACAACGAGAATACGTATAACATCAAGAATTATATAATGCCGAGACAACATAAGACATTATGTACACTTTCATCCAGTACATTTAATGTACATTCATGTACATTAATTCTCGACTATGAGCAGATATAATCTTTCATTGACCAACCAAATGAACATTAACATCTACCATAGTGATTCGATGTACAACTTACAAATTTATTTGTAACGATGGAACTATTACGAATATATTGCTCGATAATGATGGAGGACTTTCGAGTGATGTCGCCGATTGAAGAATCATCAGCGGGAAGACAGAAGACACGAGGCCCGATGATTGTTCGAGATGGAATCCATGTTCGAGGAACGAGGTTCGACGTCCGGAGGAGACGAATATGCCGGGAAGGAAATTTTTCTGTTCCCGAGGTCGCTGTCCTTGTCCACTGGCGTTGAGCGGATTTGGTTTCAACAATTCATGCCTGGGAGATGATCCAGCCAGGTATTTTCGAATACCTGATGATGAACTTCAGTTGTCTACAATACTAAGGTAGAAATGTTTAGCATTATTTATTAGTTTGAGTATTTATGACGGCATTTGTGAACAACAATTCTCCATATTTAATTCATGTATTTTCACTTCGATGTTTTTTGAGTTTATTCTACAAAATCGTATACGATGATGGTCATTGGTCATCTATACATGGAAATATTTTATGATTCAGTTTCTGAACTGAAGTCTGTTGTTGGAGAAATTTATTTTCCTTTGGGAAAATATTTAAGGAAGTTTTTATTCGACGATTTTCGATTTTTATTCAAGATTACAGACATTTTGTCACTGATATTTTTAGTTAATTCATTTTGTTTAAAATGAATTGGGCAATCTTTTTGTAAGACGAATGCATGTTAGGAGAAGAGATCTACGCGTGATATAATGTGAAATATCACCTAATATTATAAACAATTCGTCGATCTAGTAAGTTATATTCGTTATGATTACGACGTGAAGTTAAACATTTATGAACATTCTTTGTGTAGAATGAAGTTACATTCAGTCGATGACAAACCAAATTTGAGTAGAAGGAAGGCTTCACCCTTTAAATGTAAATTATTTGAGACATATCTTTTGAAAGATAATTCATCCGACCATAGGAAAGTTAGATAAAATCTCATCCGGTCGTGATTGATCATTATTGAACGATGAAATAACACGACGTTATAAATACACAAATGTAACACTACGTTATTTGTCAATGTAGTATTTCTACCGTGTACATTTATAGAATGACCAGTATGAAGAAACATATATTAGTAAACCTTAGGGATCTAATAATATAATCGTTTGAAAACAATAAGTTGTAGTAGTAGAACAGATATTGCTGTTCATGTGTAAGCAATGGATTATAACAACAATAATATCAATGCTAGGAGGTAGTTATGCGAGTACCGTGGAACAATTGTTGAGAGCAATTGTGTTGATGGCATTTAAGTTATGTAATGTGATATACGAAGGTTTCTTTCCGTATATGGATGCTTGTGAAATACGAGGGTGATTCCATATTAATTGTATTGAAGTACTGCAGTAGGAGTAATGAAAGCATTGTTGGATATTAGTAGAGTTTTGGTGACTCCTAAATGTGATTAGATCTGCGACACGAAAGTCGTTTGGAAGGCGGAAATGTGTTGGGAAAAGATATACTACCTTGTCTATTATACCATTATTAAATTTCTATTATACCTGGAATTGTAACAATATGAACTAATCTTTCCTGATCGGTCATATTTATACCGATGATGACTATTAACATGATTATGACAATAATTGGTATAGCATATGTAAATGAAAAAGTATAGCAGAAGATAACTATACTAGAGAAGGAATTAATATTTTATTAACCAAGTCATATCGTTAAAGAATGATACTTTTGAAACGATAGACATGTAAATAGTGTATATAAATATTTCCATTTGTTTAAATTGAGGGATTACATCAATTATAATATTTAATATGTTTAAATGTTTTTGAGATAGAGAATAGTTTGAAAGAGCGAATGTTTTTGATGTGAGTGTTTGAAGTTAGCTATGATTGTTATATGTATGAAAGCTTCGTCGGCCATGAACGACGGTAGCAAGTGTTGGCAAGAATGTTACGTAGTATGGATATGTTTAAACGAGAAATGGCCTTAATAGAGGAAGTTTTGTGAATGTTATTGTTTGAAATACGAGATGCTTTAACGCATTTCATTTTTACGTATTCTGTATTGAACCCTTATGATACATGCTGTATAATAATGTTTCATGTTAATTTTATTTGGAAGACATTATTTGGTGCAGTTGAGAAGACTAGCGGATCTGGATGTGTTGCAAGTTGTTCGGAGCGAAGAAGCAAGTGAAGCAAGCGTGGTATTAATAGCCAGTTCCTGGAAGTAAGGTGCATGAACTTTACGCGTGGCTTGGAGTCTTTGTCAGGACGGGTCATGAGTGAGAAGGGAAACTCGGAAAAATGAGAGATGGAGATACTTTGTGGCGTCAAGAAGGCGTGGCGAGGTGGTTGTATCCAACGTGCGAAGCTTGAATTTAGCGAATCACAGAGAGATGCCAGGCTGTGGCGCGAAATTGTGCGTGGGTTGAGAAAGCGCGCGAACTGTGTTCTGATTAATTGGCCGATCGATTTGAGTTCCACTGGGCAGGAATGTGACCTGCGTGAGAAATGATGAAGAATGATACCTTACCCGAGCCAGTAGGTCATCTGCTTCGATTTATAATATTTTTATTGTCCCCTCCACCGAATTTTCGCCAGTTCTGTATAAATGTGTCCATGAAGCTAGTTTGAAACACAATATTTTGAGGTTTCTGAGGAGACGAAGTGCTGCCCGATAACACACTATTTTGAGGTCTCTGAGGAGACGAAGTGCTGCCCGATAACACACTATCTTGAAGTCTTTGAGGAGACGAAGTGCTGCCCGACTTAACACTTATTTGAAGTAATTAGAGACGGAGTAATGTCTGTGAGAGTCTCAGTGGAGGCCGAGTTGTGAAGTCTTATGGACTTATATATTTCGAGTTAGACCGTGGGTCTAATCTACATTAACTGTGTAACTATTTTTCATACAGTAATTATGAAGAGTGCGTGTGTAAATGCGAGTGTAATTAGGATTTTATTGTAATTAGGGCAAGTCGACGGTATAAATTGTAAACGGACTGTGAGTGAAGCTAGTAGCTCATGTTACAATTTTAGCAGGTTATTTAGCACACATTTGTATTGAACATTTCATTTTCAAGAAGGCCAAAATGTCGACAACGTGGACCTGAATTGGGATGGTGACCATGGAATCATCTGTCCAGATGGATATGGAGGAGTAGAGAGGCCCTGTGGGACCATGTCATGTGACGTGATCTGAATCGAGTGGCAGAAGGAATAAGTACCGCTTGATTTATTTCAATCACGTAGTTACATTTTGGACTGGGAAATGTAAATAGTTAAATTTAGATTTTGTTCGCGTTGTTTCGATCTTTTTATGTTGATAGGGTTTGTACAGACACTCATATTTTAAATGTAGAATATTGCGTGACTACTGTTTGATTTTTATTGTGTAAATATTCAGTGTAATTTTAACCCAAGTGCAGGGTGTACTTGAGTGTATAATTTGTTTTTGCGAACATGAGTTACGGGTCGTGTGACAAGTGAGACTTTTATAGACTTGATTTAAGAATAGAATGGGACGAACCTTGATATTTTCGCTAGCCGTTTGGATTAAACAGTCGTAATTTTACTTGATTTAATCTTGTGTTTGCCTTTGCAATAAATTTGAAGGGAACCGTCTGTTCTCTAGTCTTGTTAAGTAAATTAAAATTTTCTGATATTTTTCTTCGGTCGAATCTAAGACCTGATGCGCTGCGTGTGGGTGGAATTTATGATGTTTTTTCTTTCTTTCAGGGATTGTCAAACCTGGTGGTGCGTGTGTGCTAATGTGTCATGAGTCAAAATGTGTGATTTTCTGCGCGGAGGAATTTGCTATGGATTTCCTTGTCTGCTGCTGTATGAGCCTCAGATGGTGCTCATTGTGAGACTCTGATCGACACCGACGAGGTTCTTCAATTCCGTGGGAATTAATGGAACTGATGGTATTTTTGTGACACACATGGTATTGCTTCGATTCTTGGCGCTATGCGATAGGCTAGCCTGGGATATTTATGACACACACATTATTTTTACTGAAGTACAGTAAAGAATCTACGTTCTTGGTGCATGCCTAAGCGCTTCATTGGGATATTTCTGTTTACGCACTGGGTTATTGACACTGGCCGGCGAGACATCCACCAGCCGCAGATCTAGATAAGACACGCTAATGAGTTGAGGGGACTGAGTTTCTCGTGACCTAGTTATTGAGTGTGCCTGTTTAGTTGAAACTTTGATAAATTTAAAGGGATAGTTGCTCACGCACGGAAGAAAATCTCATGTCTCGTTTAAAATAAATTCTTGTTTTGTTGAATATAATTGCTACTGAATAATGTGATTGTGTTTGATTTTCATGTATATTTGATTTGTTTGACAGCTTGTTGTGTGTCCTTGTAAGGTGACAACGGTCATCGGGTGATGTCAGGTAGAGTATAGTCACGCACGTTCGTACTTGTTTTGGTTTATGTGAAGTCCTGTTTAGGTATTGTTCGTGTCTTTGACACTTGATAAAGATTCCGAGCGGGAATCTGTTATAATTTGTAAGGCTAGCGAGTGTCGGGTATTTGTACATATTTGTTTAGTTGTAGTTGTTCACCCAGTACCATGTCTACCTTCTCTTATACGGACCCGCAGCTTGTCGAGCTGTTGCCTATGGTCGCGTATTAAAAAGTACTTATTCTTTTCTGTGTCCTCGTCACATCGCCACACATGATTTGAAGTGAAGAACAGGACCGTTGATGGCCTGAAAACTTGTATAATCTCGTCAGAGAAATTTTGTATGATTTGTTAATTAATGAACTTGCGGGTGTAAGTATGGGAGTTGTTGATTGTTTATTTTTAAATCTGAAATTAAATTCATACAGTTAAACCTTGGCTTAACTTATCTTTCTTTGTGATATTTTTACCTATGTTCCTTGTTATGATAAGAAGCAAATATTTTTAACAACGATATGGACCGAAACACTTCCCTGAAAAAGTGTCTCATTACGCTTCTTTACAAGGGTGCAGTGTGTCAAGAGAGTAGTCCATGCCAGGTTGCAGACTAGCTCGCCCCGTTATAAGCAATGCCGAGCAGGAAACAAATGAGCCGAGATATTACAGGTGTGTGTAGAGGAATCTGGCAGCTGAGTCACAGCTATTATTTAATAACCAGTTCAGATATACGGAAGGTACGCGCCTGAGGAAATGTAAACGTTTGAAATGGAATGCGTGGCTCAAGGCAGAGCCAGTAGAATGTTTAGATTATTTTATAATTTTGTAGGAGACAGAATCTTTTTATTTTTAACCAGTTATGTTAGCGTGTGTGTAAGGAGTTTCGCCAGCAGCAGTGGCGTGAATGAATGATTATTATTAGGGTGTTATTTTGTTAGTAAGTGTTATTTAGTTTTATTAATAAATTTATATTTTTATACGCATTGTCTCGTATACCTTGATTACTCTATAAATGGAGACGTGTTATGAAACAGCCTAAAATAGATAGGATGTCAATTTCTTTCCAACATAGCCCTGAGATATTAAGGTAAGGTTACACTCTACCGTATAAAGCTAGTTCGTTTTTATCCATAACATGTTCCAAGCCTACTGTGAATAATCCTGAAGAACTCGTTGGCGTGATTGCGATAGTTCATTAGCCGGGACTTTCACCTTTTATAATCCAGCTTTGCTTTGGATTGACCAGCGAGTACCTTCTCGATTTTTTCGGGTACAGTACCTCACTGTGATAAATTACAACGCCGTAATGACAATCGATGTCAGTCAGAAATGAATGGAACTGCCGACAGGGGTTCCATCGCCGACGATCTTCCAAAATGATGATCATCCCTAAACACCGGGAGAACATATGGAGAAGATAATATTTCATTACACCATCTACGAGGGCAATGAGTCCATATTGAGCCCGCCTGAGCTCATGGCTCCGTGATATTTCTGTAAAATGTTAATGTATAAGCCATGCTTCATCACTGAACGCACCCTGGAATCAGCAGTAACAAGAAAGGATGTTGTCTTGACTTTGGACATTCATCCTAGAGATTTTTCAGAGCAACTATTTTTAAAGTCTCAGAACTTACCACATCGTCATGCAGTATTAATTAAACATTGTGATGTTTATGCTATCATTTTTGGTAAAGGTAATTTACACCGCGGATATGCGGAGAGGAAGTCATTAGACTCTCAATGACTCGAGTATACGCTTGGACCCAGCAGGCGAAGCGAGGCTCCACGAGTTTTGGAACCGTCAAAAGTGGACGTGCGTGCAAGTCCGTCCGTTGAGACGATGTCATAGTCCGCCCACGAGGCGAAGAAGTGTAATAATCTGCAAACATCCTTCGTTTTTAAGCACCGTGTAGTGTGCGATAGTGCAGATACAATAATACTGGTCGCGTTATTTCGACCAAGTGTATAATTTGTGTGAAACAGTGCATATTTTTTGGTGATACTATAATCACGTGGAACGCCATCGTCACCACGAGGAACACACTTATAACCAAAGTCCACATGGGACCTGAAATATCAATTATCCTACGTTAAATGTGTATTAGAAACATACCACTGTGCAATATTCATCGCCGCGTGTAGCGCGAGTATTTTCATACGTCAGATTGTAAAGATATAGTGTGATTTTCACCAGTTATAGAATCAGTGAGATAACACCACATGCGTGTAATAAAGCCAGTGAATGCAGACAGTAAAGGCCATTTTTGCATTGAAGTCTGCCGTATTACAGTGTAAAGCCTGTGAGATGATGATGATAATTGTTGTTTTAAGGGGCCTAACATCTAGGTTATCGGCCCCTAATGATCTGGGTGATAGCGAAAATGAGAATGAAATGGAAACCAGAACGAAAATTATGTGAGACGGAAAATACGGACAAAGAGAAACTCAAATGGAAACAACTCACAATATGGTCTTACAAAAGGGAATTTAGAACGAAAAGATTCACAAAAAGAATAGATTGAAAAGGGCCCACAAAACGTAGACTAGATTCAAAATACGTACAAAATGCAATGTAGCGTCGAAATACTTACAAAATGCAAATGAAATTCAAAATACTAAAAAAATGCTAATGAGATCGAAAATACGTACAAAATGCAATTGAGGTTCAAAATACTTACAAAATGCAATTGAAATTGAAAATACACAATGCAATTCAGATTGAAATAGGCCCTATCCCAGTTCCAATCCAAATTATTCACAAAATGCAATTGAAATTCAAAATAACGACAAAATGCAATTGAAATTGAAAATGCTTACAAAATGTACGGTAGATTCAAACGACTCATGTGGATTGACAATACTTACAAAATGCAATTTAGATTGAAAAAACGTGACAAAATGTAATTTAGATTCAAAATATCCACAAAATGCAATTTAGAATAAAAATATTTGCAAAATGCCCGCCAAACAAAATGCAATTTAGATTCAAAATTCTTGCGAAATGCGGTATAGGTTGAAAATACAAAATGCACTTGAAATTCAATAATCACACTAAAATGTCCTGCTCCTACATTGAAAGACTTACTAAAAAACAATTTAGATTGTCAATCTTTACAAAATGCAATTGAGGTTGAAAACAATCGCGAGATGTAATTTAGATCGAAAAAAACTTACAAAATGCAACGTAGATTAAAAATGCCTTAAAAATCGCTAAAAGGGAATTTAGATACACGGTGAACCAAGTAACAAAAACAGTGCGGGAATCTTTAAGAGAAAAGGAAATATAAGGAAAGAGGAGAGGAGAGAGTCCGCCCCAAAGGTAAGGGACAAAAGGGGAAAACGGACCCAGCTCAGGAATCCCTCGGGGTCGCCAACTCCCAAACTCACCAGCCGTGAGCCCCTGAGGGTGTAGCATTATCTAGGGTGCACCAGAAGTGGTGGGGCTACATACACCCTGCCTCCTTAAGGGCCTAGAAAGTCTGTGAGAGAATTTATATATCACTTCAACGCTTAGATTAAATTCTGTGCTCACTCACGTGTGGAAAATATCATTAAAAATGTGCAACTACGACCACATGTGCAGCGATATTCTACAAGATTCTACCATGAGTAATATGGAGTAGACACTCATGACGCGAAGGAGATATTCGAGAAGAGGCTTCATCATGCCAGAGGGACCATTCAACCACGCGGGACATGGAGACGTGATGCCCATCAGCCCAAAGACCGACCGCATGGAGAAGATACTGGACGTGAAACGACCACGAGGTCGCAGTAGAAGCCTGGACCAGCAAAGGCTTGACTTGAGGAGCCTAGCTTTGGAGCTACCCTGTGAATCATCCGGATGCCTAATACCCCTCAGTTCTTGTGAGAATGAGGTGAGGCGATAGTACTGTGAGTCTGTATCTCTCTATTGTACGGATCTTTGCTGTGGTACACTTAGCTTAGATTAATTAACCGAACTCCTTGATGAACAGCCTAGGTAGGAATTTTGTAGCTAGCACTCATCTTATTGTCATTATTTTTCAGTGTGGGTTAGCCACCGTTTGGTGCACTCTGTTGACTGTCAGTAGAACGTGATGTTACTACTGCTTGCTAAACATGACCATGGTTTTTGAGCTATTTTTGGTCAATTGCAGGAAGGATGGACAGCCATTCCTTATTTTACTTTAGGCCGTGACCCCTCTTTTGTAACTTTCTTGTCACGCCACTGCTCTTTAAGATGGTCACATCGTTTGATAATCGACAGTTGTCATCACTGTTTTGTATAATTTTTGTTATATCAGTTTATGTGAGAGCTATGAAGCCACATTTGTTCTGTGAATAGAACGTAGCCTAGCCTAGCATCGAACCCTGGTACCTCAAGTATCATTTTGTACATCTCAGCAGATGTGAGATTGTCGTTAATAATATCATTTATTTGCGTCAAGTGCGGAACACGCAAAGTTTTGATGATGAGAAATGTAAATAGCCAAGTGGCATGTCTTTGAAACCAGAGCACTCCATGAGAGTGGCATAACTGTTTGTTAATACTGTTACGTGCCACCCCCCTAGTGACAATTTTGTTAACTGGATTACGGTGGGTAGAAAACACAACACCAATTACTGCTTTAAAGAGAAGTTAGCTTTATTGCTTGCAGGAAGATACAGCACTCATCAGTAAATACAAGCAATTATTACCTTACTCCAGTTTCCTCAAGTCTCTGCCTTTGGAGAGTTCTTGCCCCCCTTCACTTGTCAACAAGCCGCAGAAGTTAATCCCTCGTAATGAGGTGGCCCCGTGCGTTGGCTGGAAATATCTGCACTCGGCCTGTCACCGTACTACACACCGTTTCACAATGCACCACAATCAATTCCTCGCTGTCAAGAGAATCAGCTTCACTAGGGGTTTCGCAAGTCACCACACTTCTGTCACTCAGGATAAACACTCGCACTAGCTCATAAAAACACAACCACAACTGCTTGACAGGTCGCACTTATATACACACATCAAAAAAAGTTTTGCATCACCTCGGTTCCAAGAATTCCGGAACCGTTAAATACAAAGGGAATAGAGATCAACACAAACAACATTTCAGCTCGTTTTATTGCTCATGAGACCCACACATTGCATGTTGTACCATCATACAGCTAGACTTTCAGCATTTGTGGTCCAGATTGCAGTACACACCACTACCTCTAATACCCAGTAGCACGTCCTCTTGCATTGATGCATGCCTGTATTCGCCGTGGCATACTATCCACAAGTTCATCAAGACACTGTTGGTCCAAATTGTCCCACTCCTCAACGACAATTCGGCGTAAATCTCTCAGAGTGGTTGGTGGGTCAAGACGTCCATAAACAGCCCTTTTCAACATATCCCAGGCATGTTCGATAGGGTTCATGTCTGGCGAACATGCTGGCCACTGTAGTCGAGCGATGTCGTTATCTTGAAGGAACGCATTCACAAGATGTGCACGATGAGGTCGAGAATTGTCGTCCATGAAGACAAATGCCTCTCCAATATTCTGCCGATATGGTTGCACTATGGGTCGGAGGATGTCATTCAGGTATCGTAAAGCCGTTTCGGAGCCTTCCATGACCACCAGTGGCGTACGTCGGCCCCACATAATGCCACCCCAAAACATCAGGGAACCACCACCTTGCTGCACTCGCTGGACAGTGTGTCTAAGACGTTCAGCCTGACCAGGGTGCCTCCAAACACGTCTCCGACGATTGTCTGGTTGAAGGCATATGCGACACTCATCGGTGAAGAGAACGTGATGCCAATTCCGTGGGGTCCATTCAGCATGTTGTTGGGCCCATCTGTACCGCGCTGCATGGTGTCGGGGTTGCAAAGCTGGACCTCGCCATGGACGTCGGGAGTGAAGTTGCGCATCATGCAGCCTATTGCGCACAGTTTGAGTTGAAACACGACGTCCTGTGGCTGAACGAAACGCATTATTCAACATGGTGGCATTGCTGTCAGGGTTCCTCCGAGCGGCAATCCGTAAGTAGCGGTCATCCACTACAGTAGTAGCCCTTGGGCGGCCTGAGCGAGGCCTGTCATCGACAGTTCCTGTATCTCTGTACCTCCTCCATGTCCGAACAACATCGCTTTGGTTCACTCTGAGACGCCTGGAAACTTCCCTTGTTGAGAGCCCTTCTTGACACAAAGTAACAATGCGGACGCGATCGAACTGCGGTATTGACCTTCTAGGCATGGTAGAACTACAGACAACATGAGCAGCGTACCTTCGTCCTGGTGGAATGACTGGAACTGATCGGCTGTCGTACCCCCTCCGTCTAATAGGCCCTGCTCATGCATGGTTGTTTACATCTTTGAGCAGTTTTAGTGACATCTATGAACAGTCAAAGGGGCTGTATCTTGGATACAATATACACAGTCAACGTCTATATGCCGGAGATCTGGGAACCGAGGTGATGCAAAACTTTTTTTGATGTGTGTAGCAGGCCGGTGACTCAATAAATGCTTCTAGATCCATCCAGGATTCACGGCTTCTCGAGGTTTCCATCGCTGGTCCGGTCACGAATATTCTGGACTATCCCTTTGTCCTAGTAGCCCTGTTGCATAAGGCGCACGCAATACAAGAGGCAGGGCACAGCCCAGCCCTGGGGCAGTTGTGACTCATGCAGCGAGCGATGACACAAACTCACAGCCGTAACACCACCCCCTTCCTAAAAAGGCTGATCGTCCCGATCAATCATTGGTCCGTCTGTGTCCCTCCGTAGGCTGCCAAGCGATCTCGATGCACGATCTTCATCTTCGCCCTCGGGCTCCGCTGGATCCTGTAGACGACATCGTTCATCCGTTTCACGACTCGGTACGGGCCCTCCCAGGACCTCTGCAGCTTCGGTGACAGGCCTTTCTTCCGTAATGGGTTGAAGAGCCAGACCAGGTCGTCCTCGTGGAATCCGCCGGCATCCGTCTGCTGGTCGTATCGGGTCTTCATTCGGTTGGTCTCCATCCGCAGTTTCCTCCTCGCGAACGCGTGCACGTCCTCCAGTTGGTCGACCAGTTCTTGACAATACTGGCTTACCGGGATCGGATCATTCCCAGGTCGGCCGAAGGCAAGATCGACAGGTAGACGGAGCTCCCTCCCAAACATGACCCGGGCTGGTGTGCACCCGGTGGCTTCATGCACGGCGGCGCGGTAGGCCAGGAGAAATAGTGGAAGATGTTTGTCCCAATCCCTCTGGTGCTCGCTGACGACTATTCGGAGATGGTTCTCGATGGTGCGATTGAATCGCTCTACCATCCCGTCGGACTGAGGGTGTAGCGGCGTTGTCCTTGTCTTCCGGATTCCCAGCAGCTGGCATAGGTTCTGGAACACCTGCGACTCGAAGTTCCTCCCTTGGTCGGAGTGCAGCTCCAGGGGTACTCCGTACCGGCTGACGAATTCCTTCACCAGGGTCTCTGCAATCGTCGCGGCTTCTTGGTTAGGGAGCGCATACGCCTCCGGCCATTTGGTAAAGTAGTCGCTGACGACTAATATGTAGCGGTTCCCTGCCTCGCTTAAGGGGAATGGCCCAGCAACATCGATGGCCACTCTCTCCATGGGGCCGCCCACGTTGTAGGTCTTCAGTGGACCCCGTCGTCTTCGTCCTGGGCCCTTGCTGGCTGCGCAATCGTGGCACCTCGCGCAGTGGTTCTCCACGTCTGTTCGGCATCCGATCCAGTAGAACCGCTCTCTCAGCTTCTCCAGGGTCTTCTTTATCCCTAGGTGTCCACCAGATGATCCTCCATGAACTTCCTTCAGGACTTCCTCCGTCATAGCCTTTGGAACGATGACTTGTTCCCGAGATGTCTTCCCATCGGTGCTCTCCCAGGTACGGCAGTTGAGGCCATCCCTTACAATCAGCGAGTCCCACTGTGACCAGTAGGACTTAAACTTTGGGCTGCAGTCACTCACAATGTTCCACCCGGGTCTGGGGACACAGGCCCTCTTCCATTCGGCTATCAGTCCCAGGTCATCATCTTCTGCTTGTGCCCGCGTGAAAGATCCGCGGCTCCAGCTCCCTTGAAGTTCCACGGTAGTCCTTCAGCACTGTATCCCGGTGTTCTCCTCCCTTCGGGCACAGAAGGTGCAGTCTTCGGGGCACGGTCTTCGTGACAGGGCGTCGGCGTTAGAATGCAGTTGGCCTTTCCTGTGCTGAATCTCAAAGTTGTACTGTTGAAGCCTCTCTAACCACCGCGCGAGTTGACCCTCGGGCTGCTTGAAGTTCAGGAGCCACCGCAGGGATGCATGGTCGGTCCTGATGAGAAATTCTTGCCCGTACAGGTACTTGTGAAAGTGTTCAATGGTCTTCACGATGGCAAGCAGCTCCTTCCTGGTGACGCAGTAGTTCCTTTCTGGCTTTGACAAGGCCTTGCTGAAGTAGGCCACTACTCTCTCCTCGCCGTCCACTACTTGCGACAGGATTCCCCCTATGCCAAAGTCGCTGGCATCGGTATCGACGATGAACCTTGTTCCAGGTCTGGGGTAGGCCAGAATAGGCGCGGTGCACAGAGCCTGCCTGAGTTGTTCGAAGGCACTGTGGCATTCTGCTGTCCACGTGAAGAGTTGGTCCTTCTCAGTCAGTCGATGTAAAGGTTTGGCGATGTCGGCGAAACCTCTCACGAAGCGACGGTAATAAGTGCAGAGTTCCAGGAAGCTTCGTAGTTGGGACTTGTCCTTCGGAACTGGCCACTCCCTCACAGCTGCGGTCTTCTCTGGGTCGGTGCGCACCCCTTCCTCGGAGACGATATGCCCAAGGTACTGGACCCGCTTCTGGAAGAGCTGACACTTCTTGGGGCACAACTTCAGCTGGGCAGCCCGTAGCTTCAACAAGATCTCCTTCAGGTTGCTGTAGTGCTCCTCGAAGCTTCTCCCCAGAACGATGACGTCGTCTAGGTAGACCAGGCAGGTCTTCCAGTGTAGTCCCCTCAGAATGGACTCCATTAGCCTTTCGAAGGTCGCAGGGGCGTTGCACAGACCGAATGGCATGACGGTGAACTGCCAGAGCCCGCTGCCCACAGAGAACGCCGTTTTCTCGCGGTCCTTAGGGTGGACCTACACCTGCCAGTACCCACTCTTCAAATCCAAGGTGGAGAACCATCTTGACCCTGATATGGTGTCCAGCGTGTCGTCGATCCGGGATAGAGGGTAGCTGTCCTTCTTCGTGACGTCGTTCACCCGCCTGTAGTACACGCAGAACCTGGTGGAACCGTCCTTCTTCTCCACAAGCACGACCGGAGAACTCCAAGGGCTATGTGATGGCTCGATCACCCCTTGCTCCTTCATCTCTTCCACCATCCGGTCGACTTCAGCTTGCTTGGCGAGCGGGACACGTCGGAATGGGGCCCTAATCGGTGCGCTGTCCCCAACGTCGATTCTGTGCTGGACCAAGCTTGTCCTGCCGAAGTCTTTGCTCCCCCACGGAAAAGACATCCTGGAATTCGCGTAGCAGGTCCTGAAGTTGGCGTGATTGCTCCTCGTCTAAATGGTCCTGGGATCCTTGGTACAGCTTCTGTAGTTCTTCTGGCAGTGCGCGTCTTCTTCGGTTGTCCGTCTGCAGGTGTCCGTCCGTCGTTTCTGTGATGCGGGCAATCCAGGTAACGGGCTCGCAGACTCCTAGGTTGGTGTCCCGGTGAACCGTAATATCGTAGTCGTTCAGGTTGGACAGGCGGACGTACGGCCGAGGCGTCGTGTTGATGAGGGTCTTGGCAACTAGCAATCCTTTTGTCTGGATGTCCTCATATTTTGGCTCGATGACAGCCGCCACTCCCTCAGCAGTTCCGTCGACAATTACGGCAGCGCTTACCTCCGTCCTGGCGGGAACGATGACGTCTTCTCTCAGCCTTACTCGTCGTGCGGTGATGGACTCGTGTGCTGGTTGCAAAGCAAGTTCCTCACCTCCGAAGTGCAGAGTGTTGGTACTCAAGTCCAAGATGATGTTGTTCTGGTCCAGGAATTCCAGTCCGATGATCACTTCACTTGATACGTCAGCCACAAGCACTGGATGCTTTACCGCCCGTCGACCAATGACGAACTCCAGTGATGCTTCGCCATGTACCGGTGCGGTCTCTCCGGTCGCGGTTATTAGCTGGAGGTCCCTTTGTGTGGATTGCACTCTCCACTTCGGGATCACGGTGGGACTGACGATGGTCCTCGATGCTCCCGTGTCGATTAGCATGGGCCAGCTCTCTCCGTTGACGACTCCGTCGACCATCAGGCTGCTATTATCCCTCCGTAACTGCGTCACACGCACTTGGACTGCCGGGGCTTGACGACTGTCACAAGCCAACCTTTGCCCCCCTAGGCTGGCTGATACTTGCTTTCCTGGGCCGCGCGGTTTCCCTACGACTGACTGTCCCGAAGGAAACCCTTGGCGGCGGCGATCACCGCAGTCCTTGCTCAGGTGGCCTCTCTTACGGCAGGTCCAGCAGGTCGGTAGTTCTCCTCCGGGCCGCCTCTCCGGATGTCCTTCGGCTACGTTTTTGATGGTGGTACTGCGACTCTTGAAGAACCGGCCTAGCGCCTCCATCAGTTCATCGGCCAGGGGCTTGGTCTTGCCGGCTTTGGCTGGTTCGTCGACGTCCACCTGACGCACCCGCGCGCGCATTCTAGATACCTGCTTTGCCGTCTCTAACTCAAGTGCGTGGCTCAGCGCATCTGCCAGGGTCTTATTGTGCACGAGTCGCAGCGCCTGTTGAGTGTCCGAGTCCCGTAGCCCGTCGGTGAAAGTCTGCGTCGCTATCTGCTCCAGAAAATCGGCCGGCGCTGTTGGGTAGGCGAGCCTTACGAGGCGTGCGATTTCCATCTCGAACTCCTGCAGGGTTTCCGCGTTCTTCTGTACCCGGGTCCGGAGCTGCATCTGGTAGGCCTGCTGAAGATGGCTATCTCCATATCGGGACTCCATATGGGCGATCAGTGAAGCGTAGTCCTGGGATCCAGTCGGGATGGCCTGAAGGACGTTAAGGGCGTCACCTCTCAGCGCTACAATGAGAGCTGTAGCCTTTTCTGTGTTGTTCCAGTTATTTATGGATCAGGCCGCCTCGAACTGACGTAAGTAGGTGCTCCACGGGACCTTTCCGTCGAAGTTTGGGGGCGTCACTCTGCTATGTCCCGTTCCTGATATTCCCGGTGTAACGGTGGGCGGGCGTTGGTGCAGCTCGGCAACTTCCTCTCGTAGAGCGTTGAATTTCTCTTCCACCCCCGTCAGTGGGCGTTGGCGCAGCTCGGCAACTTCCTTTTGTAAGGCGTTGAATTTCTCCTCCACCCCCACCAGCGGGCGTTGGCACAGCTCGGCAATTTCCACTTGTAAGGCGTTGAATTCTCCTCCACCCCCATCAGCGGTCGTTAGCACAGCTCGGCAACTTCCACTTGCAAGGCGTTGAATTTCTCCTCCACCCCCATCAGCGGGCGTTGGCGCAGCTCGGCAACTTCCACTTGTAAAGCGTTGAATTTCTCCTCCACCCCCATCAGCGGGCGTTGGCGCAGCTCGGCAACTTCCACTTGTAAGGCGTCGAACTTCTTTTCCACTGCTGCGACTTCTTCACGTAGGCCCTGTTCTAATTTCCTTTGGCTCTCCTCTAATTTCGTCAGCAGACACTCTTCCAGATTTTTCTGGCCATCCAGAAATTTGGCGGTTAGGTCCTCTGCTAACTTATTCTGGCCGTCCTTCAGGTCCTCTGCTAAACTTTTCTGGCCGTCTCCCATCTTCTTCAGGTCATCCTTCAGGTCCTTGGCTAATTTCTTCTGGCCGTCTTCCATTCCACTTGACTTTTCTAGCAATGCTGCCAATTGCGCCTCCATTTTAGTTGTTTGTCATGTAAAGGGCATGCACTCACAGGAAAATTAGAGAAAATGACCTGCTCGGGTTTTGAAACCAGGACCGTCAGGTGTTGAGCTTGTGCTTGAGTTCGTAATCCGGCTTCTGACACCAGTCGTTACGTGCCACCCCCCTAGTGGCACTTTTGTTAACTGGATTACGGTGGGTAGAAAACACAACACCAATTACTGCTTTAAAGAGAAGTTAGCTTTATTGCTTGCAGGAAGATACAGCACTCATCAGTAAATACAAGCAATTATTACCTTACTCCAGTTTCCTCAAGTCTCTGCCTTTGGAGAGTTCTTGTCCCCTTTCACTTGTCAACAAGCCGCAGAAGTTAATCCCTCGTAATGAGGTGGCCCCGTGCGTTGGCTGGAAATATCTGCACTCAGCCTGTCACCGTACTACACACCGTTTCACAATGCACCACAATCACTTCCTCGCTGTCAAGAGAATCAGCTTCACTAGGGGTTTCGCAAGTCACCACACTTCTGTCGCTCAGGATAAACACTCGCACTAGCTCATAAAAACACAACCACAACTGCTTGACAGGTCGCACTTATATAGCAGGCCGGTGACTCAATAAATGCTTCTAGATCCATCCAGGGTTCACGGCTTCTCGAGGTTTCCATCGCTGGTCCGGTCACGAATATTCTGGACTATCCCTTTGTCCTAGTAGCCCTGTTGCAAAAGGCGCACGCAATACACGAGGCAGGGCACAGCCCAGCCCTGGGGCAGTTGTGACTCATGCGGCGAGCGATGACACAAACTCACAGCCGTAACAATACTATTTCGAATGTCACACATGACATATCATTGTACGCCGTATCTTTACGTGGTACAACTACTGTTATTTATTGTATGTTTAAGGTTGTATCAGCACAGTTCACATCAGGACTTTAATTAGTGAATTGCTGTCTGCATAAATGTAATTACGAGCTGCCTAGCACAGCAAAGTTAGCGTGTTGCAAACGCCAGTCAGAACAGGTTATTGCTACCCATGAAGCACCACGCTATGCTATAAGACTAACTTGAACTACTTTTGACCGATGCTACGGCATTGAAATATTACCGTTTGAGATTGAATCATACTCTAGGTCAGGGGTGCACAACCTTTTTATTAGTGGGGGCCAAGTTTATTTTTACATAATAAGTGGCGGGCCGCAAGTTACCTTTCCACATAGGTACTTGCCAAACCCTACCGCTAAAGCTTATTTTACTATTATTTGAATAGCCTATTTTACCAGCAGACAAAAAATGTGTTTACCATTTTTGTGTCCTCTAAATGGATTAAATCCATTTTTGATTATTTTTTTGGCAAATTACGTTATTAAGTTATCAAATTACTGATTTACAATCAACTTACTCCTAATTCGAAACGGTTTAGGGGTATATAAAATAAAATACTATCACATCCACTTGTAGTGCAAGAGTGACCCCACAGCCAGTCTGAACCTTGCAGCAGTCTGGTTATGCAAAACTTAAAAATGTCCAATAATTGTTTACTTTTTAATTTATTGTTAACGAATCATTTTTATAATTTTTCTTATTTCAACCAGGTCCTACAATGATGGGGAAAATCTCATCATTCACAATATATATATTCACGTTTCTAATACAGTAGTATAAAATATTTATCAGCGGGCCGCATAAACTGACTTTGAGGGCAGCAAGTGGCCCGCGGATTGGTCACCCCTTCTCTAGGTCAAGGCCAGTGGCCATTTTGAGGAAATCACATGTTATAAGTCATGATCGCCGTTGTGAAGCGATATCATTTGGACACTATTTCTGAGAGTGTTATTACATGAAGTTAGATTTTATTTTTTGTTATTGATCATGCTGACACCCTGTTTAGAGGCTATTGTTGTTATATTGAGTGCCTGTAGTGCACTGTCGTACAGATTTGGATCTGCGACCAGGTATTTTCCGGGATTAGCCCGAGACTGAATCAGAAGAGTTGTGTGCCTCTGACAGTTGTTATTGTTGTGGCAGAGTTTGTCAACTCGTGTTATTGTTCTGACTATAGAGTCGATGTTTGCAAGTGATTGATCTTACTGAAGACTTCACTTTGTTCAGCCTAGGTGTCATGGATTCATCAGTCAATCGTCATAAACCATCGATAAACCTAATCTACACTTCTAATAATCACGTAGCATAATTATCATAAATGAATTATTAATTAATTAATTGTTTGGAAGTTAAACTTGATTTCCCAATGTTGTGCCAGCTGACTGATGTCATGAAGATGTTTACATTTCCATTCAGAAATGACACTAGACAGAATACACGATTTTTGAGACGACTGAGCAGCGTACCAACTATTAGTTCGCACTTGGTGGCGCGCGACGCTCATGTAACCTAAGTCGTGGTTTTTACCACGCAGTTGCCAACGTAATGAACACATTGTCAGATGACTTCTGGGTACAAAGAGTACTCCAGAATGTGCAGGCAGGGTTTAATAAGATAATGATTGGATGCTGTGTTTTATTTATTTACTTATGAATGCTATGTTAACCTCATGTACCTGTAGTGTTGATGAACACATTCTAGTCTTAGAAGTGAATTTAATGGTGATTTTTTTGTTTTGTGCTGGTTGTCAAATAGGTTTTTATTACGGACGTCATTCGCCGTAAATGTTTGTAATACTGTCAGGACTTAGCTAAATTCATTAAATGTAATTATAAATGTGGTACAATCATATCTTTTGCTTACTCTGATCCCCGTGATCACGTGTCTCGTACGTTGGACCTATAAGAAGCGCATCCAATCCTCTTCGGCCTATATGTTCGACAGGCGAGGTGTCTGGGAAGTAATTTCGGTTGTTGGCAACCCTGACGGACTCAATATAAACACAAGAACTCAACTTAATGACAGCCATCACCATGCTTTAATATTTTTGATTTTATTTCAGGTGACTGTTATATAGAGTCCAGTTTGTATGTATCGGAGACCCTCGCTAGCCCGCTCGCCCGCGGCGCGAGCCTATCTCCCGCCAGGCACTTAGCCGTTTTGCGGCACTCGCGCGGCATTGAGTATAGGAAGTTGCACTTAAATTTGTACTTCAATGTGATCCTTGACCAATTTTTTTGACGAACTGACTTACGGAGAAAGATTGTCAACTTATTTTCAACAAGATTCTGCCACTGCTCACAATGACGAAGCATCCATGACAGAATTGCGTCACATTTTTGGTACTAGGATTATAAGTCGGAACGTGTGGCCCCCATCACCATGTGACTTATTTGAAGGGGGACGCTTAAAGATAAAGTGTATGCGAGAAACCCTCACACTATAAATGAGCTTAAAGACTATGTTACAGCTGAAATACAGTCAATCGGTGCTTAGGAACTTCAGAGAGTAAATGCCAGTTTCATAAAAAGGTGCCAGCGATGTGTAGCAGCGAATGGCGAACATTTTCAGCACCAGCTGTGAACTAGGTAAGTACAATTTCCTATACTCAATGACCCAGTGCCGCGCGCCGCCGCATAACGGCATAGTGCGTGGCGGGAGACAGACTCGCGCCGCGGGCAAGCGGACTAGCGAGGGTCTCCGATACATACAAACTGGACACTCTGTATATATTCCTGATTTCCAAACTAATAGAGCAAATTAGAAATGACATTGCTATATTTTTCTACTAATTCACTGGTGAGGATGATTTATTTACTTGATAGGATTTGATTAAATTAATTCTACATTTTCAATTTTTCTGCTGTGAATTTTGAATCACATTAAATTATATTATGCGATTGCCAATGACACATCGAGTATTTCACACCGCTAGTTAACGATTTTTGACTAATTGAGTCAAGTGGAACGTATAATTGAATTTAATATGGATTATTTATGAATAATTAATTAATAATAATTACTTACCAAGGGATTAACCATATCACTAATGGAGAGATTTAAGGCAATTTATTGCTGACTTTACAATTTTGATTGCTAATATTATTCAAAGAGCCGACAGTGATTTTCAACCAATTATTAATTTTGAATTGACCATTTTGATGGATTTGCATAGCTGATTCTAATAGATTACTTAGAGTTGTATGGAATTATTCGTCACATTTAAGGAACAGCACATGAATTATAGCACAGCAAGTAATAGTGTTGTAGACACTTTTTGCATAACGAATAGAATAAGAAGTGATATCACTGGCCTAGTACGCCTGGTCCGCCACAGAGCAGCGCTGGCTCCGATTTGTGATGTAAGTTAGCATTGGCGCTTACGAGACTTTTAAAACCTTGCGACCTGTTTTACATGTTAAAACACTGCAAGATATCCTCATAGGCGCTAATAAGTTCGACATCTCCACTTACTTTATTGTGCCCAATTATAATTTAATAAGTCGTCTCCTGTAATAGTCCAGTTTCGACAATAAGCGAAGACAGAGAGCAAGTTCAAAATGCAATTAGTTTTGCCAGCTGTCGGTAAATTAAAAACATAAGAACGAAAAAATTAACCTCGCTATTAGAAAGGATTTCTTCACATTGTTACATTCCCTTAACAGACTTACAACACAGAAAAAAAGCCGTACGAACGCAACTTTCAACTTTACCGTAGATTACTATAAAATTCAATGAAAATCCACAGCCTGCTTCCAGTCTCCGGCCGGGTCAGGAATGGAATGAATGAAGCCCCCATCTAGCGGCGAGGATATGGACTGTGCCGGCTGCCGAGGCCTGACGCACTCATCTGGGGCATAGATTAAATGAATGACAGATGAAATGAAATGATGGTGGAGAGTGTTGCTGGAATGAAATTTTGACAGGGAAAACCGGAGTACCCGGAGAAAAACCTGTCTGCCTCCGTTTTGTCCAGGTCAGATCTCACATGGAGTGACCGGTATTTGAAACACGGACCCAGCGGTGAGAGGCAGGCGTGCTGCCGCCTAAGCCACGGAGGCTATTACTATAAAATTCAATAATAACCATAAATTTCACTCCACAACCACCAAAATCAGTAAACTACCATCATTTCAGAAGAACTTAACATTAAACAGACATAGAAGGCATAGTCATGACCCCTTCATAGAGTAGGCTATTGTCTAAAACTGATCACGCCTCCTTCAGCATTATGGTACATATATGTGTTTTAACTCATTGTCTTTTTATTCTCATCCCTTTCTTCACAGAAGTAGTCTTTAATGGCATCAAGAGCATATTTATTTACACCATACTGGACAAATACTTACGCAAATTAGGAAATATATGTGGAACAGAAAAGTCTTTCAATCGCCAGTTGGTTCTTGGGAGAAGTAATACTTCCTTCCCTTCTATCACAAATTTGTCAAATTTAACATTTAAATCTTCTGAAAAGTGAGCATAACAGATGTAGGACTTTTCGGTAAGTTCCCTATCCTTCCCTGGTATGGCCCCTTTGCACTTGATAAAACGTTCCTTATCTTTAGGAGGTTTGAAAAACCGTCTGACCTCTTTACAGTCCCCATAGCTAGATCTGCATCCTGGTACAAAAGAGCAAGGCATCTTCACTACTCACATTAAGCACTCATTAAAATGTAAGGGCTAAACTGCTGTTTACTTACATTAAATAACAATAAAATTAACACACGAAGATAACGTCAACCCACGATAAGAAATTACCGTAAATTCAATTTCAGTTAATGCTTCCTACAATAGCATTTCAGGTATTAATACTATGAAGTAATAGTGTAAGCACTTGTATATCAATAAACGTTTGCAAAGAACACCACCAAAACACTTCGACCGATCAAATACTTAATATATCGCACATAAACATATGTGGAAATCAACAATCTCAAGTCGACTGTAGCGCTGCGTAGCGGCGAGTGCCAACCCGATCCGTATTCATTACATGCTATTGAGGGAGAAGAGATCACACTTTATATTCTATTCGTTATGCTTTTTGTTTAAAAGGTGGTCTTATAGTAGCAACAGTTGGATTCGAGTACAGGTGACCAATCCAATCTATTACAGGTAATTAAGTGAGTGATTAGGGATTCCACTACTTCTAGGGTGATATAGAATATTTTGAGGATGTGTGAGTGTTGACACAATCCAATTATGGGAAAGGGATCGACGCACACATGAAGAGGCCAAGCGTCAAGCTAGGAAACTTCGAGCAGCCCAACCACGTCCTCCTCCAGAAAATACTATGCGACTTGTGTGGACGCTTGTTCTATGCCAGGATTGGACTCTTTATTCACCGTAAACACATCCACAAACTGGACTGAAGGAAGAAGATTTATACTCGGATTCGAGTTAAAGACGATGATGATGATGGTGTATGAGAATGAGTGCTACTCATATTTAGGTTAGATGGAGGTTCTGATGGGACGAATAAATGTGTTACATAATCTACGAGAAATAAAGAAAGCACAGGTCATAATTCGGATGATTATTTCTTTTTTATCCGAATAATTTAATGACGTCACAGGCAATCTGATACGTATTATTCAGTCAGTTTAACATTGCAATCTTAATTTAAATAGTTTTTCTTATGATGGTAATTAATAATCAGAAAAATAATGGATTTAACGATTAATGTAATTCATGGATAAACAATTTATTAGTTAATTAATTCTACAATTTAGGAAATTTAAATGGATTCAGAGGGCATTGACAGATATTTATCGTATGAGAATATTATAAGTGTATAAATTTGTATATATTTTTCATGACAGTAGTAGTGATTACGAATTTAGCAATAATCCTTTGAGGAGATCTGTTGAAATATGTGACCATGGATTGTGGTAGTCACACTGTTACTCATAAACCTGCTCAATATAAATATGTTTCTCTTTTGTTTTTCTATGGTATTTTCAAAGAATGTTGTATCACTTGTTTTCAGTTTAGTAATTGTCAAGTTCAGTAAACGTGTGTTCTCCATTTCAATTGTCAACTTGCCTCATAACTCAACAGGTTATGGGCCCAGGCACGAATCCACCATGCGAATAAAAAATGTGTACGATCGACTGCTCGTTATATGAACTGTGAATTTCGTTATATATCGAAATCAACATGTCTGCAACCAGCACCTCACTACCGGCTATAGATACGCTGCGAGGTAGTCTAAACTACGTGGATTGGGGATTCGAGATGGAAAACGTCCCAAGACTCCAAGATTTGTGGAGCTGTATAGTTGGCTACCCGAATGGAGATATTACAACACCTGCGAAGAAAGTGAAGGACGAGAGTCGGGCTAGGGCCAGACATAACCTCATGGTGGAGAAATCCATTTTCCCAATCGTCATGCATTCTAAGACCGCAAAGGAAGTCTGGGAAGCTCTTGAAAAGGCCTACTCAGATAAAGGAGTGAATCGGCGGATCGGCATCTTGAAGAAATTGTGTAAAGTTAAATTAAAGCACTACAAGACAATGGAAGAGTATGTTAGTGAGGTTATGGGACTTGCTCAGCACCTTGCCTCTACGAATAAGGCACTGGACGACGAGTTTGTGGCAGCTCTTATGCTGAAATGTCTACCAGATGAGTTTCAGCCTATGGAAAGCTCCGGTACAGACCTTACCGCAGACAAAGTCCGAACTAAGTTGCTACAGGATACTACTTGGAGTGGGAAAAGTATTTCCAAGCCATCCAAGGATTCTGTTTTGTTTTCACGAGAAGACAATACGAAGAAGAAGCCTTTATGCTGGAAATGCAAGAAGCCAGGGCACTGGAAGCGGGATTGCAGGAAAGAGGAGATGTAGAGCTCAACTCAACAGAAGTCGAAGAAAGACAAGATGATGCTGGCGACCGATGGACAGGCATTAAGTGCAAGAGCCTCTACAGGGGCCTGGTTCGTTGACTCTGGTGCTACTAAGCATATGAGTTGAAGGAAGACTGCTATGGTGAACTTCACTGCTGGTCCTAATCTGGAGATCAGTACAGCAAACAATCAAATGTTGTATGGCCAAGGATCTGGTAATGTAACTGATCAATTAGAAAATGGTATTTCAAAAACCTTGTCCAATGTAGAATATGTTCTAGGTCTCACTGCTAATTTGTTATCTGTGTCTGCTACTACTCAAAAGGGTTATGTTGTGGTATTCACCGACAATACTTGTGAAGTTAATGATAGTGAAAACTTTGCTTCTACAGGTAATGTAGATAGATAGATAGATAGATTTTTATTAATTCCATTTGATCAAATACATGCATTCAATACATTTTTGATATAGGACTCGTCAGAATTTACATGCATAAAATAAAAGAACTAACAGGTATATATTACTAAGATTATAACTATTTATAACTTATTATAATAGCAAATCTTAATAGATACAATCTTATTGCACAACTATTTACACCTCACTCTATTATCATAATATGAAAACTTAATTCTATAAATACAACAACATACAGCTAGGTATTAAAATTAAATTAAAAAAGTAAAATATAGTTATAGATTCCCATCACTCCTATACGCTAAAATATTCAACTACTGAGTAAAAACAATGGCACTGCAGATAAGCTTTCAACATTCTATCAAAGGTTTTTATTTTTGGGGCCAGTTTTATATACTGGGGTAGTTTATTGTATAATTTAACTCCAGTGTGAAAAGTTCCTTTTTGATATATGCTTGTGTGTGTGTGTGAAATATGAATGTTTTGATTTTGTCTTGTGTTATGCCTATGAACATCATTGTTTGTTTTAAGAAAAACATCTTTATTCATTAAATTCTTTTTAAAAAACATAATACTTTCAAAGATATATATGCAGGGCAGTGGGAGAATGTTTAAATCTTTAAACAGAGGTCTACATGATTCTCTAGAGTTTACATTTGCCATAATTCTAATCGCCCTCTTTTGTATCCTAAACATGCTTAGTACATCTGGCGACATACCCCAAAATATGATCCCTTATCTTAAGTATGAATGGAAATAAGCAAAATAAGTATTTCTTAATGTGTGCATGCTAGTGCAGGTTTTCAAAATACAAACGCAAAGCACATCGAGTTCAGTTTAGTATTCAGATATTGTATATGTTTATTCCATTTCAAGTCTTGTTGTATCCATAGTCCTAAAAACTTTGTTTCTGATTTATTTTCTATTTGATGACCATTTAATGTTATATTGGGCATCGCAGGATTCCTATTCTGTATAGTGTGGAAATTTAGACATACTGTCTTTTTATAGTTTATTATGAGGCGATTATCTTGTGACCATTTGGTTAACTCTCCTGTAACGGAGTCAGCAGACTGCTGTATGACCTGTTTAGTTTCACCTTTTATTACGAGTGTTGTATCGTCCGCAAACAAAATTTCCTTATGTGAATGAACGTTCTGTGTTATATCATTGATATATAGAAGAAAGAGTAGTGGGCCCAAAACCGATCCCTGGGGTACTCCAAATTCAATAATTCCCTCATTGGACAATGTTTCATTAAGTAATTTGGTTCCATCATCCTTGTGTCTCAAGCTTACTATTTGTTTACGCCTTGTTAAGTAAGACTCTATCCATTTATTAGCTAGACCTCTTAACACCATATTGATTTAGTTTGGTAAGGAGGATTTTATGGTCAACAACATCAAATGCTTTCGATAAATCCAAGAATAGGCCAGTTACATGTTCCTTATTGTCAATTAATTTCAGTATACTATTACTACATTCGTAAATTGCTGTCTGTGTAGATTTTTCCGTTCTAAATCCATGTTGTGAGTTTGATAATATTTTATTTTTTTCTATGAAACTTATCAGTCTCTTATACATAATTTTTTTCCACAATTTTTGCAATACCAGTTGGTAAGGTAATAGGACGATAGTTATCTAATTCATCTTTTGAACAGTTTTTGTGCACTGGAATTACTTTTGATAACTTCAAAATATCCGGGTAAGTTCCTGAGAGAATTGAACTGTTTATTAAGTGCGTAAGTGGATTTATTATATTTTCTGCACATTTCTTTAAAATTGCATCAGGGATGCCATCAATGCCAGCACAGAATTTATTTTTTAGCTCTTTTATAACTATTCTTACCTCTTCACTTGTGACATGATTTATAAATAAAGAATCACTGCATATATTTATTTTATTATTAGAATTTAGTGTATTTACCTGTGATTTATTTATTAATTTTTGTGGAATTTCCAGAAAATAGTCATTAAAAGTGTTTACTATTTCCTCTGGATTATTAATCACTTTATTATTTCTGGTCAGTGTAATGTTCCTTTGTATTTTAGCAGATTTTCCAGTTTCTTTCTTTATCACGGACCACATAGCCCTGTTTTTATTAGATGATTGGGAAATAAAATTATCATTATGCATTTTCTTTGCTAGTCTTATTACCTTATTTAATATGCTAGTGTATTTTTTGTAGTATAAATTGAATTCAGGTGTTGTGTGGTATTGTTTATATCATTTGTGTAGAAATTTCTTTCTTTGACATGAATTTATAATCCCTGTTGTTATCCAATTGCTAGTTTTGTTATTTTGAACAGTTCTTCGTTTAAAGGGGAATGCTATTTCAAAACAGTGTTTTAGGGTACTGTGCATTAAATTTATCATTTACATTTTCTAGTTCATAAATTTCTGACCATGTTTCCTTATTTAATAAGTCATTGAAATATGTAACATTTGATTCAGTGAATGACCTGCACTTTGATTTTACTCCATTATCATTATTATTGATTTCTTCGGATACTTCAAAACTCAGTATTTGTCCATGGTGGTCACTAAAACCCGGACAATAGACTTCTATTGAATGGTGATATTTATCTGTATTTATAAAAAATTGATCAGGAGTGGTTTTACTAAATTTTGTTATTCTTGTTGGTGTATTTACTGTAGGTTTAAGTCCATAGGAAATTAGTAATTGTGTTAATAATTCACAATTTCTATCAAGTTTTAAGAAATCCACACTTACATCCCCACAAATTATTATATCGAAATTTACTTTGCTCGTGTTATTGAGTAACAATTCTAATTTATCTATAAATAGAGGAAACTTTCCTGACGGAGAACGGTATACGCATACAATTATTAACTTAAACTGCTGAATTTTTAAGGCAGAGAATTCAAAATCCTGTTCCATAATTAGATAATCATAAGCTGTTATCTGTTCATGATCTAAATTATTTCTTAAGAAGATGCAAGTACCACCATGGCTAATATTAGATCTAGAGTATTTACTAGCTTGTATAAACCCTGGGAATTGAATTAATTCAAGTTGTTCCTCTTTCAGCCAATGTTCTGAAATACATAGTGCTGAGATGTCTTTAAGTTCATTTTTAAGCATTAGATTTTATGTAATCAATTTTATTATAAAGAGACTGGACATTCTGGTGGTAAATTTTAAATTTGTTACTTTTGCAAGCTTGTGTTGGTGATTTATTTACATTATTATTATTATCATAATTGTTATTATTATTGTTGCTAGACAAATCCGAAATACCATTGTTGCACTCCGTTAAATTTGACTTCAAAAGATGTGAATGCCAAACCTCACGTTTGGCTTCTTCTACCAGTTTCCCTGCTTCCACTCTAATGATATTACTGTTGAATTATTCTTACCATTTGAATTTACAATTTTGCAGATTTCATCACTAAGATACTCTTTACCTAATCTATTTAAGTGTAGGCCATGCCGAGTGTGGAACTTCCTGTCTAATTTACTTACATCTACAATTTGGACATTTGGAAAACTCTTACAAATTTTATGAATTTTTCCATTTGTAGCCTCTATTTCTACATTTACACATGATTTGGGAATTAAATCGTATCTCTGCGGAATGTTTACAATAATGACATTTGTTTTTTGCATGGATGGCAATGTACCCTTTAAATCTTTGATTACCTTTTTACTCTCATTTCTATACACGTCGTTTGCTCCAGCGATGATCACTGCGTAGTCCTTTGCAGTAAGGGACGCACACTCTCCTATCATCCCGTTCGTGACTTCTGCAATTTGAGCTCCTGGCTTCACTGTCGAAGTGACCTCCATTTCTCGGCTTCTCTCCAATACGCTTGCTGCTACATCTCGCCCGTGGCTATCCGCAAATATCCGCATCTTCCTGGATTTTCTCTTTATCACTTTCTTCTTTTCTTCTTGAGGAAAGTCATCATTTTCTTCGACAAGCACTCCAAATGAATTTGAGACGGGAATTTCAGTTACATGTACTCCATTTATAGGCCTAGGCTTATTCAATCTTACCTTACCAGCAATCACTGTCAACCAAGTTTCCTTGCTTTCCTCTCTGTTTCCTTTTAATTTATTCAACTCTTCCATTAACTTAGCAATATCTTCCTTTAGCAGCTTTATAATTTCGTCTTTTGAGGACAGTTCGTTTCTCAGGTTATGACATTCGCATGACGGTAGCGGTAGGCCTACATTACGACAATCGGTTTCACTTTTCTCCTCATTCAATTTTACCTGAGATCTTGTGATGATTTTATTTGCATTTTTTACTTTTATTTTGCACGACGAGCATAAATCCGTTACGGTTACACAACCTGACGAGACACTAATACTGTTTACTGTCGTCATACTAGAGATCTAAGTTAGCCTAGATGTTTACACCAAATTACACTAAATTTAATTTAATTATTACTACCTAATAGAATTAATCAATTACCTACCAATAAAGAAGAATGTGAAATACGTATATCTTCCAATCGGGTGAAGTCTCGTATAAGCACCACTGCTCTACTTGGTTCAAACAGTGATTGAAGAAGTCACCGAATCTTTGGATACACGTTCCCACAACTTAGTTTAAGTTTATTAAATTATCAACAAGAATTTCTAAATACTATCAATATCCCGTATTACACTTGATCTAAGGAAAGTAACTTTATAGATTTTAAGCCTCTGTTATAATATTTTACCACTTTTATCAAATATTTACACTAGCTGCTATTTCACTACACTTCGCTTCAGAGGGAGATATGATGTAGCACTGACTGTGAGTAATGTGGCAGGTGTTTACCAAGTAAATGCTCTGAGTGCTCAAGCTAATACTTGTACAGAGGACTCAGAACGTTTACGGTATAAACGACTGCGCCATCTTAGCAATCACAGAATGAAGTTGTTAAGAGATAGTCTCACTCATGGAATTAATTTCTCAGATAATGGCTTTAAAAACTGTTTTTCATGTGCTGAAGGTAAACAAGCTAGACAACCATTTAAGTCAAGTAAGAGTAAAACTGTACGTAAAAATAAGCTACATCTTATTCAATCAGACTTATGTGGGCCAATGCCAGTTTCATCTTGGAGCAATGCTCTTTATTTCTTGACCTTCACTGATGATAATTCAAGAAAGGTTGTGTATTTCCTTCCTAAGAAAAGCGATGTTTTGGATTGCTTTATTGATTTCAAGGCACAGGTCGAGAATCAGTATGAATGATCAATTAAGGTCCTATGCACTGATAATGGTGGTGAATTTTGTGGCAAAGCTATTGAGAACCTACTTAAATCAGAAGGCATTCAGCATCAAACTACAACTGGCTATTCTCCACAGCAAAATGGTGTAGCTGAACGCATGAATAGAACGTTACTTAATACATGTAGAGCCATGATGAGCGAGTCTAAAGTAGATAAATGCATGCGGGCTGAAGCAATAAATACAGCAGCCTATGTTGCAAACAGGTCCCCAACCTGAAAAATTCCAGGTTAAGTTCCAGAGGAGATCTGGACTGGTAAAAAGGTCAATATGGAGAATCTAAAAAATTTTGATTGTATAACACAAGTTCATGTCCCAGATCAAAGGAGAAAGAAGTTGGATCCTAAAAGTGAAAAACACATTTTCTGTGGTTATTGCGAGGACAGTACAGCCTATAGATTCATGCATCCTGTTACTCATAAACTTGTTAAGTCCAGGGATGCCCAGTTCTTTGAAGATGTGTTCCAGGAGGTGTCTGATGTGTCTCCAGGTAAAGTTGGCCCATCCTTGCAGATTAATGAACCTGCAATGGGGCAGATCTCAGTTCCCACTGACAGTGAATCAGAACCTAACAACTCAAAGGATGGGGCAGAGAGCATTTCGGAACTTGAAAGCGTATCCCCAGTCAGCAATGTTGGTGTGGCTGATACTGTTGACTCAGCTGATTTAAGTTATGTCCATAGTGGAACAGATTCAGCCTGCAGTGATTCTGAGGGCTCTGCCACCATCGTCAACAAGCTAATGGAGGGGGATGCCGAGGGTAATCAAAGGTATCCTAGGTGCCAACAAAAGCCTGTAGACATGTCAGACTATGTGACATACTTTACTCTCACTGATAACTCTGAACCTAGTAGAGTTAAGGAGGCACTGTCCGTGCCTGATAGGGTTAAGTGGGAGCAGGCTATGAAAAGGGAAATGGAGATACTTCAGTTTAATGACACCTGGGATCTAGTTGATAAAACCCCAGGGCAAGAATGTTATCAGTAGTAAGTGGGTTTCTAAAGTAAAAAGGGACTCGAATGGTAACATTCAAAGGTATAAAGCCAGACTTGTTGCCAGGGGCTTCACCCAAAGGTACTGTACTCGTTTGGAGAGACGAGACAGAAAATCATACATCTAGTGGAAAGTTTTCTAAATTGGCCCATGTTAATATTTATCGATGCTGCGAGTTGACACAAAACAGGTTTGTTGAGCGAAGGAATTAACTGAGTTAATTCGGCCAGCCAATAGCAGATTAGTAGCCGATAGGGGACTCGGAACTTGCTTCGCCGAGACGACAAAGAGCCCGAGCAGCAACGAAGACTCCCGAGTAAGATCCCAGAGAGAGAAGCCAAGCGTGTGGCTAGTAGGAGGAGTAGGGGAAGTGGCGCGAGTTCGACACGCGACTGGAACCAATGAGAAGCCGCCTTATTAAAATTAACACCAACAGAGTAATTAACATACATAATTACTAGGACAAAGTTATTATATTAAACCATCATGAAGAGTGTTGAATGATAATTAAGAACGATTGACTACAATTACAGCCGAGTATTTAAGTAATTAATGAAGAGTTTGATCAATTATTATAAGCAACCAATCAGAGCCATGGATTGAGAAAGGACGCGGTTTTGGAAATTAGACGCGGGGTAAAGAGAAGAGGCAGCGAGACTCTTATCAACCACGACTTCGAAGCAGAAGGACGTTCAAACAAATTATTCTACAAGTTGAACAAAGCAAATAGAAAATATTCATCGAAGGCACTTAGTAATGTGCAAGTAACATAAAAGTCGACATTCAGCGAAGAAATAATTATATTTTTTAACGACAAATCTACAGTTTCAAGAATGGAAAAATTCCAAAAGTTGAGGGAGTAATTTCCTAACGATTCTACAAGCGTCGTGATGAACGCTTAAACAATTATGGGAACGACGCTACGATGGCATCAAGAGCATCCGAAATGACTTAACATCAACATTTCGGGGGAGATTAACATCTCATCTCTCCCGTAATAGAAATTCTACAATTATCAGTCATTTTACCATCTCAAATGACGATCTACAGGGAACTTTGGGGAAAGAAGACCAGAAGATATTCATGGACGAGGGCGGCCAGGGAATTACCCGGCGCCGAAGCGAGAAAGGACTATCCCATCTCACCCAGAAGAGTCATCGGCGGAAGGAGGCGACAGCACGATGATGATCGAGTTCGTATCCCGAGACCTGACCGCACGAGATATTCGGAGGGAGAATTGGACAAGAATGCTGAACATCACGCAGTCTTAAGCCGCTAGAAACATTCCGTTTCTAATGGGTAACCAAAGGAAGTTCGCTTCATGTCAACTTTAACCCAGCACAAGGTAGTCCACGGACCAACATTGAACATCTCACTTAGTAGAATTGTATATATCTTGAATATCCGACAACTAGTGTTGAATGCCATTTTTCTATATTGTTTATTAGATTATTGCAGTTTTCATTCTTATATTCGTAAAAACATCATGCGGATGTTTGGTCGTATTTTTCGACGATTTCGGAATTTTAGGGATTTTTCATTTCGATTTTTGCGATATTCAAAATTTGAAGGGAGATTTTATAGTTTAGTTCAGAATAGTTATAGTTAATTTTCAACGTGTTTTAAATCGCACGATATCCATGTTTCATTAATGATGGAAATGTTTTCCAAGTATGTGATAGGAAGTATATGTCAAAGAATGGGATTCAGAAAGATCTATTGTAGAGATCTATATAAAGTCACGATCTGAGAAATAATGAAACAGATTTAGTGAATAAATTTTGTGAGTAATGTCTTTTAAAGTATTGGAATTTGTTGAAAAGACAGTAAAGAAAGAATCTGTAAAGAATTGTAATGTGGAATTAACAAATACGAATGATAGCGTATTTTGAAGTAAGAAATAATGTAACGAAGGAATTGAAGGAATGTTACAGTTTGTTGAAAGGTTTTTAAGAAATGTGAGTGAGGCAAAGAAATAGGATTTTTATTTGAAGATTATCATTTTATCGCATTACCTATTAAATTGATTCTTGGAGAGAACCAGTATTTTTTATTATATGGTTATTAAGATTGTGGTAACTGAAAGATGAGTTTATTATTGGAAAGTATAGAGAAATGAATTGTATTGAAGGAACTGCGAAGTATCTCGATGGATGAGATTTATTATTCCCATTGTAGACGGAGGTATTTGTTGTAAGACAATGAGCCAGTGTGTACCATTGATCTATTTTTGAAGAAATGTCTGTAGTGACAGACGCGTGTATTTCATGGAAGTAAGAAGTTATGAGAGAAATGTTATGGAAGTTTATTAATTGTGGATGTTATTGAAATAGTCTCAATAGAGTTGAAACTCCTTGAAATTCACAGGACAGCGGATCCTGGATGAAGTTAAATCTGATAGAAATTATAGGATTTAATGGATCTTTGTTGAAGCTGAGAGTAAACTGAGATCTATTAAATGGTTCTTTTCCTAATGTTTTCATTTATGGTAATTATTCGACGAGTGGAAATGTGTATTTTTATTAAGTATATTAATTACATGAACAGATAAGTTGTAGGAGGTTTTTGAACTAGTCTCTACTTAATTTTATGGATTATAGAATCCCAGATTGTAACGCAAACCACGAACAAGACATAGTAGAGAGAAGTCATACTTTTCTGAAGCCCGTTGAGAGGCAGGAGTGAAGTAGGACAGTTACATGTTGTATTGTCGGGAGAAAGGAAGGAACGCGTTGTATATATTTTATTTTAAGTAAGTAGTTGATGAACTACGACGTGATTATTTGCATTGTATAGAATGTTATATTAAATGTATTTCAGATAGATTCGTAAGTAGATTTAGGAGTGTTTTAAATTTTAAATTTAAACTTTAAAGTTGTGCAGAGATTTTGCGCTTCCTAAAGGAAGAAATTTTAATGTTAGGGTGTGGGAGATAAATTGTATAGAGTAATGAATAGTATTTGTAATGACGGAGATCTACGTCAGGGGTAACGTCATTTATTTTTTTGGGATTATTTAAAATTTTTAGCTTATAACATTTTTCTTGTTATAAACTCCCGTCACCTAGGGCACAGCAGTTGTTCGCTGTATAGAAGCTTATTGAAGCTTACACGTAACAATTTTTACGGTTTCTTAAGGAAACTATTTGTATTTTTATATGGATTAATGACACTTGGTCATTCGTATTTATTTCATTGTTTCTTTTTTTTGGAAGCGTTTGATCAAAGCTCGACGACACGAGAAGTGTATTGCTTTAATAATAAATAGACGGATTCGTGTTGACGATTTCCTGATTGTTTTATAGGAAACTGGCATTATACTTGTAGTTAGATGGTAGAGGAATGTGCTGTAGGGTGGAAGTTCCAGAGGGACCTAATCCGCATCCTTACGCCCGAGATTTTTTAGAGACTCTCTTTATCCTAAGTAGTTAGATGACCCTACTGTTCTGTAGTTAGAGACTGCAGCACATTCCGTCTGAGAAAATCCTGTCCCTTATTCTGAATGTTTTCGCCAAGTGGCACCATGTCGTTTTTAGCCGGGACTTCAAGATGCTACAATCCCAGAATATTTCCAGCCGGAGGATATTGGTGGATCATCCAGTTATAAGGGTACAGTACGGAGTAGATTTTATAGAAACTTTCTCTCCTGTTCAACACAGCACGTTAAGGATGCTGCTTGCCTTGGCTGTCCAAACAAATCTGAAGGTGGTACACTGGGATGCTGAATCTGCTTTCCTCAATGGAAAGTTAGATGAAGAGATCTACATGTGTCAGCCAGAAAGTTTTGTCAAGAAAGGTTCAGAGCATAAAGTTTAAAGAAATCTACTTAAGGCTTAAAACAATCTTCTCGTTTGTGGAATGAGAGAGCTCACTCTGTCCTTGTCAAATTGGGTTACAAAAATGGTGCTGATGAACCCTATGTCTACTTTAAGAAACAAGCCCAAGGTATGGTAATTATTGCATTATACGTTGTTGATTCCATTGTGGCTTATAATGATGAGTATGAGATCAAGTCATTGAAGATCTGTATGGATAAGGAATTTAAGGTATGAGATCTTGGACCAATTTCTTATATTTTAGGTAATAGAGTAAGGCAAGATGAGAAAAATGGTACAATGTATCTTAGCCAAGAGCAGTACAACAGTGAGATTGCAAAGAAATATGGTATGCACAATGCGCGTCCCATTGGTACTCCTTTGGAAACTAAACCGAATCTTGATGTTTGTGATACAGAAACTAGTAATCTTCCTTATAGAGAACTCATAGGTTCACTCATGTATTTAAGTGTTTGCACACGTCCAGATATAAGCTATGCGATATCATGTATCAGTCAATTCAATCATTGTTACAATGAATCTCACTGGTCTGCTGCAAAGCGGGTGCTGAGTTATTTAAATTGCACAAAAGACTTGTCACTTTAGTATGTAAGGAATGGCGGTCAATTCATGGGATTTGTTGATGCTGACTGGGCTAATGATAGCAGTGACCGAAAATCATACAGCGGTTTTGTGTTCAAAATCTCAGGTGGTGCTGTATCATGGGAGGGGGGCTCAAAAGCAAAAATGCATTTCCTTATCATCTACTGAAGCAGAATATGTTGCACTGAGCGAAGGTCTGAGAGAAGCTGTTTGGTTGAAACAGGTTTTGTCTAACTTTATAAATCTCAAGTTACCCATCATGTTATTGAGTGATAGTCAATCAGCTCAAAAACTAGCAGAAAATCCAGTCCACCATAATAGGACCAAACATATTGACACTAAACATCACTATGTTAGAGATGCTTTAGATTCTAAACTCATTACATCAAATATGAGCAGACTTCAAAAATGACTGCAGACATCCTAACAAAGCCTATTCCTAAGCCTAAGCACATTTATTTTTGAAAAGGCAGGTTTGAGTTGTGTTGAAATATGTGACCATGGATTGTGGTGGACACACTGTTACTCATAAACCTGCTCAATAGAGATAGGTTTCTCTTTTGTTTTTGTTTGGTATGTTCAAAGAATGTTGTATCACTTGTTTTCAGTTTAGTAAATGTCAAGTTCAGTAAATGGGTGCTCTCCATTTCAATTGCCTACTTGCCTCATAACTCAACAAGATCATTGTTAACTTAATAATTTATTTTATTACCATTGGAAAGTGAATGATACTTTTTTTATGATAATCCAACAGGTTGAGAACATCGGACAATGAACTTTAATTTTTCTTGACATTTCATCAATACAATCAAATTCTCAGGATGATCTTCTAATAAGGACAGGACTTATGGATCGAAGATCCCAACATAACTCTAATATCAGAGATCGTAGTAGTGCTATTTATTTTCTAATTTTTGTGTGCCCATTTGCTCTTCAATAAAAATAGGACATTTTATTTTAGAAAATTTCAAATTATTCCCGCAGATAGTAGCTTGATCCTGATTGAATAATATGATCCTATTTATTTCTGGAAATATGTGTCCGAGTTAACCTTTCTCACCTATCCCATTAAGCGACCCGAGACACTAGATCTCATGCCAGCCCGAGTTATATGTTTTTAGCTAGCTTTTTCCGGACATATGTTTCAGGTACTCCATTTTTCTTTTATTGTGGAATTGTATCGTTTCCTGGGCATCACGTTGTGATTGCCGGGCCACCGTGACCTCTAGGAAACGGGTACAGTACATACGTATATTTTAGTTTAGACTGTAATGTCTTTCAGCTTACAGTCAAGTCGCAAGCTCTTGTTCGCGAACAAGTGGCCTCTATGATCCCCTATTAGCAGTTAGCACAGCGGCCTCCTGTGTTTCTACACATCTCACTTTGAATCGTTTAACACTGAATCTAAACATTGCCTCTTAAGTCTACCTCTACTTCTTACCCTCTACAGCTGAGCTCATTAACTTCTTAGGTAATCGTTCCTCCCCCAATCTCTTCACATGACACCACCATCTGAGTCGGCTCAAACGAAGTTTCATATTGCATGTTCATGTCTAACTTAGCTTTTATCTCTTAATTTCTCTCTTCATTATTGCTTGTTTACTATTACTTATTTGGCAACTGGAGTAATAAGTTCTTTGTAATGGTAGTTAGTAAAGCAGCTACATTGCTCTGGGCCATCTCCACCCTATTTCTACTATGATTCTGATTGTTGAACCTAAGTTATAACAGAAACATGACTACTGTTGACCAAAGTATTATGTGCACTTGAGTTTGAAGGTTGTTTGTGAAGTAACCAATAGACCTACATAAAATCCAATAACATCATCATTTTCGTCGTTCTATTTTACGTTACGTCATGTAGGTTTGGAATTTTTATTTATATTATAATATTTTTTATCGCAGTTGGAACACAAAAAGTGCACATTTTTAAGCGTGTTTCAACCATGCGTCACATTTAAGAATTATTATCTCAAAAACCCGTCATCAGATCGAATCCAAATTTTAACACAATATTCATTGGAATGTTGTATAACTGGTTTACTAATTTTAAAATTGAGTGTGTCCAAGAAACAAAGTTGTTATCATTTTTGTAAGGTAACTTTTTCTCGGCTCGGGGTGGTTGGAAAATGTATTTCTTGGTTGCATTGTAATCCTTATACATCGAATGTTATGCTGTATGACTGTGAAATACATAAATTAATTCACTTATTTTATATAGGTTTGTATTTGTACGGGGAATTAACACATGTTTCACCAGCTAGCCGCTCCGGGAAAAGCTGTACAGCGTTACCGAAATGGTGTCCACACGCATCATGGAGTGTCTCGCTCGAAAGTGATGGGCTCCATCTCAGCAACGCTGTACAGCTTTTCCCGGAGCGGCTAGCTGGTGAACCATGTGTTATTTCTTCGTACAAATACAAACTGATATAAAATAAGTGAATTAATTTACGTATTTCACAGTCATACAGCGTAACTTTTTGATGTATAACGATTACAACGCAACCAAGAACTACATTTTCCAACCACCCCGAGCCGAGAAAAAGTTACCTTACAACAATGATAACAACTTTGTTTCTTGGACACACAACATTTAGAAATCAATAAACCAGTTATACAACATCCCAACGTATATTGTGTTAAAATTTGGATTCGATCTGATGACGGGCTTTTGAGATAATAATTCTTAAATGTGACGCATGGTTGAAACACGCTTAAAAACGTGCACTTTTTGTGTTCCAACTGCGATAAAGAATATTAAAATATAAATTAAGAAATCCAAACCTACATGACCTAACTTAAAATAGAACGACGAAAATGATGATGGTATTGGATATTATTTAGGTCTATTGGTTATTTAACAAACTACCTTCAAACTCGAGTACACATAATACTTTGGTCGACAGTAGTCTGCTCTATTGGCTCCTTGATAATTTTCAATTTTTAATTGATCAACAGCATACTATAAGACGTAATGTACAGGAGCAAAAAGGAAGGTAGGAAGCTTGTAGTTTAACGTGATCGTTAATCTTGAGATCATGAGCCACGGGACCTCCTTTTTACGTGGAATCCGAACCACAGGACATGGCATTTCACTTCGAAAATCTCACATGCATTGACCGGGAATCGAACCCGGACCGCCTTGGTGAGAGGCATACAGCTAGACCGCTGAGCCACCACGCCCCCAATGTACAGGAGCCACTTCATAGTTTTTCATTCAATATTTAACTTGAATCCATCAATGCACAAGTGCATATTTTTAACATTTACAGTATTTTGATATTTAAGAACTTGGAATCACTCCCCCCCCCCCCCCAATTGTGCCTTATGAGATCTGTTAAATTACTTTTGTGCATTAAAGAAAGACATTTTACTCAATTACTTACCATGGACTATGAAAAATCAGAAGTTTTCCTCAAGCCAATCCTTCAAGCAGTCTAAATCATAAGGCGTGTTAACATCTTCGTTAAAAGCCGGCGCTTCCCCAAAGGTTATATTTATCTTGTTAATTTGGGAGAACTTGAAGCTTGTACCTTTCTTGCCCAAGAATATGTTTTTCTTACCAGTCTCATCAGTACTTTGAAGCTGACTAGCTTTGGTCAAACGCAGATAATCCCTGAAACAAGGCCCAAACATGCATACAATAGTTAAAAATAACAAAACAAGTAGTCTCATACCTAGAGACTGTTGTAGCATTATCAATATTCTCCTGGGTAACACACAAAATTATGAAGTAAAAGGGCGGCAGTAGTTTGTAGCTATAGGCGGCACAGGATTGTGTAAAACAAAAATTCCATACAAATTGTTCAAAGTTACTAAAATCATGCAAACAAACTTTAAAGTATCTACATAGCAATTTCGGAATTGGAAATATATCGTTGAAGAGTTTTGAAGACAAAATAAAATTTGGAGTGTCAGTTTGTAAATGGGAGAACGGCACAAGGGACAATGCACTATACGATCTCACATTTTGCTGCTCACTCCATATCTACTCCTTAGTATTTCCCTTTCTACAGGTTCAGGGTTGGAATGCGATGAATTTCTATGTGGCAAATGTTTCTTTCAGCCAGGATACTCTTCCTGACACCAGCCCCATTTAGAGGAGGAAATGTAATATGCAATAGATGAAAATAAATGAAACTGGGCTAGGAGTTGGAAGGAAGCAACCATGGCCTATTCAATTGTATCATCCTGGCATTTGCTCAGCTTGAAAATTGGAAACCATGGAAAATGATGATGATGATGATGATAATTGTTGTTTTAAGGGGCCTAACATCTAGGTTATCGGCCCCTAATGATCTGGGTGATAGCGAAAATGATAATGAAATGGAAACCAGAACAAAATTATGTGAGACGGAAAATACGTACAAAAAGGAACTCAAATGGAAACAACTCACAATATGGTCTTACAAAAGGGAATTTAGAACGAAAAGATGCACAAAAAGAATAGAATGAAAAAGACCCACAAAACGTAGGCTAGATTCAAAATACGTACAAAATGCAATGTAGCGTCGAAATACTTACAAAATGCAGCTGAAATTCAAAATACTTACAAAATGCAAATGAGATCGAAAATACGTACAAAATGCAATTGAGGTTCAAAATACTTACAAAATGTAATTGAAATTGAAAATACACAATGCAATTCAGATTGAAATATCCCAGTTCCAATCCAAATTATTCACAAAGTGCAATTGAAATTCAAAATACTTACAAAATGCAATTGAAACTGAAAATGCTTACAAAATGTACGGTAGATTCAAAGGACTCCAGTGGATTGACAATACTTACAAAAAGCAATTTAGATTGAAAATACTTGACAAAATGTAATTTAGATTCAAAATAACCCCAAAATGCAATTGAGAATCAAAAAATGTGCAAAATGCCCGCCAAATAAAATGCAATTTAGATTCAAAATACTTACAAAATGCAATTAAAATTCAAAATACTCACAAAGGTCCCTCCGCCATATTGAAAGACTTACTAAAAAGCAATTTAGATTGTCAATCTTTACAAAATGCAATTGAGGATGAAAACAATCGCAAGATGTAATTTAGATCGAAAAAACATACAAAAAGCAACATAGATTAAAAATGCCTTAAAAAATCGCTAGAAGGGAATTTAGATACATGGTGAACCAAGTAACAAAAACAGTGCGGGAATCTTAAAGAGAAAAGTAAATATAATGAAAAGAGGAGAGGAGAGGGGAGGAGAGGGGGAGAGAGGAGAAGGTCCGCCCCAAAGGTAAGGGACAAAAGGGGAAAACGGACCCAACTCAGGAATCCCTCGGGGTCGCCAACTCCCGAACTCACCAGCCATGAGCCCCTGAGGGTGTAGCATCATCTACGGTGCACCAGAAGTGATGGGGCTACATACACCCTGCCTCCTGAAGGGCCTTGAGCACAAGGCAGGAGGTAAAAGGAAAAGAAAAAGAAGGCTGACCCCTCACAGAAGGAGGGTATCAGGAAAGATGAGACAAGGGCCAATTAAGGCGGGAAAGTGAAAGACTCCCTAGGCCTCGCATAACCTAATACCGTCGGGGTCGGAAGAGAACAAGAGTAGACCAAGGGAGGTCGACAGGAAAGAAGACGGAGAGGAGCCCGGCACAAGTAAGTGGAAACAATGCCGGACTCAGCTGGGGTCCCGTGGTCGCCAACCCACGCCCCTCTAGATGTGAGCCCCTGAGGGGGAAAACCATGGAAAACTATTTTAAGGATGGCCCATGGAGGGGTTCAGACCCACTTGTGTACAAAGTCCGGAACAGCAGGTCCCTTGGCCATGTGCCCTAGTGCAGTGGGTATCTCACTACTCACAATTCATCATCATCGGCTTTAACTCGAATCCGAGTATAAATCTTCTTCATTCAGTCCAGTTTGTGGATGTGTTTACGGTGACTAGAGTCCAATCCTGGCATGGAACAAGCGTCCACACAAGTCACATGGTACTGCTGGAGGAGGACGTGGTTGGGTTGCTCGAAGTTTCCTAGCTTGACGCTTGGCCTCTTCATGTGTGCATCCATCCCTATCAAACGTCTTTACAGTCTCCGAGATCGTACGGCGCCAAATTGAGCGGTCTTCAGCCAGCGTGTCCCAGGTTTGTGAATCAAGACCTGTCAGTTTCAGGGTCTGCTTAAATCGGTCCTTGTAGCGCCTCTTAAGACCACCATGAGGTCTGGTGCCATAGCATATCTCACCATATAGCATTCGACGAGGTAATCTCACATCATCCATCCGATGGACATGACCAATCCATCTAAATTGGTGACCTATTGTGGATGATTCTATGCTGTTGACTTGAGCCTTTTCCAGAACAGCAATATTGGTAATGCGGTCTACCCATTTAATCCTCAGGATTGATCGAAGTTTTTTAGGTGGAAACACTCAAGCTTCCTAAGATCACGTCTGTAACGGGTCCACGTTTCACAGCGATACAACAATGTAGAAATGACTACTGCTTTGTACACCATAAGCTTTGTACTCATGGACAGATCTTTATTCATGAAGACCCGGTGCGCTAATCGTCCATATGCTGCATGGGCTGCGCCAATTCTCTTATCCACATCCTGCTCACAGGTACAGCTCACAGAAATGGTACTGCCCAGGTACGAGAAGTGGTCTACCTGCTCTAATGGCAAATTTGAGATTGATATATTGAACTGAGGAAGAGGTGTGCCTGGTGAAGGTTGTGCCAAGACTTTAGTCTTATTGACATTTATGGTAAGACCAAAGCGATCACATGCACTTTTGTAACAATTAACTGACTCTTGCAGCTCTTCTGGTGTGAAAGTTGGCGACGCAGCATCATCTGCATACAACATTTTAGTAACCTTAGTAACCTGAGTTTTCCTCAAGGAGCGGAGACGAGTTAGGTTGAAAAGCCCTCCATCAATACGATACTTGACCTCCACACCAGGGATGTTTGTGGGTGAATCATAAAGCATTGCAGCCAAGTACAGCGCGAAAAGCGTTGGAGCCAGTAGACATCCTTGTTTCAGTCCATGGGTAATAGGAAATTCATAGGACATCTTATTCTGATGGAAAACCTGACCTGTCATGCCATCATGGAGAGCCTTAGATCTACAAAACGCTCAGGGCAACCAAACCGCTTCAGCACCGCCCACATGGCAGGTCTTGGAACCGAATCAAATGCCTTTCCCAAGTCATAAAAGACTAAGAAGAGTGGATTCTGTTGTTCTCGACATTTTTCTTGTAGCTGTCTCACACAGAAAATCAAGTCAATTGTGCTTCTGGAAGCTCTAAATCCACATTGTGACTCTGGGAGGATCTTCTCAGAGATAACTTTGAGGCGGTTAAGTAGAATCCTTGCAAGAATCTTCCCCACAATTAATAGCAGTGATACACCACTGTAGTTGCCACAAACACTGCGATCACCCTTTTTAAAGATAGTGACGATAGTGGCATTCTTTAGGTCTCCAGGTACCTTTCTTGATTCCCATATTTTGAGGATAAGGGTGAAAATCCTTGTTTAGAGGGAATGACCTCCGGCTTGAATTAGTTCCAGAGGGATGTTATCTGGGCCAGGTGCTTTTCTGGGTTTCAATTGGGTGAGAGCTGCACTGAATTCATGATAAGTAGGAGGTACTGAGAACCACAGTTGTTCAGGTTGTTGTGGTACACCACAAAGGAAGTCTTCAGCAGCTGCTGATGGACGATTTAGGAGATTGGAGAAGTGCTCCTTCCAGCGTTCCAAGATTTCTTGACTATCAGTAAAGGTAGTAGAATTATCAGCGCTTTTCAGTGTACCTGATGATGAGCGAGATGGTCCATATATTTCCTTGAGTACTGCATAGAAGTTCCTCAAGTCCCGAGCATCCGATAGTCTCTGCAGTTCCTGAGCCTTCTGTTGCCACCAAGTATTTTTAATCTGCCTTATCTGCATCTGGCATTGACCCTTGAGTTCCAGTAGTTTATCTCTCTTTGTTTTGGAAGTTGGGTCTTGAAGATGGGCAAGATAGGCATTCCTTTTGGCATTGATGAGAGACAGAATATCTTCATTGTTGTCATCAAACCAGTCTTGTCTTTTCCACACTATAAAACTAATGGTTTCCTCAGTTGACTGTGTGATAATCTTCTGTAGTGTGGCCCATTCTTGCTGAATGTCATTTGTTACTGGGTTTTCTGATAACTGGGTGACGATCCTGTTTCCAAAATGTTTATACATGGATTCCTCCTGAAGTTTGGATGTATTAATTTTCTTTCTTGGCAAATTTTTGATGTTCCTAGGTGGTTTAGGTCCGATGGATATCCTGAGCTTACATATAAGAAATTTATGATCTGTCCAACAATCGACTATATTCCTTGCTGTTCTGGTAATAAGAGTGTCCTTCTTATCACATTGCCGGGTAATGATATAATCAAGAATGTGTCAATGTTTGGAACGAGGATGCATCCACGTGGTTTTGAAGTGGTTAGGTAGCCGGAACTGCGTGTTGGTAATGAAAAGTTCGTGTTCTGCACTAAGACCAAGAAGCAACAGTCCATTGGGATTACATTTTCCAAGTGCCTGTTTGCCCATCACATTATTCCATAGCCTGTGATCTTTCCCAACTCTGGCATTGAAGTCACCGAGGAGCAAGAGTTTATCTGCAGATGGTACCTTGGAGATGATTTCACTTAGCTGATTATAGAACTGAGTCTTTACTTCATCATCAGAATCTAAGGTAGGAGCATAGGCAGAGTTGAGTGTCATAAAGGAACCTCCTGAGAGTGGTATGCGGAGAGTCATGAGCCATTCGCTGATTGCAGTGGGCGTAAGTTGGTGATAATTTACCAGTTTGGTCTTCACAGCGAAGCCCACACCATGAATACGACATTCACCCTCCTCCTTTCCTTTCCAGAAGATGGTATATCCTGTTCCAGATTCAGTAATCTTGCCTTCAGAAGACAGCCTAGTTTCACTGAGAGCAGCAATGTCAACGTTGAGTCTTGATAACTCATGGGTTACGAGAGCTGACCTTCTCTCAGGTCTAACGTTATTGTCCAAATCAAGCAAAGTTCTGATGTTCCATGATCCAATAATCAATTTGTGATTCTTTACTGTTTTTGAGGTTCGACCGCATGAGGGGTGACCTGCTGAGTGCGGTTGCCCAGCCGGACCAAGATTGTGACTTCCGATGTTTAGCCCACCTTTTCTAGGGCCTTCCCCATGGGGGGTGGGCAGCAGTGATCCTAAATAGGCCTGCCCAAACACAGATGCAGGACCGAATTCCCGAGTAGTCACAGAGTCTCCGGAAGACGACCATCACACATCCGCTGTCAACGTGCAGGTCCGAACAAGGGGCTTCCAGTTACACCCATAACCTGCCCCCACCGTCCATATCCCATCGCCGTTGGACTTTGAAAGTAAGTGACGTTCGGAAGAAGTGCCACTGGCGTGAATTTGTTTAGGGTGGATCTCAGCTTGCCAGGATGAGACCCACACGCCTTTACAGCCAGTCCGTCTGGCATGACCTCTTCCGCCTCCATGACCGTTGGTAGCCATGAGAGTGATTGGCTCCTCCTCCGCTCATTTTGCCGTTGGGCCAAAATCTGCCCATCATAACTATGGACAATAGTTTGCCCTATTAAACCTGAGCAATAGGCTGCCCCCTTCCGCCAACCACACTGTGCCAGAGTTCACCTCTTTCACTGCAGGTGGATAGGATCTGTCAATGCGAGACCTCCTCTTTCGGGAAGGACTAGAAGTGAAGCTTCTAGTCTAATAAGCAAATGAACTTTACTAAATAGGAACAGATTGAACATTGATGAGTAAATAGCAATGGAAACAGTTTGCCAATGGTATTTTATTCAAAAACAACCTTCAAAAGATTAACAATAAATAAATATATAACCATGTAATGGAAATGTGACCTTTGACAGGCCGACAACAAGCGAACAAGATTTCATAAGCTTTGAATGCCAACAAACCTGAGAATGAGTAACCACTTTGTGGCCAGTTAGTCTAAAGTAAAACTATGCAGGGTAAAATAATGAGTAACTATAGTGCTCAATGGCTTAAAATCTAGCCTAGGACTGCACACTGAGAGTGGGCTAGTTTATTTACAGAAAAATCAACATTAACATGCCAGTAGGGATAACATCCCGCTAGTCGCCTGATAGTTACTAGGCGAGGTTGTTTACAATTGAAATGGGAGCATTCCCAAAAACACCTTGATAGATTAAATAGAGAACAAGCCATTCACTTCGTCAGAGAGGTGAACTGGTGTTAAGCCCAATAGTTTATACAAAAATAGAGAAAAGGATGATTTGTTTTAAAGGATAGTTAACGTGCGAAAGAGAGAGAACAGTTGTTTTCTCATAGCCCACAATTTAAAGGCATAATACATGCTTAAACCACTTAATAGAAGGAAATAAGTTGCGTTTGGCATGGTTTGACAAGTTATTTAAGTCATGTAACATAACCCTAAAAAAGAAAGATACATTTTTAAGTTTAGAAATGTTTTAGGTTATAATAAACACTTAGCTTGTTGGCGTTGGTGTAGAGGCATTTCCACATAATAGAAATAGAGGAAGAACGGGTTGAACACTTTTTTCCGTCTTGGAAATGTTGAAGACTTAGTGCCCAGCACAGAAGAAAATTTGTTTATCACCTTGGCTCAAGACAAACTGACGTAGGCCAAGTATCGATGTAAACTTATATAGATTTCGTAGATTTTAGAATGCACTGCGGGTTTGACTAGAAGCACTTTGCGATGCATCGGCACACAGCGTTGCGACACTTTCAAGAGTTGTGCGAACAGCGTGAAGACGGCTGAAGATGAGTGACGGGCATGGTGACTTGCTGGAGACAGACTGTTGATGTAGGCCAGGGCAGGCTATATACCGGCCAACGTGCTGGATGCGTGATGTCGACAGATGACGTCGGCCAATACGAGAGCGTGGAGCTTTCTCGAAGCCGCTGAAGGCCAATCAGAGAAAGGGGCCAACTGAAAATGAACCTCGTGACCAGCATTACTTCCGGAAAAGTTCAGTATCGCGGAACACGTGCAAGCTGGTACAATTGAGAAAAAAAAAGGAGAGAATGACACTGACAGGTAAGAGGTTATGTTATAATAAAAATAAGTGAACTTTGTAAATTTCACTGAAAAGTGAACAGCAGGTACCGTTGAGGACTTCACTGTAACCCTGGCAAGGGACCCTAACAGGGTACTACCAGCCGGGCCAGCTGGACCAGGTTTTTTTAAAGAGGTGTTACTCCTCTATCACTCCCTACTTGCTCATAATATCATACTACTATAGCTGCTGCTCCATACTGTAACACTATATTATACACACTGTAGGTTATACAATTAGGAAGAGTATGTACAAGGAAGTACCTTTTATGATTTTCAGTGTGTTAATAAATAAGATAAATTGAAAGATAAATAAGGGACATAAAATAAGGTTATATTATACATACTAAGTAGAAATAACACTCTAAAAACATATAAAAGAGTTCTCCATGATGTGTTTCTACATCAAAGTTTCATAGTAATATTGGACCTTGATCAATATTCTGGATAGGGGTGATATGTGTGGATCAACGATCCCTATCACTCACATCCGTCCAGTGATCTGCTCGCTTGCCCGCAGTGTCACTTATGTATTGTCGGTCTCAGATGAGATAGAGGAAAAATCTTCCACTTCAGAGACACTAAAACTAAAATCCGACAAATCTTCATCCGAATTACCTAATATTGACACTACGTCCATATTACTAACTCATCTTTGCGATGCCATTACATCAAATGATAGTTACAATACGACTGTGTCATGCAATATGTGTAATTCTCAGCTTTCACTACCAGGAAGAAATTCTTACAGACATGCTGTGGGGAGTCCCTTCACAAGTATGGTTCCGCCGTGGTGGACAAAAAGTAGAGTATATATATGTGGTTCTGCACATCAAAGGTTAACTACATATTGAGCTTTAAAGTAGACCATTTTCTTAGAAATATCAGTATTGACTTAATTTTTTTTTTTTAGTGTAGCCTACATGTTTAAAAAACACCAGTTGTGAATATTTGCACTCTCCCAAATATGTATACAGTACATGAAGCGGTTACTCAAAGGAGGATGTTTTCAAAATTCCTTTTTTTTTCTTCTTCCTTGTACTTTATTAAGACATCTGGCGAGTAGAACAAGGGCCCCGCCATTTTTATACGGGGAAATCACGGATCAAAGTACATGGTTGGTAGAAATGGGACCACTTGGGACTTATAACTCTACTGTGTATTAAGTTTGTAGAAGAAAAGTTCAATTGTTTATAGTAGGGGCCTTATTTTTCTGTGATTGTTGATACCATCAGGTCATGAAATTGAAGCATTGAGTTCAAGAAGGGGACTACTGTCGACCAAAGTATTATGTGCACTCGAGTTTGAAGGTTGTTTGTGAAGTAACCAATAGACCTACATAAAATCCAATAACATCTAGGGTGGTCCCGATCTACAAAAAAAGGAGACAAACCCCACCCATCAAATTACAGACCCATTGATATTATATCTGCCATCAGCAAGGTTCTAGAAAGCGTTGTTAAACGAAGACTTATGAATTTCTTTATGAAAAATGATTACTTTGCAAACTGCCAATATGGGTTTATTCCAAATAGAGGAGCTGATAGTGCAATATTTGAAGTAGTAACTGATGTAGAAAAGGCATTAGATGAAAACAAACTAGCTGCTGGTGTACTAATTGACCTTCAAAAAGCCTTCGATCTGGTTAACCATAAGATTCTCCTTAATAAACTAGAATTTGCAGGCATCAGAGGAGTGGCACATGATTGGTTCAAGAACTACCTCACAAACAGAAAACAATATGTTGCAATCGATAATGTAAAAGGATCTCAAATGAGAATTGACACTTTTTGATGTATAACGATTACAACGCAACCAAGAACTACATTTTCCAACCACCCCGAGCCGAGGAAACGTTACCTTACAATTATGATAACAACTTTGTTTCTTGGACACACACAATTTTAAAATTAATAAACCAGTTATACAACATTCCAATGTATATTGTGTTAAAATTTGGATTCAATCTGATGACGGGCTTTTGAGATAATTCTTTAAAGTGACGCATGGTTGAAACACGCTTAAAAACTTGCACTTTTTGTGTTCCAACTGCGATAAAAAAATATTAAAATACAAATTAAAAAATCCAAACCTACATGAACTAACATAAAATAGAACCAAGAAAATGTTGATGGTATTGGCAACTCAAACTAACACTTGGGGCGCTGCGGTCGGTGTGGATAAGTAGGGTAAAAATACTCAATAACACGCGTTTGATATGGAACACTTTTATATTTTTCGGTTATAATCAGTAAATGTGGTCCCTAAAATAATGACAGTGTTATTTTTGATTGTATATATGTATAACTGTGCGATACACGTGATCTAATTTGTGTGTTCCACTGGATTTTATGTGTCAATTGGATATTATCAAGCATCGGTTGTCTGCTGGTATTTGTTTTTGAGCAGTTCGAGTCATGGCGCTGTTACGTTTAAAAGTTATATTTGAGTTTGCTCACTGTACCATAGACTGTAGAAATTATGTGTTGCTTGGTAGGGCGAAGGGATGAGTTTAACTTGTGTTAAAGCTCAGGGGACACAGGAATTGCTTGATTTGGATGGTTAGCTGGTGGGTTTGGTGTTGAATATCGGAAAGTGATCTTTTGGAAAGTGATGAGAACTTATATCCGCAGCCCTCTTATGCATCGACTTACAGCCGTAAACTGAACAATATACTTTGCTTTTACTAATTTTACACTCCATCAACGACTAAAACTTATTACTTATGTATAAAGACACGAAGAATTTACCTCGATCTGCTTACGAATACAAGAAACCATATACAAACAGTCACCATGTGACAAATGTACCCTACTTGGTAAGTTTCTCATTTTTACCGCTAGATGTCATATCAGATAGCTGGAATTGGCAATTGGATTTTATGTAGGTCTATTGGTTACTTAACAAACAACCTTCAAACTCGAGTACACATAATACTTTGGTCAACAGTAGTCTATCAGCAATCATTTTGAGAAAAACAATAAAAACTTTATAAATTGCATGAGTTTGCTGTAGGCTTAATTATTTTTGACATTTGGGTTCTATACGTCAATGTGTACATATTAAGAAGAAATGTTTGAAGTTGATGAAGTTTAACAGTCATTGAAATGAGTTTAAAAACTGCCAACAAGTCCCCCTTTTGCACTCAACAGGAAGGCCCTATTGTCACTAAGTACACATTGTGAAAATTACCTATATATTTAATCTCCTAATGCACTGACACATTGAAGTTGACATTACTCAACAACGTTAGATACTTTACAACAGTGTTTATATGTATACTACAAACATATTTGAAATCAGTCCGTGTCCCATACTTCACTTTCTGAATCTTGCGGTGTTGGTTGTTTTCCTTGTTAGAAAATCGCTCAGCAATGTTACTGAAATAATCCCGGTGTTCCGAGAGAAATATGTCGAGCAATTTTGCAACATCATTGGTCTTGGCAGCTTTTATTGGTACTAGGTCTAAGTAAGCTGGGGGCACACCTGACATAGTAGGATGCCTCCCAGGTTTTACAAGTGAGAAATCGTATGTAACTAGGCCTCTGCAACGAGGAGATACTCGTACTCAAATACTTTATATGAAGTCACAGCCCATTTATTCCCTTGCACTGTAACAGATTATTTGAAAAAGGAATCAAAATGTTTAGCAAAATCAAAAAAATTACTTTGAGGACACTTGGAACACCAACGTTTTCAGACTAGTACTTAATAGGTCATACCATTGTGAAGAGGTATACACTGGGTCTTATTTCCTTTTTTTAAAGTTCTATGGCCGAGAAGTCTCTGTCACATGCCATGTATGAATGGCCTCGTGAAGGAAACATATGGCGTACTACAGAAAACTTCTTGTTGTGCACCAAAGTGTACCAAAAATGAACAACCGTACGATTCCTATTTTGTTCCGTACAAGCATCTGAGAAAACATACAGTTTCTTTTACAGCATTAGCAACATGATTTTCAATAAAACTCGTTAGCAGCGACACAACTTCATTTGGGCCTTTCCTAGCAGTTGTCTCATCATACACGTGCATAAAGACCTTATCGTCAGAGAACCTATGCATATCCCATAAACAAAAACCCAAGGTTGCCTGTAATAGAACATGTCCCTAGTTAGTTATTGTTGTTTTAAGAGGCGGAACTATGTGGTCATCTGCCCCTAGAACATGTCCCTAACAGGTATATGTGGAACTGGAATGTTCTTTGGCAGAGAGTTTCGTGCAAGAAGAGGACTTGTCATTTGGCAAGTCCCCTTTTCCAACTTAACGCTGGAATTTTCCTATCAACCCACTTTCGTTTTTACGTTAAATAAAGCAGAATGCACTAGTGTACACCGCACAACTCAAAACTCAGATACCATAAAATAGTGGACTAGTCCCCTTCTTGAACTCAGTGCTTCAATTTCAAATCTGAAAGCACCAGCTGAACTAAAACCATTGATCGCCATTAATTTTTACATATGGTGTATTCAGAATTATGGTAAAACTACAGTACACCCTTCCAATTGTTCTATATATATGAAAGATATCCAATGTTTTACAGATCATGCTTGGACATGCAAAATTAAATAAAAGACAAAACGCACACACTTTATTCACCTCACGTTGGTGTAGCATTATTGTCTTCCTGCACTTAGGTACTGCAGTGTTTGGATCAAACTCTGACAATGAGGGAAAACAAAAGTTTATATTCGGCCTGTTCGGCTAGCAAAATATCCACTTTCTTGTTGCAATGACTTGGGTACAGGAACATAAAAAGCTTTTTTATTTCTGCTATTTTATTTCAAATTCAACCAGTCTCTAATGTATGCTCGAAATAATATTATAATTATACAGGGCGGCAGGAAATGTTCTCTGCAGTGGCTATGTGCAGCTGCGAGAGGTTGCGTCATCAGTTTAGTTGGCAGCATTGTGTCCTTGATAGGGTGAAGGCCACATGTGTGGGCTGTTGAAATCGTCAGTGCGTATAGTTAGATTATTGGAAGAGTGCAACAGTATGTTATGAATGGCTGTGGTGAGTATAAAGATTACTGTTTGTTTGTTTGCGTGGCGCAGTCGGTAGAGGTGCTGAGCTTCTAACTGAAAGGGAGTGGGTTCGATCCCCACCCAGGTAGTGGATTTTAGAAACAAAACTCCCACTTTTGGAAACGCAATTGGCCCTGGGGTTCACTCAGCCTACACCAGAAATGAGTACCAGGGTAATTCCTGGGAGCAAAGACGGCCAGGCATGGAGCTGACAACTCCATCTCATCTAGTGCCGATGTCACAAAAAGTGGAAGCCTCTACCTTCCACCACTTCCAGGGCCTCCATGGCCTGTACGGAGTTGGCTTTGCTTTTTTTTTGTTTGTTATTATGATACAAGCGACAGCAGTGCTGCCAACGTAACTGGTGACGTAATCTCCCGCAGCAGCTTGTAGGCACTGTGCCCTGTATTATAATTGTTTGCACAGAAAATGTGGAAGTTCTGTGTTGAGCATCCTTGGCTCATAGAGCTTTGCCATAAGCTGTGGGAACATGCGCACCCTGGCAGTGTCCATGCCAGGTTGTAGCGGCAACTGATTACCATACTATGAAACCATAACATGCACAATGGCAATTAATACAAATACATAGTGTATGAGGCAATAGAGGATGTACGATGATGATAATAATAATTGCTGTTTTAAGGGGCCTAACATTGAGGATATGGCCCCAATGGGGGATGTAGATTGATACCTGAGATGTATGTGGAGATGTGATTGGAGACTCTTGCCGCAGTGCGTATGTGCACAGGGTGACAATCCCAGCACGGATGTGGGTTTGTTTGTTATGATTCAAGGCACCCTTCACAATATTTGCAAAGTGTGACAGCAGTAGCTATATGCTTTTACCGTTCCTGAAACCATATTGGCAATGGTGAATAATTTTATATTTATCTAATTAGTTGTATAGTCTAGTATCGATGCATTTTTCGAAAATTTTATGCATTATTGATAGGATGGACACCGGTCGATAGTTATCTAAAATTATATACAGGCCAAACAATTGCAATTATTAGTATTTCTGGAATTATTTCCGATTCAAAACTTGAAACTAAGTGTGCTAATACTGAAAAATTATTGTAGCGGCAGTACTGTATGTCTTTTAAACGAATTTTGTCTATCCCTGTTTCCTTATTACTATTATTTAAATTGCTTAGGATACTAAATATTTCAGTACGTGTAACTTCATATCGTCCCTAGAAGGCCAGAGTGTTGTAAGTGCCACTTTGTTGAAAAATGAGGTTAAGACACAGATGCACTTGATAGGGAGGTTGGCACATACTGGCTAAGTATCATAAGCGTAGCATGCCTGCAAACATCTAAAACATTGAAATAATGAATGCTATCGTAAACACCACTCTCTTTTAACCCACCAGCAAAATATTGTAAGCGATCAACAAAATTATCTTAAGCGACAGGTCCAGTTGTCGTATGCGCCTTATGTATCGTATGCACCACTTTAATAATGGGGGATGAATTGTCTAACGTAAGCGACATCCCGCCTTACAGGAGTGTTCAGCAGAAAGCATTATTAGTCGTGTAGAGCTCATTATAAAACGTAGGCTACGGTTATTCTGCTCGTTGTTTATCTGGCTAGAACATACAAGTGTATTAATTGAAACAGTGACAAGGATGCTAATTCGAGAGCATTCAAAATACTTCACTGTTCTTCATCATGTCCGCCTTGTTGCCTTGTAGCATTCAATTCATGTCACCGCGGAGGCCCGAGTTTGATTCGCGGCTCTGCCAAGAAATTTAATTCTGGTCTGAGGGCTGGAACGAGGTAAACTCAGCCTCGTAAGGCAAAAACTGAGAAGAGGCAGGTTTGATTCGCACCTTAGCCAATCTGGAAGTGGTTTTCCGTGGTTTCCCACTTCTACTCCAGGAAAATGCCGGGATGGTTTCTAACTTAAGACATAGCCACCTCCTTCCCAATCCCAGCATTCAATCACAAATACACACACTAATACAGCCATCACAATTACACAGGTTATCAAATTCTTCACACGATGTCGCAAAGCCCCCAAATCAATCAACAATAACTGTTCTTCATCACACTGACTTCGAAGACTGGAAAATTGTCTGCACAATCATCCCTTCCACTACAGCTGATAAGAGCATCTTTCAGAATATCAGACGTAAAATCAGTGATGTTCCAAAAGAATTCCAATGAAATACCAGTAGTCATTAATTTGGATTATAAAGGGCTCAAGTCAACCTCAATCAGAATTGGAAACCCTCGAACCACACGTACGTCAGCGGCTGTTGTGTAAGATTATACCCTGAACAGAAGTTCTGAGAATTGGCAAGATTGTGTTCCAAGACCATCATATCTGAAGTGTACCACAGTGAATTCATAGCGATTCCCAGAGAATCCAATGTTAAAGACGCTCTACCAAAGACAGATGAAGATGATTAAGTTGATCAAGAAAGTGACCTAAAGGCAAGATTCACTATTCAGTGCTGTCCATCAATTTCAATTTCCATTCATTGTCATCATCATCATCATGCACAGTTTCCAGCCAATGGCCGGGTCTGTTTAGAACACAAGCCTCCCCAACGTCTTCTGTCTTCCCACCATCTCTCAGCCTCCACCCTTGTCCAGTCTACTCCTCTCTTCTTCACGCTTTCTTCCCATTATATCCACTATCTCCTCCACCTTCCCCGTCAGCATCCTTATGTTTATGGTTCCAAACCATAGTCCGTGTTTACAGCCGTGTCGTCGTCTATTATATCCGTCATGTCCGAGGCTCGTTCCATTCTTGAAAGCATTTGGTTTCATCCACTACTGGCTTGCTGGGCCTATTGTAGCTTCACCAGAGCTCCATTAGCCGTCACTTTTCAGGGTTCCTGTAGGACCTTTACAGCTACCGTAACGGTTCCGCGGCACACAAAGTCCCCACTGTAGGCTACTTCGCTCGTACAGGCAATCCCCTACTTTGTGCCGCTGCCCGTCTCCCATGGTGTGGACGAGGGGTTGGACTTATGGGAGACTGCATCATTGTAATAACTTGAAAGAAGTGTTGATAATCTTTCTCTGTAATCAGTCATGTCCCTTTCTGAAAGCATTTTGTATTATCTTTTGATCAAATATTGCAGTATTTTGTATAATCTATTTACCTACTTCGATAAAGACAAAAGTTATATTACAGTGCATAGTGACCGATGTGAAGTGCTTGATAATACTACAGAGGTAAGGTTTTAAGCATAAATAATACTTCTAAGGTGTAAAGAACTGCAACTATCATATTGTAACCAACGCCATAATGACATTATGTTACAATTTACAGCCTACCAAATTATCTCAAATGCAATATTATGCAATAAAATATAATATCTGAAACAATTTAACCTTTTCTTTCAGAATTCGTTTCATAGGACGATTTTAAAAATTGCAGTCCATAATTAACAAAAGAAGTTCTTGTTTCTCCTGGAAAGTTTTATTTTTGGTGCTTACGACACTCTGGCTTTCTAGGGACGATATAACATCAAAGAGTGCAGTTAAGTGTCAATAGTTGCATTACTCGCCAAATAACCACATACGTGTGTTATCCTTTGTACTTGGTCATCAAAGTTTCTGGCAAAGGTATTTACAATCGTATGAATGGGGTGTATATAACCAAGATATTTCTGAATTATATCATCTACTGAGTTAGTATTTCTATCTATAATATTATTGATAATTTTTAGGGGCGATTATTTTTTGCAAATGCGATAAAGCGTGAAATGCTCATTAAGGAATGTACTCTTGTATTGTCACTTTTGACGAGCTGTAAACCACTATTTAATGTGTTTTGAGAGAGCGGCAATATGCGAAATTGACTCAAAATTCGAAAATTATACCAAAATGCTATTAAATGTGAATTCCGCGATTTGAATCAAATATGTGTTTTTCATTCTTTCATTTCTTGTGGAAACTTCAAGTGAGGAGTTTGTACACCATTGAAATGTTTATGACGGCTTGACCATCGGTCTGGAATGCGGAAAGTAATCCCTCCTGCATCTCGTTGCCTGCCCGTCGCTTTTATTCCCTTCACATAGGCCAAATCAACAAGTGCTAAGATGATGGGACTGAAAATGTCTATAAAACAGCTCTAAGATTTTGTAATTTGCATGCTCTTGCCCACTGTGGTGGATATTGAAACAAGACTTGAGTTGATTGTGCTTATTTACTCTATATTATTCTGGTTTTGCATCAGTATAAATTCCTATTTTTTTTTCTGTGTAACAATTTTCTTCTGGGTTACTTTAACATAATTAATTTAAAATATACAAAAATGCTACAAAATGCTAAATTGCAAATGCATAAAAGCTACAAAATACTAAATGTTCAAATCAAAATGCTAAATTTCTGATTTCAAAATGCTAAAAATCACCACCCCTAATAATTTTCCATGTTTCTCTCATATTACAACTATTTTCATTGAATACTCTTCTATAATATGCCATTTTACAGTAGTTTTGAAAATTTCCTTGTTCAACCTGTTTCTAAATAAGTTGTATTCTTTCATTTATTGCTCATTATTTCTATTGGCTTTCCATCTCTTAAATAACTGACCTCTTGGTCTGCATTTTACTTGAAGTTCCTTTGAAAACCATGGTTTATTTGCTCTGTGTTTACTTTTAATTGTTACATATGATTATCGTGTTGGAAACCATATTTCAGTGTTGCCTTAGTAATCAAAATTTTAAGGTCTTCAGTCCGTCAACACATTTGAAACCAATTGTAATAGGTGGTTCCCTAATCCTAAAAAATAATTTACACGAGATTGATCGTGTTGACAGACTGAAAACATTAAATTTCATGTTACAAAGGAGTTATTATAAATTGCACTAAATGTGTTAACTAATCGAATGTATAGCTGTGTTGGACATTCCACGTTGAAATATCGGTCCTACATTTCTTTACTACACTGGTCATAAACCTTGTAGTCAGGTCAGCATTGTATTGTTTTCTAACTGGTGAGAGCAATTTGCTGAGACATTTGGATTACAAGTCCATAGTCCAACATAATTATGTTAGGAAGTGGTCACTGTAATCTGACTATCACTGCTGAGTGAGCTGTCTGTTATGTCTTATAAATACATGATCAATCAACACGGGGCTACATGACCGCATTGTCGCAGCCCCTAAACTGAGGAACCAATCAATCAACATTTTAGTTACTGCTTTAGAATCAATTCTAGTAGGGTGGGTTCTTACGGAATATAGTCCATGTGCTGCCATGATGATATTGCAATGGTTGGCCGTAGGGTTATCCTTATTTAGAAGATCAATATTTATATCTCCAAGGACAATCAGATCTCTGTACTCACTGAAGGACTGCAGGCTTATGTCCCGCTCGTCGAAAAAGTTGTTGACATTAAGTCCAGGAGGTCTATAAATGCAGAAAATGACTAATTTACAATTTGTGTACTCAATTTCGGCTTGAAGTGTCTCAAAATAATTAACAATAATAACAGAGTCTAATTTCTGTATTGTGATGCTCTTCCGATTACCTCTGTTGAAAAGAAAAAGGTCATTAATTACTTTTAAATTAAATAGATTGTTCTTAAAATCGAAAATATTGATCTCTACTATGCATATTATATGTATTCATTCAATAATTTCTTTGAGAGAAGTTTAAAAAAAAGTTCCAATTTGCTGGTAATGAACAAATATTTAGTTAAATTAGATTAAAATGTGAGTCATTTAGTAACGGATTACTGTTATCTCTAAAATCTTGAACACTTACAAATTTATGACATGTTATCCGTGGCTCTTGTGTGAAGTTGAGTAACGCACTTGTAACACGATTATTTATCACTCCACGAAACTTGCTTGAACTATCTTACACCATCTTCGCTACATCACCAATTCGGATGCTTCTGACGACAACACTCTCGTTGTTTTTACTTGCCATAACACAACCAATTAGAACGCATACAAATTTCCAAGCAACCTCTCGAGCCTTTCCTTTGACCTGCGACAATGAACCTCGATAGTACTGTGTGAGGCTCTCATTTACGTATATGTGCCTACTTTGATGCTGTGGCTGTGTGGACCAGCTGGTAAGCTTTATGTTTTGCTTGTTTCGTTTCTTTTAAGCTAGATGTTCAGAATCAGCTACCCTTTTGCTTGGTGGACTAGCATACACAAAACACCTTACAATTGTTGTGGAGGATAATGTGAGTGGGCATTCAGGTATCTATTAGTGTGCGTACATCTATCAAAATAATTTAATCTATAAATTAACATTACTACCATTTCTCCTTCGCTATTTCACATAATCCACATCAACAGTGGATGTCACTGGGATCGAAGCATGGCCACCAGACAGTGCAGAGGAGAGAGACCTTCACGTCACGTCCACTGTGAGAAGAAGCCACAGCATCACGGAGCGTAGTTGCAACCGTCCGTCTGAGGAAGCTGCCACATGGTAGCGAAACTAGTAGTGGGAACTACGGTAAGTTAAGTACGATAACAATATTATGACGTGGTGTACCGAAAATTTTAGTGTATATTTATTAGGCCTATAAAGAAAATTAAAATAATGCAAAACATGGTGTTGCATATCATGTATAGAAAGGAAAGGTTGTATTCTACTAACAAATTCTATGCTGATGCAAACATTATGAATGAGATTGAAGTGTATAAATAGACGGTATCTATAAAAATAAAAATCCTGTTATAAATATGAGTCTCGCATGCCAAACTAGAGGTAGAACTGAAAAATTATCTGTCCTCAACAAACCAAATCTAAATATTGCTAAGAGTAATCTTCTATACTTTATTCCAGAATTTTAATATCCTTTCTAAAATCATAAACATTACATAAATCTAAAAATGTTATACATAACGCAAAGATATTTGTACGAGAGAGGAAAAATGACATTGAAGATCTATTAAAGTAACTTAACTTATAATCAATATTAGCTTTTCAGTCGGTCAACACGATTGTACCCAACTGTAATGGGTGTTTCCCTAAACCTGAAAAAAATTATATGAGAGTAATAAATAAATTCACTAGGATGACCAGTTTCAATCGTTAAGCGAACATCATCAGATTCTTTACCCTTGGACTACTAGAAATTACATTCAAAATTATAATTAACCTATAAATTAAAATTAACACCATTTCTACTTCGCCATTTTACATTTTATATTTTAATAAATTTTCTTAACAACAAAACTTAATACTATAAGTAATTAGGCCTAATATGTAGAGATTTGAGGCCATTCTTTCAGTGTTGCCCATACAAAATTGTAATTTGTAGCTCATTTGCCCCATTAATAATGATAACTAAGATATGTAATTTTTTCCAGGAGTGTTTAAAAATTTATATCTTGTACCACGCCCATTCATTGGGCTAATCGGGTTGACAGACTGAAGAGCTACAAATGGCAATTAGGCCTAATATACCATCCACAAGGCTTTGCCTTCTGTGGTATAATTCACAAGTATTATATGATGATGACGATGATAATTGTTGTTTTAAGGGGCCTAACATCTAGGTTATCGGCCCCTAATGATCTGGGTGATAGCGAAAATGATAATGAAATGGAAACCAGAACAAAATTATGTGAGACGGAAAATATGTACAAAAAGGAACTCAGATGGAAACAACTCACAATATGGTCATACAAAAGGGAATTTAGAACGAAAAGATGCACAAAAAGAATAGATTGAAGAAGACCCACAAAACGTAGGCTACATTCAAAATACATACAAAATGCAATGTAGCGTCGAAATACTTACAAAATGCAACTGAAATTCAAAATACTTACAAAATGCAAATGAGATCGAAAATACGTACAAAATGCAATTGAGGTTCAAAATACTTACAAAATGCAATTGAAATTGAAAATACACAATGCAATTCAGATTGAAATAGGCCCTATCCCAGTTCCAATCCAAATTATTCACAAAGTGCAATTGAAATTCAAAATACTTACAAAATGCAATTGAAATTGAAAATGCTTACAAAATGTACGGTAGATTCAAAGGACTCATGTGGATTGACAATACTTACAAAAAGCAATTTAGATTGAAAATACTTGACAAAATGTAATTTACATTCAAAATACCCACAAAATGCAATTGAGAATCAAAATATGTGCAAAATGCCCGACAAACAAAATGCAATTTAGATTCAAAATTCGTGCGAAATGTGGTTTTGGTTGAAAATACTAACAAAATGCAATTTAAATTCAAAATACTCACAAAGGTCCCTCCGCGATATTGAAAGACTTACTAAAAAGCAATTTAGATTGTCAATCTTTACAAAATGCAATTGAGGTTGAAAACAATCGCGAGATGTAATTTAGTTCGAAAAAACACCCAAAAAGCAACGTAGATTAAAAATGCCTTAAAAAAATCGCTAGAAGGGAATTTAGATACACGGTGAACCAAGTAACAAAAACAGTGCGGGAATCTTAAAGAGAAAAGTAATTATAATGAAAAGAGGAGAGGAGAGGGGAGACAGGAGAAGGTCCGCCCCAAAGGTAAGGGACAAAAGGGGAAAACGGACCAGCTCAGGAATCCCTCGGGGTCGCCAACTCCCGAACTCACCAGCCGTGAGCCCGAGGGTGTAGCATTATCTACGGTGCACCAGAAGTGGTGGGGCTACATACACCCTGCCTCCTTAAGGGCCTTGAACACAAGGCCAGAGGTAAAAGGAAAAGAAAAAGAAGGCTGACCCCTCACAGAAGGAGGATATCAGGAAAGATGAGACAAGGGCCAATTAAGGCGGGAAAGTGAAAGACTCCCTAGGCCTCGGATAACCTAATACCGTCGGGGTCGGAAGAGAACAAGAGTTGACCAAGGGAGGTCGACAGGAAAGAAGACGGAGAGGAGCCCGGCACAAGTAAGTGGAAGCAATGCCGGATTCAGCTGGGGTCCCGTGGTTGCCAACCCACGCCCCACTAGATGTGAGCCCCTGGGGGGACAAGTATTATACCCTTAGGGCCTGTTCTTCAATTGTTGGGCAAAGTTCGGAGGAGTGTACTCCCATCATAAAAGCCATATTGTGTTTTTCAATCACTAGGCAGAGCTGCCAATGGAATAAATGTGGTGGGCAAATGGGCCACATTTACTCAGTGCTATTTGTGCTGGATTAACCTTCGGAGTAGTAATACTCTGTAGTTGCTTGTTGTCTTTCTTCTACCAGATGTGAACATGTTATGATTTGTATTCTGATGGTATTGAATCATTATTTCATGGCTTGCTTTTGTGTTAGCTGGCCTAGAATTATCAGCTTTGGTACGCACACAGGTGACCATGTGTGTATACGTATGGTGTCATGCCGGATGCGACCCACCAATTTTCCACCGTGCCACTAGCAACCCAAGCACTGATGTATTGGTGGAATCTGGGAATTTCTAACACATCTTTCTGGGGGGGGTGGGAATACCCCGTCATGTAGACTGATCGAAAGACGCTATGAGCCCTCATTTATCTTGTGGATTGCAACCTCTCAATATCTGTGTTAAGTTTCTTTACAAGTGATTCGTGCGGTGGAAGAATGCTGTGTTATTATAACTAAAAACGGAAAGCCTTCTTTAATGTTTGGATCGTATTCATAAGACTACTCAAGAAAACATATCGTGGCTGTGTATAGAGAAGAAAAGCAAGTGTCGCGGAAGAGTCAAGACAGCATTGCAGCATGAAATAATACCGGGCACTTCTACGGAGTATTCCTGAGTGCCAAATAAAGCGGAGTTTGATGTCCACAGAGCAAGGCGTAACTGCAGGAAAAGAGCAAGAGAGGAAGTGTCAGTGCCCCTCTATTCTCAGGGGTTTGAACTCGTGACTGAAGTACCGAAGTATGACTCCATGAAAAGTGTTTTATGTCGAGACAGAAGGGGAGCAATCGGGACTGATCAAAATCCTAAATCAAGTAATGAAATTGTGCTTCCTGAGGATCTATTAACGTTGCCAGATGGAAGAAGTATTTTATTGCCTGATAAAACCATAAAGGACAAGAGAATGATCATTTTCGGAGGTGAAGATACTTTGCAACTGTTAGAGAAGCAGGACATGACTTATTTTTTCGACGGTACATTGTTGTTATTGTCCCAAGTAGGATTGTCAGCTGTATTCTATTCACGTAGACATGGGAAGTTCTGACACAGAAGCAAACGTCTGTCCTGCTGTGTGTGCTCTCCTTCCTGACAAAACTGAGGACACGTACTTCCACATGTTTATGGCTATAAAAGAATCTTTTCCTTCATGGATAGCCTTCCACAGACAAACTTGATTTTGAAGTAGCAATGATTTCTGCAATTGAACTTTTCCTACCACACACACAAATCTCAGAATGTTCATTTAATTTCAGTCAAAGTATTATGCGGAAAATCCAAACAATAGGCCTTACATCGGAATATAAAGAAAATCAAGAAGTTGCAAAGTCATGCAGAAGATGTGCTGCGTTGGTGCATATTCCACCTCGACATTGATGATGCCTGGCTAATTATTATGGAGGATGCTCCAGGAGGCAATGACAAACTAACAGAATTCTTGGACTACTTCATGGAGCAGTGGGTAAAAAACCCTACCATAACACGGAGTATTTCGAATGTTCATGAGCAGCGACATCACACAAAGAAGGATGGAACTCCACGTTAAATACCGTAGTCGGAAGAAAGACACCCAACATTTCTTATCTGATAGAGAAACTGAAAATAATAACTATGAAGGTCTCATTCATTTTGAAATCGAAGGAGAAAGTGGAACAGAAAGGAGAAAGTTCTTCAAAAAGCTCGACCAGATAATAAAAAATATTCTTGATGAGTTCAAAAAGAGGAGAAATGTTTGAGCACATCAAGCTATGTAAATTAGTTGGAATAAACAACCAAGTCACAACAAGGCTACAAACCAGTATATATAGCTATTCTAAGTAATGACGAAGTCATACAGCTGATTCTTTTTCAAGTAAAAGATAAATAAAAGCTAATAGATATATCACTAGGCTAATATGGGGCTCTGGCAGACTGTACATGTTTCTTAAATGTGCATAGGGTTTATAAACTAGGAGTAAATTAAGTTAAAACGGCGCACCGAAAAAAAAATCTCTCGTGGGTTGCAGGGGCACTGTACACTGCTACTAGGGTCACTACAGCCACGATTTTTGCTGGGTCGCATACGGCACGGTCCCACACGGCGCGTAATAATACGTATACACTGTACAGTAATAGAATATACGAAATTTCAAAGATCTCGTATAGTACACAACTTGGACAATCTTATGATTTTGACAAATGTGAATTTATGATCCATGTATGCCGGCCCCGTGGTGTTGGGGTATCACGCCTGCCTCTCACCCGGAGGCCCCGGGTTTGATTCCCGGCTATGTCAGGGATTTTAGAAACTGACGTGAGGGCTCGAAAGGGGTGCACTCAGCCTCGGGAGGACAATTGAGTAGCTGCCTGACAGTGAGGCAGCGTCCCGGTCACGAAAACCAAGATCAACAGCCAAGGGGACCCGATGCGCTGACCACGCATAACCCCAAGATCTGCAGGCCAAATGGCTGGGCAGCGGTTGCTTGGTAGGCCAAGGCCCTTCATGGGCTGTAGTGCCAGGGGTTATTTTTTCTATTATTATGATGAATGTACAGAATTAATTGGAGATGGGGGGGGGAGCGTTTTTATTTTAAAACGGAACACTCAGCGAATTAGCAGTGTGGCACGCAGCGTGTTCTTTTATTCCTGCTGCACTCTCTGCTGCTGGCAGCGATTTACCCCCACTCTGAGCCCTCGTGCAGCAAGGTTTGATTTCGCTTCTTTGCTTTGCTTTAATAACCAAAATGGCTCCAGTCACAGTTGAAGAAGTTCTTATCTTACAATTTTTTCTGGAAGGTATGATTTTCTTTAAAGTGTTGTTGTACATGTGTGTACGACTGAATATCAAGTTTGATAAAGTAGGATCAAGCCTAGGAAGACGTAGTATTGATTTGAAAGTTAATCATATGAGTATTCAATTGATGATTCAATTTATTTGGTTATGTTCTGTGTTACGTACTACAGAGGAAAACCCACACTCCATAAGAAGTCTCAGATTTGTGAACGTATCTTACAGTACGTCGTTACGAATAAATACTGCAGTTTATCTCTTCGGTCCACAAACATTTATTTTGTTGGTGTACATGGGCCCTACCTCAGTACGGTAACAAATATCTGTACTTGGCCGGAGGGTGACAAATTCTATTAGGTTTGTCATGAAAAATAATACGGACACTAGCCCATTATCTTTCTCTAAGGTGCATTTTAACTAGGTTTATAAATTGTTTCATTTGCCTTCCATTCCTCCCACTGTGTGTTTATTCATATTCACTCCAATTATACATACGGTATTTATTTAGGCCATGACTGTTGTGTGCTGAAGTTCTTGTAATTATGGTATTATGCGATATCAACAAGGATTCCACGAACCACTCAGAATACACTGCCACTAAATTCTGTACTTAACTGTAATAAGAACCATACCAACCTTATGAGGCTCATTGTATGATATACCAGAGCTGGGAATCAAACAATCTCAATACATACTTCTAGACCACAACAATGGCAAGAAATTCAAACAGAAGGGACCCGATCTATATTGGTGGAAATAATTCCTGGATAAACTCTTGAGCACCATGGTAGCCCTTTTATTTTCCCACAGATGTAAGGCCTACGGAAGGGGATTTGATTTTACTGACTACTTTGTACATTTCATTCGTGCGTAGTGTAAATGTTTGAGAGAATGCTAATCACAATCAGAGTAGGCCTATTTAGTTTGTAGGGCTCAAGGTTCGCAGAGCCGACGCACAACCAATATATTAAAAGTCGGTAAAATACTCAACTGTGCATGCGCACAGGTTATGGAATACTCAACTGTGCTTGTGCACAGGGTATGCACTGCACGTGTGTCACAGATGCAAAATTTTAGAGAATAGCAACAATATCTGAAAGCCCTCAGCGAACCTTTTTCCGCTACAAAGTACTGCACGTGAACTACAGTGAGAGCCTTCCCTATAGACTGGGGCCTTGCAGTCGCTGTGTGACTGCTGGGGCACTGCGTGTAGCGACCTGTCGAGCAAGGCACTGGCAGCATAGCACCCAACTAGTTCCACTTTTTAATGTACAGTATTTAATAATCATCATTACTTACATGAATTACAGAGTAGTTGCTGGAAATGCTGTCCTTCATTCTCTAAACACACATTGCACCAACATAGGAAGTCTTGGTACACTTGCTGCAATTCATCCTTACTGATATGACTACTGCAGTCATACTTCGTTCTCGAGAGTATGCAGATTGTTTCTGAATATCTTTTGTGTCAGGTTCCCCACAAGTAACAATCGCATGGCGCTGTAACGTACGAACACATTTACTAGAAGACTACTTCTTGAGAAGATAAGTTTCCACTAGGAAACTTCCATGTTTTGTTCAATACCTAACCTTGTTCACAGGATACGAGACAGGCTACAGTACTTCACCTCGAGTCTCAACTGTAATATTTCAGGAGTGATAAACCAGGATCCTACATTTGCACTTACCTAATATACAGGGTCATTAGATATGTGAGCGCGAGTCAACATGGCAAGCCAAGCCGGCTGAGACTGGCGCAGATGTGGCCGTGCATACCTGGTTCAGCTGGTGGTTGGCATGCACTTTCACACTTTTACCAAACATGTTCAATAATGTGTACTTACAGTGCTCATATAGCCATTGCTGCAAAAGTCCTCCCTCTCTTGTAACACACACCTGACATCTTCTGATGAAAGAATGTGTGTCAAGTCTTTTATTATTTACGGAGCCTGTTCCCTTGATTCGTTTAGCGAGCCTCCTAATTGTACTGGCATTAGACACAGGTCTTCCTGGAAACTTGATTCGAAATTTTTGTCTCGTTTCAGAACAAGATTTTCTGCTTTTCATATACGAATTATGGATACAGTATACACACGTTTGCGCAATGTGAATTGGTGTCTAGGCACGACCAACAATCACAGTAATCACAATACTCACTAAACGTGCAGCACTAACGTCGAAGCTTTAAAGATACACGTCCATATGAATGACAAAACAGGTGTGAACTAATGACATGAGACAACGGAGCGCGCCAACCACTGACTGAACGGTACGCGTGGCCGCTACCTGCGCCAGTCACAGCCGGCTTGGCTTGCCGTTTTTGTGATGATAATTGATGATAATTGTTGTTTTAAGGGGCCTAACATCTAGGTTATCAGCCGTTTTTACTCGCACGCATATATATATAATGACCCTGTATGTCATTTTCATGATTTTCATACCTTATTTGATATTCCGAGAGTCATTACCAATTTAAATTACTGTCCATTACAGTATTACTACTGCTCAGGAAATATATGACTTTTGTCATTAATTATAGTTCATCCAACAACGGCAACTGTCATGGCTCGTCGTTGCTCAACTCCAACTGAAAGAGGCATCTGTTACCAAGACCTCATTTCACTCTTGCCAATGTATGGTACACATTATACACCACACAGGTCATGCATAACGAGCTCAGCAAGCCGAGCGAGAAACTATTGGCTTCTGTCTGGCCGAAAATTACTGCTTGTACTACAAGCAAGGGGGTCTGGGGCGTTTGCCCCAGGTTAGGTTTGTTTTCGTATATAAAGCCTTCTTAACATAGAAACAAAACAACGAACAAACTGAGTGGAACACGCGCAGCATAAAACAAACACCACACAGTACCGTATGCGTGGTTGGCAACATGTTATTTATCCTATAAATCACGCCCACAATGCCCGTCACAAGTGAAATTTCACTATATAAGTCGTGCTATAAAAAGGGGAAGGCAGGTGGGTTATAGACAGGGGAGGAGAAACCATCTATTAGGACATCATTTCAACAATTATTATTTATCCTTACACAAGATATTTCAGCTAATTTAAGTAGTGATAGCTTTGAAGCCAAGTTTCAGTGTTGCTTTATTAACAATTAATAGTATAGCTTTCAGTTGGTCAACACAAAAATTATTTCAATTACTGGAATATGTGAAAAATAACCTGAAATAAATTACATGTGATTAATATTTATCTATAATGTTACGTACTATTGACGACTTCTTCAACAGTCCGCAACAATATACATAAATCTTAATCTCATGTATTTTATTTCTGGTTATTTTTCACGTATTCCATTAATTGGAATGATTTTTGTATTGACTGACTGAAAGCTATAATATTAATTTAAGTAATTTTCTACTTGGTTATCACTCCCACAGTGTTACCGTCTTAACTCTGAACTAAGGTATCTTGCCAGCTGGGAATGTAACCAATGCTATAACCGCATGTGATGATTCCCAACCCGCTGTTGTGTAATGGTAGATGCTAGTCAACTTGCGGTGACTAATCACTCTCCGCACGCCACACCGCACGGCAAAGCTCCGTTCTATTGGGAAGGGCTAATGTATGTTGTTAGAGAGAACTGGATGATAATGACATACAGAATATGGTTTTACCAGTAATTAGTTCTTCAATTATATAATAATAATAATTTTATTAAACACAAATTGTGCACTTTAAGAAATGAATATTCATATCGTGCAATACAGTATAACCCCTCAAATCCGAACTAATTGGGGCTGTAGCCTGTTCGGATTTCAATTTGTTCGGATTAGCCGAAAGATAACCATAACATAATGACCAGCCCTCGTTACGGTATAGGACTGTAGCCTACATTGAGCGAGGCAGGCTGGTTTGGCGCAAACAGCGAACATGAATTGTGAGTCTGGTCCAAAGTCAACATGACGGCAATACAGCTAATGTCAGTGATGAAGAAGAAACTTCGGCAGACAATGTGACTTATACTGAAGCTGCATCTGCTGTTGACATCCCATTGCGCTTCGTAGAACAACACGCAGCAGCCACGCCAAACGATGTCATCTTAGTGCGACGCTGGCGCACAATTGCCTCCGCGGGAAGGTTTTCGTCACTTCTACAATATTAAAGATAACTGATTTCAAGTGAAAGATTAAGTGATATTTTGTGTGTTTCTATTGCTATTTCATTGTTTTAGCAAAGTGATTACCTACGGAATAATAATAACCAACGTTTCCGTTTCTCAATCCTGGATGGGATAAGTAGTCTATGTAGGCACTTTTACACTATGCTAACTGTACTTCTTGTTAATTTTTCAACTAATTATGTAAAATGCGGTCATAATGTAGAGTATATGATTGTTTTATGACTAAATAAATAAGTTTCTATTTTTTGCATGTATTTTTTCACACTTCAAATTGTCGAAAGATCTTCGTTCAGATTACCCGGGATTTCGGATTTCCGGGGTTCGGATATGAGGGGTTTCACTGTAGTTAATAATTGAGCATGGTACCGTTCACAATGCTGATCACACAGCTGACAAACACAATCAGCTGAAGGCTCATGATAGGACTTGAGCTTGCAAACTCTATGATGATAGCCATGCACGACCATGGAATTAACGAAGTGCCGAAGGTCCTGGTTCGCATCTGACCATGTATTGTTCATCATGGCTTCAGTCGAGTAGAACTGTAGCCAGATGTCCCTTTATTTCCCTTTCTTCCAGCTATCCACAGAAGGGAGAGCAAACTTGAATCTCAAATCTTCTATGAGGAAAGGTTCCCTAGCAAGCTCGTAGACTATCCACGATTATGTATATCGAGATATGCCAATGGTGACCTTCAAAAACCTTCAATTAACACAGTCTAGGCCTATATGTTTTAGTCTGCCACCATAAGGGCAAAAATAGGTCTACACAATGTCCAACAGTAAATTATATTCTTATGTTTCCCACACCACTAGAAAATCAGTAATAATTCATTTAACGAGGGCAAAATAATTGTTCGAATTATCTTGGAATGAAGGAAAATTCATGGCTCATGGTGTAGTTGCCTCCTAGTTTGTGAAACATGGGCAACGGTTGAGTGGCCTAGTAAGCGATCCTGAGAGTCAAGATACTAGTTACTATGGAATGGGCGTGGGCATCTTGGACATATCCTGAGTCGTGGCCTTCCACTCAGGCGGCTAGAACAACCCAACTCCCTTGTTTGTTCCCTGAGGTGAAACTCATTGGGCCCTGTGTAAGTAAGCCTAGCAATCTCCTTCACTTGGACTTCCTAAACCTGCTGAAAACGTCATGAGCAAGCCTCGGACCTATGGGAGTGATGCAGTCCCACGCCCATCTGACGGATCAGGGACTCCTTTGAAACGAACAGGCAATCGAACTGGTATTCGATGAGGTGCAATTAATATTGAGGGTGGTTATGAAAGGAAGAAAGTAGAATAACTGAGTAAGCAAATAGGATGAGATTTGATAGGTATTCTAGGGATTAGTGAAGTTCGGATGAAGGGAGCTAGTGAGGAGGATTATTTATTTATCGTATGGCTTTTAGTGCCGGGTGTGTCCGAGGACATGTCCGGCTCGCCAGAGGCTGTAGCTGCTTCAAGCGGACACCCATAGGGTGAGCTACAAGTTCCGTTCAATTTCAAGTAGTTCCAACTTTCGCTACCAGATGTCAATGAAACCTAGTGGTGAATGTTGGAACTTTGATAGAGCGATCCAATGAAATCTAACCTAGAAATTTAGCTTCACATCACACAAGTTTAGTCTGAGGAAGGATATTTTACATGCCATAAATCTATAACATGGGACCGCCGGCTTTATTTCCCCTCCGAAGGAACGCATACTGAAGGATTTTAACGCTCATAAAAAAATCCGATGACTTCGGCCGGGTTTGAACCCGCTATTTTGGGCATAGCAGTTAAGCATGCTACCAACTACGCCACCGAAGCCGCTAGTGAGGAGGAAGTAGGAGATTACAAGGAGTACCTGTCAGGTGTAAAACGAGGCAGGGCAAAGTATGGAGTAGGGCTGTATGCCAAGAAAACCTTTGAGTATAACATAGTTGCAGTGTCCGGCTCCGTGGTTAAATGGTTAGTGCACTAGACTTTGGCCCGAAGTGCCCCGGGTTCGATTCACGGCGGAGCCATCAGGGATTTTAATCTCCTGGGGTTAATTCCCGTGACTTGGGGACTGGGTGAATGAGCCGTATTCATCATTTCATCCTCATTATGACGCGCAGGTCGCCCACGGGCGTTAACTAGAAAGACATGCACTTGGCGTCTCCGGAGGTCACACGATCATTTTCATAGTTGCAGTGTGGTACTTAAACGAACGATTAATGTGGATAGATTTGGAAATGTCAGGGAATCGGGTCAAGATTGTTTTAGTGTATGCTCCATGTGAAGGGACAGATCAGGACGAAGTAGACAGATTTTTTGAGGCACTAAGTGATGTGGTAGTGAGAATTTACTATCATCATCATCAACTAGAGTAGTTTCCAACTGCAGGTTGGGTCTGTTTGGAGCACAAGCCTCTCTATCGTTCTCTTCTGTCACTGTTGTCCAATTAACTCCTTTTCTCTCGACACTTTCCTTCACCCCCTTTACCCACCTATCCCTTGGTCTTCCTCTAGGTCTCATTTTCTTCCACTCCATTTCCAATATTTTCCATGGTATTCTCTCTTCTCCCATTATTTTCACGTGTCCAAACCACTGTAGCCTTGATTTTTCAATCCTATCCTGTAGGGGTTCTTCCTTTAATATTTCTCCGACTATCATTTCTGACTCTGTCCATTCTCGTTACACCTATACGACTCCTCTGAAACTTCATTTCTACTGCTTGTATTCTGCTTTTATCTCTCTCCCTCATCACCCAAGTTTCTGATCCATACGTTAGGATCGGCACAAAGTAAGTCTTGTACATGATCCCTTTACATTTCTGTGGCACATCCTTGCTCCATATCAGGACTCTAACACTCTTGAAGAAACCATCAGCACACCTTCCGCTTTCATCTAATTCCAAGGCATTTCCCCATTTTCTTCAATGACACTTCCCAGATACTTGAAGCTCTGCACTCTCTTCAACTGCTCTCCGCCTAACTTTATCACCGAGTATACTCTGTCCTTCTCACGTGTTGTTATCACCACTTCACTCCTTTGCATCAAAAACTACATTCCATAGGATGACACTACTTCCTCCCATGCATTGAGTTGCTCCTGTACATCCCTCTCCTTGTTTCCCCAGATCATCAAGTCATCTGCAAACACCATTGCCTTAATTTTTTCCTCCCCAATATGCTGTGCTACCTTTTGCATCACTTCATCCATCACCATTACAAAGAGCAAGGGCAAGAGGGCACTTCCCTGCTTTAGACCATTTGTCAAATCAAACCATTCGGTTCTTTCCATACCGACTTTCACACAGCTTCTGCTTCCTTCATACATATCTTTAACTCTCATCACTATTTCTTCCGTTATTGCTTTGGCTCTCATCGCTTCCCATACTCTGTTTCTTACGACACTGTTGTATGCCTTCTCAATCTCCATAAAGGCCAATAACAAATCTTCCCCATACTCGTAGTGATGCTCCTGTAACTGTCTCACTGCAAATATGAGATCAGTAGTGGACCTCCCTTGCCTGAATGCATATTGCTCCTCCCTCAGTTGCTGTTCCGTTACCTTACGTATCCGTTTCTCCAATACCTTTTCATAAATCTTAGCACAGTGGCACATCAGTGTAATTCCCCAGTAGTTTAGGCATTTCTTGCTGTCACCCTTCTTGAAGATGGGCACTATCACCCCCTTTTTCCAATCTTCTGGGACTTTCTTCTCCTTCCATATAGCTCATATCACCCTGTACAACCACTGTGTTCCCACTTCCCCTGCAGCTTTTATTATCTCCATGCTTACCTCATCTATACCTGGTAGTTTTCCCATTTTCATCCTCTTTATTGCTTCTTCCACTTCTGCCCAGGTTAGGTCTTCCACTTGCTCTTGGATACTGACATCGCCAGGAGATGGCAGTTGGGTTTGAATTGCAGATGCCTTCCTGCTCACTGCGTATCGCACATGCCAAAAACATTAAGTTTGGTCACTACTTGCTTCACTCACTCACCACATTCCTTCTTTCACTGGCTGAGAGTTGTCTGCTGAGATAACAACCATTAGCATGCGGGAAGCCAATATATTTAGGTTTAGAATAGGCGGGCCGCGCATGCATACCGCAAGACCCCCCCCATCACAGTGTGTTTAATTACCATCTCCTGGCGCGATGACGTTAGTACTGATGGTGGATATCAATGCTAGGATAGGAAACAGAACTGAGGGGTATGAGAAGGTAATGGGTAAGTGGGGGTGAGGGTAGGGAAGTGAACACCAATCAGAAATGTTTATTGGTCATCTGTGCTAGCATGGGGTTATCAGTAGCAAACTCATTCTCGAAGCATAAGGAGATTCACAAATACATATGGGAGGGTAGAGGAACCAGGATCAATAATAGACTATATCATTACTAACTTAGAATTTAGTAAACTGATAAGGAATTGTAGGGTATTCAGGGTTGTCTTTATTGCAACAGACCAAAAACTGATCTGCTGTGAATTATGCATACTATAGTTAGACCCAGTGCTTTATTTCTAAGAACAATTTAAGGGGTACTCTCAGCTGTAGTCGATCACGATCTTGCAATTTTTGGCAATTTGCAAAATTCCGGTCATAGTTTGTGTTCGAATCATTAACTTTCAGCTTTTGCGGTGCCCCGGTGGATGTTAAATAGTTCGTTATTTTCTTCATCCTTCAAAACTAACCACACGCACAAAATAACAACCAACCCCGCCTCCAAACACTAGCCTGCGTGCTTATAAGAACGGAGTGCCGAGTTGCCGACCAAAAGAAACTGATTCGATAGATCGATTTAAATCGAAGATTACTCGAAATCTCCTCCAACTGTTGTGAACAGCGCGTTGACGCCAGCCGATCGATGAACTTTCAAGTCGGAAGTTATATTTGCTGGACTAGATACAATAATCATCTTCATTTCCCGTTTCCAGCTTCGTGGGTCGGGTTGTGAATTAAGGACCTCCAACGTTTCCTGTCTCTCCACCACTCCTCTCCTGTTTTTAGTACTTATTCAGGTTTTCCTCCTCTCTTCTCTACACACTCCCACACTGTATCTGCCCATCTCTTTCGGGGCCTTCCTCGTGGTCTCTTCCCTGTCATCTTTTCACAGAAAGTTTTCTTTGGTACTCTCTCCTCTCCCATTCTCATCATATGTCCATACCACTTTAACTTTGTTGTTTCTATCCTGTCCTGCAGCTTCAAGATTCCTGTCCTTTTTCTAATCTCTTCATTTCTAACTCTATCTCTTCTGGTCTTGCCCTCTATACCTCTTAGGAATTTCATCTCCGCGGCTTGTATTCTACTCTCCTCTCTTTTTGTAGTAGTCCACGCTCCAGCTGCATATGTTAGTATGGGTCTGTAGTAGGTTGAATATAATACATTTTTACATTTCTTTGGGACATCTCGGTTCCACAGAATACCCCTTATGCTCTGGTAAAAACTGTTTGCTTGTTGTATTCTCTTTCCAATTTCCTCAGTTATCCTTCCATCTTCTGTGATCACACTTCCCAAGTACTTGAAACTTTTAACCACTTCTAGAATTTTCCCATTCAATTCTATCTTTCCTCTTCCTTCCTTCCATCCTCTTGACATTACCATTGTCTTGCTCTTCTCTGTGCTTACTTTCATCCCATATTTCTCTATTTCTTGATTCCATACATCTAGTTGTTTTTGTACTTCCTTTTCATCCTCGCCCCATATCACTATATCATCTGCAAACAGCATGGCCTTTGTTGCCTCTTGTCCCAATCTCTGTTTAACATTCTTGTGAATTTCATCCATGACTGATGAATAGTAAGGGGGACAATACACTTCCCTGTCGGAGACCTGTTTCCACTTTAAACCATTCTGTTTCTCCTATACTGGTCTTCACGCTACTCACACAATATTTGTACAAAGCTTTTAACATTTGGACATCAGCTCCGTTAACTCTCCTTTTCCTTAATACATTCCAAACCACCTGTCGAGGCACACTGTCGTACGCTTTCTCAATATCAATAAATGTCATCACCATGTCTTTTCCAAATTCCCATCTTTTCTCCATCATTTGCCTTAATGCAAAGATTAGGTCCAATGTTGATCTGTCTTTCCTAAAACCATACTGTTCTTCTTCCATCTCTCCTTCTATCTTCCTCCTCAGTCTGCCTTCCAGAACTCTCTCAAAGATCTTAGCTACATGAGCGATAAGAGTGATCCCTCTGTAGTTATTGCATTACTTTTTGTCACCTTTCTTAAAAATCGGGATAATTAATCCCTTTCCCCATTCTTCTGGAATCTCTTTCTTCTTCCAAATTATTCTAAATAATCTATACAACCACTGTACACCTATTGGTCCCGCTGCTTTTATCATTTCCGCGGACACCTCATCCTCTCCTGCTGCTTTACCACTCTTCATCTTCTGTATGGCTTCCTCTATTTCTAGCATAGTGATCTCCTTTTCTTGTTCTTCTTCTTCTTCCATTGTTTCTTCTTGTTCTTTTTCATCTTCCAGTTCGATGTATTTAACATTTAGTAGCTTTGAAAAGTATTCTTCCCATCTTTTTAATATATCATCTCTTTGATACAATATTACAAATTTTGTGTTTTCCCTACCTTTTACACTGTTTTTCACCAATCCATATAGAACCTTTTTACTTCCTTGGATATCCTCCTTCAAAGTTTCCGTGAAACCTTCCCAACTTTTCCTTTTTTCTTCTTGTACAATTTTTTGGCATGCCTTCTTTGCTTCTCTATATTTTTGCCATTTCTCTGCATTTTTACTGCCTATCCACTTCCTCCATGCCATTTGTTTTTCTTTAACAGCTTCCTTTACCCTGTTGTTCCACCAAGGGGTCTCCCTTTCCTTTTTCTTCCCTGATAGTCTTCCACAAGTGTTTACTGCACACTTCGCAAAACATTTTCTAAAACATGCCCATTCCTGTTCGACACTTTTTGCTTCATCTTTGGGAATTTCCTTTTTCAAGTCTTCTTGGAACTTTTCCATTGCCTCTCTCTCTTTTAGCTTCCACACCTTTATTTTTCTTTCCCTTTTCTCCGCAAGCTTTGTGATTTTCCCAAGCCTTAATTTGGCTATCACCACTTTATGGTCTCCTTCAAAATCTCCTCTTGGCATAGCTGTCACATCTACCAGTTGTCTACGTTTATCCTTTTCCACTAGGATAAGATCGATCATTGTTTTTGTCTTTCTGTCTCCCCATCCATACCTAGTTATTTTTTGGGAGTTCTTTTCCTAAACCATGTATTTCCAACAATTTTGTTTCTTAAACAGTTTTCAAATGTTTAAGGGGTCCACGTAAGCCCAGTGTTCACCCTGGAAAAAAAAAGTACTGGTTAGACCTATAGTGCAGAAAGTGCGTGCTGTTTGCTGAAGGATTCGGGGTGAAAGTCTCCAGGATAAGGTACTAATGGGAGTAATTTGGAGATAAGTTAGAAATGTTAGGTCAAGTGGCAGGAAAACCTTTCCGGAGTGTTATAAAGAATCTTAGAAATGGAGGGAGAAGAGATATCAGCAGTACTCTGAATAACTCAGGGAAACTCACTGTAGATGCCAAGGAAGCACTGGGAAGATGGCAGGAATATTTCAAAAACTTGCTAAATGTTAATGGAGACTTATCTGGCAATTTGGCAGATTTTGAGGCTAAATGTTAATGGAGACTTATCTGACAATTTGGCAGATTTTGAGATTATGCAGGAGAAGAATGATGATGATGATGATGATGATAATTGTTGTTTTAAGGGGCCTAACATCTAGGTTATCGGCCCCAGAGAAGAATGAGGACGGGAACAGGGTCACGGTTGAGGAAGTAGGGAGGATGGTAAATGAACTACAGTGTCACTAAGCGGCAGGGGTAGATGAAATTAGGCCAGAAATGGTTGCATAGGATAATCAAATTGGCATGGGTTTCAGGAAGTGTACCATCTGACTGGACAAACGCAGTAATCGCACCAATTTATAAGCATGGTAACAGAAAAGATTGCAATAATTATTGAGGCATTTCTCTGTTAAGGGTCCCCGGCAAAGTGTACTCAGGCATTGTAGAAAGGAGAGTTCGATCATTGGTCGAGAGTAAGATGGATGAAAACAAGTGTGGCTTTAGACCATGAGGATGTCAAGAACAAATTTTTAGTATGCGCCAAGTTATTTAGAAATGCTACGAGAGGAATAGACAGCCGTGTTTGTGTTTTGTAGATCGAGAGAAGGCGTACAATAGAGCAGATGCTACAGGCAATCAAGAGTATTTATGTTGATAATCAGGCTGCAGTGAGAGTTGATGGTAGGATGAGTTCTTGGTTCAAGGTTGTTACAGGAGTGAGGCAAGGCTGTAACAACTACTGTTTATTTTATATATGGACCATTTGTTGAAGGACATAAACTGGTTGGGTGGGTGTCAATGTAATCAGTCTGGTCTATGCTGATGACCTGGTTGTAGTGACAGACTCCATCGAAAGCTCGCAAGCCAACATGTTTGAACTTGAACAGAAATGTAGGAAGTATGGTATGAAGATCATCATTTCAAAGACAAAGGTTATGTCAGTAGGGATGAAACGCAAGAAAATAGAATGCCAGGTGGCAGGAACAAAATAGGAGCAGGTGAAACATTTTAAGTACTAGGGCTATGTATTCTCTCAGGTTGGTAGTGTGGTGAAGGAAATAGAGTCGAGATGTAGCAAAGCCAATGCAGTGAGTCCTCAGTTGCAATGTACATCATTCTGTAAGAAAGAAGTTGGCGTAGCGATGAAACTCTCCCTACGTCGCTCAGTATTTAGACCAACCTTGATGTATGGAAGTGAGAGCTGGATAGATTCAGATTAGCTGATACATAACCTAGAAGTAACTTACATGAGAGTAGCACGAATGAATGCTGGGTCAAATAGATGGGAGCAATGGCAGGAAGGTACACGTAATGAAGAGATAAAGGCTAAGTTACAAATGAACATTTTAGATGAAGCTATTCGTATGAACCGACTCAGATGGTGGGGTCATGTGTAGAAAATGGGGAAGGAGAGATTACCTAAGAGGTTAATGCGTTCTGTTGTAGAGGGTAAGAGAAGCAGAGGTAGTAATAATGTTATTGGTTTTACGTCCCTTTTAACTACACTGGCTTTTAGAGACGCCGGGGTGCCGGAATTTTGCCCCGAAGGGGATCTTTAACGTGCCAGTAAATCTACTGACACGGCTCCCTCGCATTTGCGCACCCTCAAATGCCAGCTGACTGCGCCAGGTTTCGAACCTGCAACCTTGGGCTCAGCAAGCGAGAACGTTACTCCTGAGCCACGCAGCCAGACAAGCACAGGTAGACCTAGGAGGCGATGGTTAGATTCAGTGTTTAACGATTTCAAAGTGAGAGGAGTAGAATCGGAGGAGGCCGAAGTGCTAAGTGGCTAACAGCTAATGGAGGCGACTCGTTCGCAATTAGAGGCTTGCAGACTAGATTGGGACACTGAAAGGCAAAACAGTCTCAAATGAATACGTAAGAAGGAAAATTGAGATAGGAAACATGAAAATTTAATTCTGGCACAACTAGGCTCAGCTAAGAGCCCCTAGGACATCACCCATTTCTCACTGGTTGCGAGTGGCAAAAGTCTAATAACACTTTGCATCATTTGGACAGGTGGTGGTGGGGATGAATGTTTTAAGGAGTATAACATCGAAGCCCCCTTTCCTGTTGGCATACAGTTATGCTATAGCAGGAAGAATTTCAATTCCTTTAAAAAATGGGGTAGTGAGTAAAGAAAAAGGCCATGACAGACTCCCTAGGCTTCGAAGGTCTAATGAAAATGAGAGCTGACCAAGGGAGTTGTAGTTATTGTTTAAAGGGGTGGAACAGTGAGGTCTTCTGTCCCATTGTCCAAAGGTGATCGACAGGAAGATGAAAGAGGAGCCTGGCACAAGTAGTGCATAATTCAGAAGAGACTCCATATTTTTCACACTCCGCCCCACCAAGTAAGTGTCCTAGGGAGATCATTAGTGACATGCACAGGGTATTGGCGTAGCATATGAGACTGCAGAATGATAGGCCTACATTTCCATTAGCAGCATATCAGTTGGTTAATTAGGAAATATTTGTAAGAAGGCAAAGGACAAATTATGCTGATTAGTATAGATATGGTAACTTTAGGTTCTGAAATTTTCGTCTATACGCAACTTCATTCGTGAAACGATCATATTAATGCGACTTTAATGCCTAAGCCAAGTGCATTACTTCGCAGAAGGCAACTCGAATACCATGTCCTAGGCCTAACCTAAAAATTACAAGCAAGGTGAAATCCTAGTGTACGGTAATTGACAAAATTGTTTATTGAGCGACATTAACTATGCATTCATCATAACTTTCGTCTCCTAGTGGACGCATCATTATATTGTAATAAATTTATTTCGAAATAATGACTGAAATATGTTTTAAACGACCGTCAATTCGCGCCCCCTTTGCCGTTTTTATTTACGATGTAGCGAGTTACTTCACTTTGATGCAGCGCTGCAACCTTTCGCTAAAAAAAAAAAAAAAAAAAAAAAAAAAACACACCCGGGGTGTCACACTTGTTAAAATAAACATCAGACATTAGTTTAAAAAAACCGACAGTAGTGGCTACCCTGGCTAAAGCACGGCGTTAGGTCATGGGGCCAAGCTCTCTGCTGACTTGGTAGACGCGTGGGTTCGAGCCCCTCCGTCGGCTGTCCTTGAAATTGTTTTCCATGGTTTCCCATTTTCAACACCAGGCAAATGCTGGGACAGTACCTTCTGACAGGCCACGGCCACTTCCTTCCACATCCTTGCCCACTTTCATGCATTCATCTCATCTCTCATCCCAACGCGCAGGTCGCCCACGGGCGTCGACTAGAAAGACCTGCACTCGGCCTCTCAGGAGGCTACACGAAAAAAAAAAAAAAAGTTTAAAAAGAAAAGAGAAGAGGTGATACAGTACAATATTCATCAAACCATTTATAGCCTATTCATAGAGTACTAGAAATTACACTCAATACAATCAAATTTCTCAAATCCTACTTGTCGTCACATATCATAAAAATTAAATAAATAGTAATTTCATGTGGATTCTGTTAAAATGAGTCATTTTGATGTGATAGATATCCTTTAATTAGATAATCTGAAAGCAAAAATACTCTTCTCGACTGAGCCTCAATCCCGAGACCTCATGAATCACAGTCTGCATTCCTATCACCACGTAATCACTAAGCACTGGATGCCAACTTATTTTCACATAAATAATATTATGAAAGTAATGTTTTATGATCTAGTAATATTTTGCTCTTTTCGATAATGTTCCTGCGTGGAATTGGATTCTAAATTCCATCTGAATACTTGGAGGTAAAGGTTTATGAAGGGCTAGCCCAGTTCCCATAGCGACACATTGATATACATTATGTTGATGACTGCATTACCGCAATGTGGGATAATATCTGAATACCCATTGTATAGAAACATAATACCGGTATTGACGACTACTGTCGACCAAAATATTATGTGCACTCGAGTTTGAAGGTTGTTTGTGAAATAACCTACATAAAATCCAATAACATCATCATTTTCGTAGTTCTATTTTACGTTAGTTCATGTAGGTTTGGAATTTTTAATTTATATTTTAATACTTTTTATCGCAGTTGGAACACAAAACGTGCCCGCTTTTTAGCGTGTTTCAACCATGCCTCACATTTAAGAATTATTATCTCAAAACCCCGTCGTTGATCGAATCCAAATTTTAACACAATATACATTGGAATGTTGTATAACTGGTTTATTAATTTCAAAAATTTTTTGTGGCCAAGAAACGAAGTTGCTATCATTTTTGTAAGGTAACTATTTTTCGGCTCGGGCTGGTTGGAAAATGTAGTTCTTGGTCGCGTTGTAATCCTCATACATCAAAAGGTTATGCTGATGACTGTGAAATACGAAAATTAATTCACTTATTTTATATCGGTTTGTATTTGTATGGGAAAATAAGACATCGTTTAGCAGCTAGCCGAAACAGAGAACGCTGTACAGCGTTGCCGAGTTGTGCCCATCCCTTCCGAGCGAGGCGCGCCATGACTCGTGATGGGCTCCAACTCGGTAACGCTGTACAGCTTTCTCTGTATTGGCTAGCTGCTAAACGATGTCTTATTTTCCTGTACATATACAAACCGATATAAAATAAGTGAATTAATTTACATATTTCACAGTCAGACAGCATAACCCTATGATGTATGAGGATTACAACACAACCAAGAACTACATTTTCCAACCAGCCCGAGCCGAGAAAAAGTTACCTTACAAAAATGATAACAACTTTGTTTCTTGGACATAAATTTTGAAATTAATAAACCAGGTATACAACATTCCAATGTATATCGTGTTAAACTTTGGATTCGATCTGGCGACGGATTTTTGAGGTAATAATTCTTAAATGTGACGAATGGTTGAAACACGCTTAAAAACGGGCACTTTTTGTGTTCCAACTGCGATAAAAAATATAAATTAAAAATTCCAAACCTACATGAACTAACGTAAAATAGAACGACAAAAATGATGATGCTATTGGATTTTATGTAGGCCTATTGGTTACTTCACAAACAACCTTCAAACTTGAGTGCACATAATATTTTGGTCGACAGTAGTTACTATGTTTCATATTAAAGTATAATTCCATTTAAATACTGATACGAAGACCAAGCCCATATGGTTTGTGTTTCAATCAGTTGATGCCAGAATTCACATGACAGAGCAGCCAGCGTTCACCTGCCAGAATTCAATTTCGACCAATTATACAACTGTTGCCGTTTGTTGATACTACTGATGGGTAAATAGCCCAAGAAGTAACTTTGGCTTGAAAAACACAATCGAATACTGATGATTAAATGATAATGAGCTCAAGCTACTCCAGGAGTAGATGCCCATCACTTTTATCCAGAGATTGAAAAACGGACCCTTACTCTTCTGAATTTCTATTTTTTCTTTTCTTTTACGATGAACGCTTGACGTTCGAAACATGTCATTCAATTAAGTAGGTACCCCATTTTGTACATAAGAACTTGTTAGTTCATAATAATAACTCGTTATTTCAGGTTAGGGTATGTAATTACTTGTTTCCCACCTAATGTAATTGGGCACAATTTGTGCTGACAGACAGGAAAGCTTTCTTGAATAGAATTAGGCAACACTGAAAAATGGCTTCTATCACTTCAATCTTCTGAATTTGATATTCGTCATACAGATTTCAAAATGTACATACATGTTTATACTAATTTTTACATAGATAATAACAAATAGATTTCGCATACTTTATGCCTTTGCATGCTCGGCGTGCCAGCTGTACTGCGCATTACACCAGCAGGCTGGTTTCTGCCTTTCTTGGCTGGGCTGCCTGCCCTAACTGCCAGCGCCTCTGACCCAGTCTGACCGATTCAAGCTGGAATCGCTAGCACACAGGATGTAATGTAAACAAACTGTTCGTCCAATGTGTTGGTTTTCCGACACATCTACATTGTGTTTCGCGCGTTTCTCCATGTACACATACTTGAAAATTACGTACTTAGCATTAAAACAGTCAGAAATACTGATAAGGTATCATGAGAGTCATTAAGACATTGCAATTTCGGTCACATTTTTGTTTCTCTTGTTATCAATTTGTTTCAATTTGTTTTCATATTTAAAATATGCTCAATGTTCGATACGATTGTTTGAAAAACAATCAACCAGTGGCTGTTTCGCAGGTTATTGTCAGACATCACAGCGCGATGCCATGATTTTGTAAGTTTCAATGCAGAGAAAAACATTTCACAGGCATATGTTGCTCCAAACACTGATAACACTTGTGCAATTTCTGATATTCTTGTTGCGGTAATTTTCAATAGATGTTATTCATTTAGGGGTTTTGCGACGTCATGGTCATGTAGTCCCGTGTACTTGGGTGAGTGTGTGTGAAATTTGTATGATAACCTGTGTTATTGCGATGGCTGTATTAATGTTTGTATTTGTAATTCAATGAGGATTGGGAAGGAGGCAGCAGTAGCCGTAAGTTAGGAACCATCCCGGCATTTTCCTAGAGTAGAAGTGGGAAACCACGAAAAACCACCTCCTCTCACTTTTGCCTCACGAGGCTGAGTATACCCTGTTCCAGCCCTCAGACCAGAATTATTCTTGGCAGAGCCGGGAGTCGAAACTGGGCCTCCACGATGATAGCCAAGAGTGCTAGCCACTATGCAACAAGGCGGACATTTTGAATAGAAATCAGGCAGATTTTTCATAGAGTTAAGAATATTCTTAAGTCGAGTGCTACATTGTAAATGACTGGACGAACAAATAGAAAGCAGATCAAAGGTTTGTAAATTTTTGAAATCTGCTAGGGAAAAAAAAGAAGAAAAAATACAACCATAGTCAAACGTTACGCTACATCAAATAATGTCAAGTGACACTACAGCTAACAAGATGAGGAAACCGCACTGCAACCGTGTGACGTTCGACACAGTGAAGGCAGTATGGGAGGGAGGGAGACAGGAAAGCGAGCGAGAGACAAACATATAGTCTTTCTCCACTATCGCTGCAAGGCCGTATGCGCCAGAAGGATGGTGGCGTGCAGTTTGGCCACCTCTGCTTTATGCAGATGAATGCTCATATTTATTGTAATAGCACTTCCAGCAAACAAGAAAAGAAGAAGAATTGCAGTGCATTCTCAAGGGTAAGATCTACAGTGACATATGCAATGAAACTGCATCAAGACACAGTGCTTGACAATGTACGAGTATGCTCAAACACAGTTGAGACAGGTTTACATGAAGTAATTCTGGTTTGTGCATGGTTTTAGTTAATGAAATTTAAATGCTTTTCAGTTGGTCAACACGATTGTACCCAATTGTAATGGGTGTTATTCCCTAAACCTGAAAAAAATTACACGAGATTATTAAATTCAGCACGAGTAACGAATAGTGACAGAAGCTGCAAGAGAATTTATAGTACATCGCCCAAATAACCAGCTAAGTTCTTTAATCCATCTCCAAGTTACAAACACCAACCTGACCATTTATCAACCATTACAAATTATCACACTAAACAATTAAACTTGACGGTCAATAGCCACTACATTATCTTAACAAAAATCACATAAAACTAACAAATCCGGACAAGTTGCACAAGTTTACATTAAACTTCTGTAACTAAAATATTGTAAATATCTGTACCCACACATTCATAGGCATAGTTTTAACAGCCTGAGTGTAAGGGATAGCTTGAGAATCGCAACTGGTAATCCGAGTGAATTAATTTATCTCATGTAATTCTTTTAGGAGAGCTCTAGACTGGAATCCTCAAGGGGCTCGGAGACGGGGAAGACCAAGGAACACCTGGAAACGCACCATTGAAGAGGAGGCCAGAAAAGCGGGAAAGACTTGGATGGAAGTGAAGAACTTGGCAACACACAGAGCCCGATGGAAATCATTCTTGGATGCCCTATGCTCCGCACGGAGCGAAAGGAAATAAGTAAGTAAGTAATTCTTTTAAGGTTTAGGGAATAACACCCATTACAATTGGGTACAATCATGTTGACTGACACTAAAGCATTTAAATTTAGTTTACTAAGGCAACACTGAAAAAAGGCTTCCAACAAGATTACGTTGTGTTTAACTTCCAACAAATATGCCATCAAACTACAGTACATTTTATAATACCTATCTGAGTTGTGCGTAACCGACTTCGACGTAATTCCCCTCTATACGTAGGTAATTTCTGAAAGTGAGATTAAGCAGTACATACTTATTTTTGGCATTTATTTCTATTATTCTTTGCGCCAACCCAAGTTCAGTGAAAGGTTATGAAAGGTTATGACTAGAGTCCCAGAGTTTTGGTTATAACGATATCCGAGAAATATTTCAGCAAACACATATATGTTATCACAGCGATATATTTACTCTAAAGAAGCCATTTTTTAAAATTATTGTAGCCGCGAAATATCGCGAAATAAATGTATTTTGTGAAATATGTTATTTTCACCCTAAAATGCTAAATGGCAACGAAACGCTGGTAATAAGATAATTTTTTAAAATATTCACTTTAAAATTAATTGAAATAGTCCCTTCATAGAAAATAAGAAACCTTAAAAATATACACGTTTCATAAGATGCGGGATAACGAAGTCCCTTCTCAGACTTGATTGGTTGAAGTCCTGGAAACAATGCTCTGCATAATTTTGGGGACAACATATTTTTCACGAGTTAATTAGATAAGGACTAAGGTAGTCGTGGAGCAGTAAATGTTAGGTTAGGTATTGAACACAAATTTATTTGAGTTTTAGTTCTTTCGAGAAAAAAGAACTAGAATAAATTGTTTGTTACTCCTCCAAATGTTTGTATGGTGTTCATCATTTAACCAAATCCGTGCACCGTACACATGGTTATTAAGCACACTCACACCTCGCTTTTGTTATTTCACCACTTTGAAGCCTTTTATATTACCATAAATCAGGGTCCCTAGTTATGACACAGAGGTACCAACAAACACCAAATGAGTCAGATTCAAGCTCCATGTGATACAGTGAGAAATGAATCGGGTGCCGATCATACACACACGACAGAAGCGGTTGTCTTTGACAGTGTAAGACAGTACACTGCAAAAATATCGTAATTAGGGTAGTCTTCACCAACTCTTTACTAACGATTAGTTAATTCCTATTTTACTTAAATGTGAAAGTTAATGCATGATTATCCTTGATGCATTTCATAATGAGTGATGGCGCAGTGCGAGTGACATGTGAGTGAGTTCTCTCCAGGAATAACTGTATAATCGGAGGTGTTAAATACAGGTGATTGTGGCAATCTATTTTTAAAAGTTTTTATTAGTGGCTGGGAACTATTTGCAAAAAGAAACATTATCTTAAGTGCGACCGTTTCTCCTAAAAATTGAATTTTCGCTATGGGTGGTTCGAGCAAGAAAAAGCAGCAAGGCGCGGAGCAGCCCAGCAGTCCCAGTAGTGCCAACTCAATTGAGGAGACTGTAAGGAAGATACTTATGGAATCACTTCAGTCGAAGGAATTCATAAACCTAATTGCCAGCAATATTGTGGACAAAATCACGGAGTATGTGATAAAAGAGCTGGAGCAGTCCGTGAAGTTCAATAACGAACTATGCCACGATCTAGAGAGGAAATTAGAATTAAGAAAGCATGAACTTGACGAACTGAACCAGACTATGAATGACAGACTGGACAAAATAGAACAGTATGGACATAGGCTCAATGTCAGACTATTTGGCATTAATGAGAATGATGATGAGGACACGGACGACCTTGTGCTCCAAGTTGCAAGGAACATTAATGCAGATGTCAACAAGAATGACATTGATAGGAGCCACCGAGTGGGAATGAAGTCAACAAACATGCTGCGACCAATTATAGTGAGGTTCACCTCATATAGAGCTAGGAGTGAGTTCTTCAAGAGGAAAAGGCATCTCAAGGGAACGAGGACAACTATAAGGGAAGACCTCACCGCGAATCGACTTGCTGTTCTGAAGACTGCTGTGTCTCGATTTCAATTGAAGAACGTTTGGAGTCAAGATGGTGTCATTTTTGTAAGAAACATCGACAGAAGGAAGGTCCGGGTGACGAAAATGAAGGAGTTACCAGCCCAGTAGGAAACCAGATGAGTAATTGACACTTTTTAATTCCTGGAGTCCATCTCATATTATAATAAAAACATTACATTTTTAATTTCTTTTTTCAATTTAATTTTTAATTTATTTAAACTCACTAATTTAATACGCATTATATTTTATTAATTTCACTTCATTCATTAATTTATTGCATGATTCATTCTAATCCTTCAACTTAGTTTCAAGTATAGGTTAACATCAGCTGCTAAATACTTTAAGACGTATAAGTTGGTATGCACTTCAGCTTCCTCTGTCATTTGGAACACAAGCTCACGCGAAGGTCACTAACCCCTCCCCTCCGACAGCGATCAACCCTGCCTGCTACCTCGCCCTTTCACTTCTGACGAAACATACAGTAATTAGTATACCGTAGACCTACCTACAGATCTCAACAGCTGACTGGAAATATCCTCTTCCTGTCAAATATTTCTGTGTATGAATTTATTTAATGATGACTTTGTAAGATATCAAATTCATACAGAAGTAGGTAGAGGTATTGATCAATGTGTGTCTCAAATACTTAAATTTAAGAAGGTAAATAACTTAAGCATATTTCACACAAATATTAGAAGTCTATCTAAAAATAAAATAAATTTAGATGCCGAGTTAGAAGCATATAACCATATATTTGATGTCGTTATACTCACAGAAACTTGGAAATTAGGTAACTTTAATACATGCAAGCATTCCAACTATAAAACATACTATAACGAAGGATGCTTTAATAAATGTGATGGAGTTGTTTTTATGGTGAAGAATTCTATTGACCATGAGGTAGAAACTGTGACTTACAATGATTTCAAATTCCTTAGGCTCAAAATAAATTATGGGAACAATAGAATTGCATTGACAGGCATATACCGTTCGTCAAAATACAATAAACAACTATTTATTAATAATCTCCATGATTATGTCCAGCAAAAAATGTACACTAGAAACAGAGTTGATTCTAGGCGACACTAACATAGATCTATTTGATGAGTATGACTCTAATGAATATTTAAACTTACTGCATGAGCATAATTTTAGATCGTTGATTTATGGCACCACTAGAGAAACTTCAACGAGCAAAACCTGTATTGATCATGCACTTATTCATAGCAGTATTTCTAATGATAACATCTTACCCATTATATCACAGAGCAGAATTACAGATCACTATCCTATATTAGTTAGTATAAATCTTGAAAATGGTCGTGACTTAGAAGAAGCTCAGCGTAACATACGTGAACATAGATTTAGGTTAGATAGTGAGATGCTTAAAAATAAATTGAGCAATATTAATTGGGACACAGTATTAGGGGACAACCACTTGGATTCTAAAGTAGATAAATTTATACAAACTATCCAAAATTGCATAAAAAATTCTTCAATACAATTAAATTCAAAGCAACGAAAGAGAAAGGAGTGGATCACGCACGCGCTAATTAAGTCCATTCACACCAGAGATAGGTTGTATCAGGAATAAATAGCAAATAAAGAGAACAATGCCATGACGGAGAAATATAAGCGGTATAGATATAAATTAAACGAATTGCTTAATAAAGCTAAAACTGAGCACTATAAACAATAAATAAATTCTAATTCTAATAATCCAAGAAAAGTATGGGGCATTGTCAATGAAATAACACAAAGAATAAGTCATAAAGAAAAAATAACAAAAATAAGACCTCAAAATCATGTTTACGATGATGATTTCACTATAGCTAACACATTCAATGATTATTTGATTAACAAAACTACTGACTTGTCTAAAAATATTAAGAACAATCCAGATTTTTCCTTGAAAATCAACAGAAACCCATATTCCTGTTTTTTTTTAATTCCGATTACCGAAGCGGATTTACTTAAGTACCTACACGAAATAAGCGACACTAAAGCAATGGGAATAGATAACATCTCAGCTCAAATTATTAAGCAAAATTTTAATTCTTTAAAGAGTCCTTTACTAACAATAATAAACGAGTCACTTTCAGTTGGATACTTCCCAAAGCAATTAAAAATTACAATTGTAAAACCGCTACATAAAGCAGGCAGTCCTTCAGAACTAAAGAATTATCGACCGATATCTTTAACGACAATCATATCAAAATTATTTGAAAAATGTATAAAAAATCATATTTATCAGTTTTTGAAGAAATACAATCTACTATCAACTAGACAATTTGGCTTTATAAAAAATGTCAGCACCACTAATGCTATTGGGGAATTAACTAGGCGAATTTATGAAAATATGAACAGTATGAAACCAACCTTGGGCATATTTCTCGACTTAGAGAAGGCTTTTGACACAATACCTCACCATATTCTCTTTCAGAAGATGGAGAGATATGGCATCAGAGGCATAGCACTGAAATTGATAGAAAGCTATTTGACTGAAAGGATTCAATACGTTAGAATAAATGGAACTACAAGTCTACCTTTAAGAGTGAAAAGAGGAATACCACAAGGCACAGTGCTGGGTCCATTATTATTTTTGATTTTTATCAATGATATTGAATCATCTATACATGGAATTGAAAATTTTAATGTCATATCATACGCAGATGACACGGTAGTTTGTGTTGAAGGTAGAACATGGGGAAATGTAAAACAAATTGCAACTGCTGCATTGAAAATGTTAAAGATATGGTTAGATGGTAACGAACTATTTTTAAATATAAATAAATCAAAGTTCGTAAGATTCAGTTTAAAAGCAGTTGAAGATGATTTTAATGAACTAAAAATACACACTTTGAACTGTAATCAGAACTGTGACTGTCCTAAAATAGCTAAAGTGGATACAGTTAAATATCTGGGATTATTTATAGATAGTGACATGAAATGGAAAAGCCAATGCAAACACCTTACAAGTAAAATAAGAAGAACAATCTATATATTTTACAATTTAAAACATATTGTCGATTACAAATTAATAAGAGACATATACCATGCTCTAGTCCAGTCAGTTCTTACATATGGTATTCTTGCCTGGGGAGGCGCCTATGAAAATGTACTAAAAAGTGTTCAGATAGTGCAGAATCTCATACTAAGAATAATGTTGAAGAAAGATAGATTATATCCGACTATGAGACTGTATGCCGAGACAAGGGTCTTCAACATTAAACAATTGTATGCTTTTGATATATATAAATACATTTTTAAAGATAGATATAGAATTCAAGTTGTTAGCCACGGGTATGAAACCAGAAGTATTACAGAGAATCACACTATCAACCTAAGTTAGGTATAGCCAAACGTAACTTTCTGTATTTCTCACCAAAATTATATAACATTCTCCCAATTAAATTAAAATAATTTAAAGGAAATCATGCAAACCTGAAGATGCATATAAAACATTTTCTCAGAGAAAACAAAATTAAAATTGAAAATATAATTAGTTGAGCCTACAAGTTTATACAAACACAAATTCAATTTTCCTTCTTATTCATTATTTTCTTGTGTATGCATCATTTACATAGAACGTGTTATTCGGCTAAGCCATTATCATACCTGCCAACCTTCGGAAGTCAAAAATAGGAAGATTTTTTTTAAATTATAGATTTCATCATGCGCAGTATACCGTGGCGTGGGCGAAAGAGGGTACACAAAAGACCTGCGTGTCTTTATAGGCAAAGTATGAATTCAGCATAAAATTCACAAAAATGTAAACAATCATCAATCATCGAGTAATATGTACGGCCAATATTTAAACGTAAGAGAACATAATTGTGTGTTTAAAGAAAATGCATACAATCATTCTGATGGATTACACTTCGCATTCGCTACCACATATTCACGTTTTGTCAGACTAAAGTTAATTACCATGGACAACTTACCCAATTATGATTAGGTGATTTATATACATGAGGATGGTAATCTTGAGACTGCTTACTGATTTAATGCAGATCTTGTAGCCGACTTTGCTCTCTTCAAAAATGCCCTGTCATACTGCTGCTCGTAGCAATTTCCACTTAGGCTTGATATAACCACTAAAAGTTTGTTGGGGTTTTCGTCATTCAGAGATGATCGGAATTGTGTCCTTGTCTTCTTCACCTGGCTAAACAATCTCTCACATTCAACGCTGCTGTGTGGGATTGTTAATATTGACAGCATTACTCCAGCTAGTCTGTCATATTTCAGACACCCATCTCCACCTCGTATATCCCCTATTGCAGACCAAGAACAATCTGCTCTTTTTCCTTCCACAATAGAAGATGGCAAAACCTCCATTTGGAGAGCACAAAACTGGCATTGTAATGCATCCATTGCTTGATGCTCATCTTCACTGTCTTTTTTTGGCAACATAATTGGAAACTTAAGAGATATAATACTTCACGGCACTAAAGTAAGCAGTAGACAAAGACCTTATCTGTGCCACTTGAGCATTAACAGAAAACTCACTGTCCAAATTAAATTTATGAATAATATAATCAGAGGCTGCAGTGAAGTAGTTCCTGACATGCAAATAAAAGACCTACTTCTCCTCAGGAGCCAGATTTTCTAAACAACTAGATGTTGTTGAACCAATTACCAAATCATCATCAGCTTTCTGATTCTCTCTTGTGTGATAGACCACTTCTAAAATTGTGCAATATTTCTTTATGGCCACTGGCTTAACAAACCTACAGAGAATTTCTGTCAGCAAATCAATCAGTATGGATCTTAGGACATGGATGTGAGGTGCTTGCGATTGAAGAACTTTGTTATACTTTTCAAATGTAGGGATGGTAAATGCCAGAAACAAGCAAAATGCCTCATTTAACTTAGATGACAGAAAAAGAAATAGTCTCTCCTATCTTGAAATACCAACAGTTTGACTTGGTTCCGTCACTTTTTTCCTGACAGACGGAGAAGAAGAACTGCTCTCCAACTTCCTTTTGCCAATGATAACACATGCTTTATCTTGTACTCTGTTGTTCCCACTAACACCAAATTCCACTTCTGCAGGCTTATCTTCATGTGCCCTTACTTTGGGAATTTGAAAATACTTGAGAGATGTGTTTGTGCCAGTGGACTGGTTCACCTCATCCTTAAAAAAACTCAGCAGTGGCTTCCACTGTGAAATCCGTCTATCTAAGCATTTACCCAAGGACAACCAACGCGTGAACACATGCTTCAGTTTGGTAAAGAGCTTGATATTACTTCAGATGATCTTTCCTCTTGCAGCTTTTGTTTAAATAGTAATAAATATCAATCATTATCTCATCAATTTTCACAGGAAGGGAATCGGCACCTTTCTCAGCAGCCAGATGAATTAAATGGCATGGGCATCCTACAACAATGATGTTTTTACACTGCTCTTTTAATTTCGCAGGAACACCATTTTTCCTCCCTATCATAACAGGGGCATTGTCTGCACTAAAAGCTATACAGTTTGTCATTGGAATAGCAAGTCTTTCCAGAAGGCACCGAGGCAAATTACCAATGCTAGCACCAGTCGAGTCACCTTCCAAATTTTCCATGGATAGCAAACGATTTTCAATCATCTTCGATTCTTTGTTGAAAAATGACACGACGACAGGATACAGCTTACTATCTCTATCATTGCTACCATCATTGGGGATCGCGAAAGGCCCACATTTTAAAATATTAAATATTTTGAATCGGCGTCACGTGCCATTTCATGAACAATGGCGGATGTTTTTGTCCTGCCACAGGCATATTTCTTCGCAATTTCCGAATCCGGGAACATTTTTCTAAACAATTGTCCCACGTGATCGGAACATGATAAAGAGAGGTTATGTTCTACGATGAACGCTGTGAACAAACATTCTGCTAGAATGGCAGCATTGTCTTCATTCCTGTGAACAAAAAACGTACCTAATTTTTTGTTCTTCTGTAAACAACTAGTACTGTCCTTGTGTTTTAGAGTGTTGCTGTGAGTTACAATGTCAGTTTTTCCACCATGAGAAATATTTATATCGCAACGACACACGGAACAAAGAGCAAAATGGTTTCCTCTACTAGATTGTACAATGAATGGAAATTCAGTTTTATAGCTTTCTTTGAACACTTGGAGATAACGTTTCTGGGGTTTTGTCGCCATAACGAGATGAGAGAAACTTAAAACACACGACACGAAACAATCATCGACACAACTCGTTGAAATAACCATCTACTGACGCACTAAACGTGACGCTAGCAGAGTATAAAGACGTGGCGTCAAACGGATCAAGTCACAATCGCCGCGCATAGCAAACAAGGTATCAATTCCATACTGCACAGTCACCTGACCTGCCTCGACTAATCAGCGCAGGCTTGACACCTGTTTGTCCGTAAAATACCACCAATCAGTATGAGGTAGGCCGATCAGCTGACTCACCATTCTGAGATCGCAGGCAGCTATGGAGCTCACTACCAAGCGAGAAACTTACACAAACTTACACAAAAAAACAAGGTTAAGCAAATCGCAAAAGCAATGACGACTTACGGGAGAATCTCCTCGAGAATGGAAATTATTTTCAGTTCCTTTTCTTTTACAATATATCACTGGGGTCCGAAATTCGGAAGAAATAATAGTAATTAAGAAGATCGGAAGACGAGGTGAAAATTCGGAAAGTTTCCGAATAAATCGGAAGGGTTGGCAGGTATGCATTATACAAATTTTAGTATTAGTAATCAATGATATGCATGCCACACACAAGGTAGCACCTTTTAGTGGCATATGTGATATCTCTTCCTACTTTGTATGAATTTGATATCCTATTTCGACCTGTCTTTATCATATTGTAACAATATAATTTAATAATAAATTGTAAATTTGCAAGTTAAACAATGAGTAGGAAGTGTAAGGAAATTCATAAAATGTGTACAGATATTATGAATTTTGTAAAATGTGTGTATTTGCAACGATTTAATAAATAATAATAATAATAATAATTTCAAGAGGCCACTTGGGTTCATAATTACTTAAATATGCTTTACGGTTCTCGCACATGTGCAGATTTGGTTTCACCTTGCCGAAACATAGCGGACAAGAATCATGTAGCACCGATCGTTGTTTGCGATGCTTCCTTGAGATTTTCTGGAACTTAATTGTAAGCAAAGGGAAATACGGAAGACCTTATTCATGGCAAAAGATTAAAATGATATGAACAATGTATTTAGGAGATTTGGTAGTTGTGTGTACACGTTGTTTACATAGCTAAATAGGATACGTTCTCCCTACTGTCTTCGTAGCGTAAGTGGTTGCGTTGCAGACTTGGAGTTCATTATGCAGAGCTGGAAGGAGTTCGAATCCCACTTCGGATAAGATTTTTTAATTTCCGTATCCTTCTTTCTTGGTGTTAGTAACAAGTAGGATCTTTTATAATTTCATTGTCTTCAACATATTTTATATTCATACGCATCAAAGTTTGTGTGAAAGTCGGAAACAAACTGACTCTTCCGACATTGTAGGATGCGCGAGATACAGTTCAGCTGTTTCCCTCCACTTTAACTAAGCTTTAGAGAGTTGAGTGGTCAGATTAGGCCATTTAACATAATTGCTTGTTAGTGGTAAGTTAACAAAGCGTTTCTGTTTGATGAAATGCTCGTGAAAAATAAAATAACCTTTAATGTTGAAACATTATGACATTGGTGAAAACGGCCCTTAGTCAGAAAATATATTAATACCCCATTAAGAAGTCAATACTCTACTGTATTTTAAATGTGACATACAACAGTTTAACGTAAATATTAAAATACACAATAACATTGCGAAAATATATTTAACGCATGCTTAAAGTATTAAAATTTTAATTATAATAACCTCTCAAAACTTATATCTGGTTTGTACATAATTCTGAGTTACATGTACAGTAGAGCGTCGATAATTCGGACTATTGATAATCCAGACAGGATCCGGTCACAATCCGGATTATCAACGCTCTACTGTAATTAAATCTGATCACCTTGAACTAAAACAAACCAGTCTCATTTGTAATATTGTCCTTTCTAATAATAATAATATAAATAATAATAACAATAATAATAGCAGAGTCAAGTTCAGAGGAGAAATTTCAGACTCTTTCGAAATTAAGACAGGAGTTAGGCAGGGAGATGGGCTTTCACCCCTGCTCTTCAACTGTGCACTTGAAAAAGTCATCCGCGAGTGGCGCAAAGAAATGAACGACGGGGTCCGAAATGGAGTACGACTGGGTTACAAGAACATGAACCTTTCTATTGATTGCCTAGCTTTTGCAGATGATCTTGCAATTTTCTCCGACTCTTTAGATATGGCCACAAAACAAATTAACCAGCTGCAGGTACAGGCAACAAAAGTTGGTCTTCTGATCTCTTTGGAGAAAACACACTTCATAACGAACATCAAGCCAGCACCAAGGGAGCTACAAGTAATCCAGGGAAAAATCTAACGGACAGATAAGTTTAAATATCTTGGCGAGTGGGTAGAACCCAACGTATGTGAGAAAGAAACCTTCACTTCGCGCATGAACAAAATGGAAATGGCATACCAACTCACCAAGGACGTTTACAACAAAAAATCAATATCCCTGAACGCAAAACTTAGGCATTATTGCACTGTCATACGACCAGAGGCTCTGTACGCAGAGGAATGCCTCACCATGAACAAGAGAGGCCTGGTAGAAAAAATGGAGATCAAGGAAAGAAAGATCTTGAGGAAAATTCTTGGCCCGATTAAAGACAATGGCATAACTATGAGCTGTATATTCATGTCCAGAAGATCTCTGATGTAATGAGGAAAAGGAGGATTGCATTTTATGGCCACTTGCTTAGAATGAAACCCACACGATTGACGAACCGGATCTTTAACTATTTTAAACATAAAAAGACCAAGCCAGCCTGGTTCGAAGAGGTGGAAAGTGACCTGCAAGAGATGGAAATTACCTGCGGGGATATTCAAGAATGCAATCCCCTCAGGAAGAAACTACACGACCACCAGGGTTTTCAAGAAAAACCGAAGTTGAAGACTGGAAAGATATGGACGAAAGAAAGAAAAGAGCAACACCGGCAACACTGGGCAAAGATCAAAGCCCAGAGAAGCCAGTTGAAATAACGTGGTCCTTAGTTGGCCGATACGATTAAAGAAGAAGAAGAATAGCAATAATTATAATAACAGAAACAAACATCAGGGTTTTAAACAACTTATGGCATCAAATCCATAAATTGACGAAATTAGAAATATTTACATCAATTTGCATATAGAACCACTAAAGGAAACTGGGTACTAAAAATGACACCTGGGTGAGTCAAGTCTGTAGGCATATGAATAATGTTTTGAAAGGGGAAGTTGTGAACATTAGTATGACCAATGATGAGTAAAATAACAAAATTTCCTAGAATTCAAGGTTTGAGGTTCTTTTTTTTTTTTTTTAATTTCTCGTCAGTGCATTTGATTAATTTTTGGCATCTGCTAAAAATTATGACAATCTTTGAGATAGTAGCTGCTCCCTTTCTTCACCATCCTCTAGGTGCCCATGTATTGTACACAAAATAAAATAATAATGCAACAATAGTTCCATCATACCTTCTGAGCATATTATTATATACTGCAAGAATCATATTCCGATGCACAGAACAGAAACTTACACTATGTTTACTGCTAAACACACACCATAAACTTTCAAATAAAAAAGTAATACTGTATTGAAGTATTTTTCAATAACTGCCAATTTGATGTGAATTTTCCAAAACTTCAAAATTGATTTGAAAAAAAAAAAATATATATAATAATAATAAAAATGAAAAACTTTCTTGTTTACTACATTTTGAAAGGTGCAGCCTTCCGTGCTCCTTTTCCTGAGCTAATCGTTTTATCTCTACATAGCTACCACACCCTACATTTGAGTTGATCTGTTTAACATATTTTATTCTTAGCCTACCCCTCGATCCCTTCCTCAATAACTACGTCTGCTATTCCTGGGTGCCTTACCCTACCAACCTATCTCTTCTAGCACTCACTAGAAACATTTCTGTTCCCCACTCACTTTAATATATCTTTATTTGTTATTCATCTAATCTCCATCACTCTCCTGTAACCCACATTTTAAATGCTTCTATTCTCCTCTTCTCTGCTGCACCAACAGTCCAAATTTTGCTTCCATAGACCGTCATGTTACAGACAAAGGCGTTCAAAAGTGACTTTCTAATGCCAAAATCTATATTTGATGTAACTAGATTTCTTTCCTGTAGGAAAGCTTTCATTGCCTGCACTAACCTACTGTTTATATCCTCTTTGCTATATCCATTACTGCTATTTGCTTCACAAGTAGCAGAAGATTCTTACTTCTTTAGCTTTTCACCTTGCCAGTTTGATGTCAATAGGGTTTTCTGATTTCTTCAGGCCATATTTCATTTGTTTTGTTTTCCATTTATTGATTTACATTATGAATTCCTTCTTCAAGACTGAGTCCATACCGTTTAGAAATTCATTCAAATCCTCTGGTAAATCGGCCAAGATGACAATGTCATCAGCAAATCCTTGAGTTGTAGTCATTTCACCTTGAACCTTTACTCCTATTTTAAATTTCTCTCTCATTTCTTTCATTGCATGTTAGATGTTCAGATTGAAAAGTATAGGTGATAAGTTGCAGCCTTGCTTTACACTTTTCTGAATACATGCCTCTTTCTGACGTTTTTAAATTCTAATAACTGCAGTCAGGTTTCTGTATAAATCACCCAACTATATATGTATTTTATTCCAATCCTTTTCTAACTGTCAAACAATTTGCTCCAATCAACGTTATTAACCCTCCGTTGGTCGCGCTCCAATTTCGACACGATAAGTCGCGCGGCATCTAGGATGATGATGATGATGATGATGATGATTATTGTTGTTTTAAGAGGCCTAACATCGAGGTTATCGGCCCCAGCGGCATCTAGGAAGCGCCATTGTGTTCTTAGTTAAAAAAAAACATTTCCTGTAGACATGTTTGGATATAATTGAGTTAAATAATATTGACATTCCCTTTACTCTTATTTCCATTGTTAACAGCTACAATAAGGTCCTGCATATTGTTTTATCTCAATTCAAATATTACAAGAATACTCAGTGTCATGTCTCTTAGATAGTCTTTATTTCACAAACAATAATAAATATACCCAACAATAAGAACTAGAGCATGATATACCATAACCTTGTTCACAGAATTTGAAGTAATAATGTAAAATCAGATAAGTATGCAATGTATTACAAAACCAAAGAAAAAATACTGATAACGAACTGTTCATATTGCCTTTTATTTTGCCAAGTCCAGATTTTCGAACCATTCATGGCAAATCATTCTTCCGTGTTCCAGGCAGAAATGATTCTTACACTTCTTGCAGCTATGCCATGTCATTCTAGTGATCCTCTTCGGTTTAGCAAGCTTTCAAGTGTCACATAGTTTCTTTTCAGCAAGTGAAGGAAGGACAGTTACAGTGGCTATTGCTTTTTCTTGCTCTGTAGGTCGGTGCTTTTCAAGTTGGAAACGCAGTGTCGAATGGAGACCTGTTGGATTCATGCTCCTTCGCCTAATATCTTCGGACACCAATTGCTCAGATAGTGTTCTCGGAAACAGTCTCCGCCTACCGACATTCATTCCGTTCCCAATAGACACTAATTGAGCATTTATGCCAGCGACATTCAACATAGCAAAGAAAACAACAAGTGGCCAATGTGTGGTATTTCGGGCTATGTTGTAACTCCCACACATTTTATATCCACGACATCTACTCCACCCTTTGCCCCGTTGTAGCATGTCATAATTGTTTTATTATTTATTTACATATTTTACTCCCACATTGGAGCACTTAAATCAATACATTTGAGTAAATTTCTTCTTTTTCTCCTCCCAGAACTTTCTCATCCTCTCCAACCTGGACGCCCTTTGTGTGTCCGATATAGTATATTGTTTCCGTTCAACTGTTATTAGTTTGAGACTTATGCTTTTGTTCATCCAAATTCTCTTCTCTGCCTTTGATTTGTTGCTGAGTTATACCCAATTCTTCCAACCTACAATCGAGTCGTCATCTAAATGATGACTGGAAACGAGCAGGACAATTCTGTTTTTCTGAGGAACATAGGAGACTAAAGTGGCTTGTTCATTGAAACCAAACATTGGTGACTTTACTATCCTTTGTTTCATATTCATAAGCTCGGCAGGCAGACATCTTTTATTCATTCTAATGGTGCCGACATAAGATAATCTCTTCTTCTTCTTCTTCAAGTCAACGATCAAGTCCATGTCTGTGAAAAAATTATCGACATCTGATGGTTTATTACTGATGAAACATGGCCCCTCTGGCTGTTTCCCTGGGTAAATTTCCAAATTATGACAATAGAAAGTTTTTGCATCCAGTAGGGCATATATTTTTAACCCGTTTTGGCTGGTTTTGATGAAATGTACTGCTTAAACCAGCATCTTCCATGAAAGGCTTCAAGCTTTTAATCTATTGTTACGAACGCCCCAAGGGAATAGTTCTTCTTACAGTTATCAACAAACGATTGAAATACATCCCGGATAGCTGCCAAGTTCTCTAACTTTGTATGCTCCTCTCTTGTAATATTGTCGTCAAAACGAAAGCAACAAAGCAAAAATTTTAAATACCTCAAATTCATAACAAGACGGAATTTTTCCACTCCATTGCCGTCTGTGCCCCTTTAAGTCCTCCTGCATTATTTTGTTGGCATGTAAAGTACCAGCCAAATATATAAGTCCTAAGAATGCCTTTATTTCAATATTATCAGTCACTTTTGCATCTCTTTCCCTTTGAAAATGCCCTCTTACGTGTTTTATATACTGATTTGGATATCAAAGGCATTATGTAACATTCCGTCAGTTGTAAACAATTTCCAACACTCACCTTCATTTTTTACGTGACGTGCATCACCAATAACTCCTGGCAGTCTGGTAAGCAAATTATGTGGGGGTGTTTTCTTCCTACAATTAGATTCAGGGTGCTTACCCCATTTTGTGTTTCCATCCTTCCCTGCATAAAACAGGATGTCCCTGAGAAGAGGTTCATCTTCCGCTCCACTTTCCACAGTATCAGAGTTGTCTTCTCTGCTCTCAGCCGGAAGATCTTCAGCATCAGTATCACTGTCCTCTCCATTCTGTTGCTCTTCGTCAAAATTATCATCAGCAAGTAAACCGTGCTCTAACTTTAAGTCACTAGGATTGTTTAAATCGAAAAACTGACAGTTATCGGCCATACTAAAAACACAGACAGTTTAGGTCGCGTGGCATCCTGTATGCGGCGACGTTCAGTATCCCACCACTCATCGTCATCATCGGCTTTAACTCGAATCCTAGTATAAATCTTCTTCCTTCAGTCCAGTTTGTGGATGTGTTTACGGTGACTAAAGAGTCCAATCCTGGCATAGAACAAGCGTCCACACAAGTCACATAGTATTGCTGGAGGAGGACGTGGTTGGGCTGCTCAAAGTTTCCTAGCTTGACGCTTGGCCTCTTCATGTGTGCGTTGATCCCTTTCAAACGTTTTTACAGTATCCGAGATGGTACGGCGGCAAGTTGAGCGGTCTTCAGCCAGCATGTCCCAGGTTTGTGAATCAAGACGTGTCAATTTCAGGGTCTGCTTAAATTGGTCCTTGTAGTGCCTCTAAGGATCACCATGAGGTCTGGTGCCATAGCATAACTCACCAAATAGCATTTGACGAGGTAATCTCACATTATCCATCCGATGGACATGACCAATCCATCTAAATTGGTGACCTATTATGGACGATTCTATGCTGTTGATTTGAGCCTTTTCCAGAACAGCAATATTGGTAATGCGGTCTTCCCATTTAATCCTAAGGATTGATCGAAGTTTTTGTAGGAGGAAGCGCTCAAGCTTCCTAAAATCACGTCGGTAAAGGGTCCACGTTTCACAGCCATACAACAATGTAGAAATGACTACTGCTTTGTACACCATTAGCTTTGTACTCTTGGACAGATCTTTATTCATGAAGACCCGGTGCGCTAATCGTCCATATGCTGCATGGGCTGCGCCAATTCTCTTATCCACATCCTGCTCACAGGTACAGCTCACAGAAATGGTACTGCCCAGGTACGAGAAGTGGTCTACCTGCTCTAATGGCAAATTTGAGATTGATATATTGAACTGAGGAAGAGGTGTGCCTGGTGAAGGTTGTGCCAAGACTTTAGCCTTATTGACATTTATGGTAAGACCAAAGCGATCACATGCACTTTTGTAACAATTAACTGACTCTTGCAGCTCTTCTGGTGTGAAAGTTGGCGACGCAGCATCATCTGCATACAACATTTTAGTAACCTTAGTAACCTGAGTTTTCCTCAAGGAGCGGAGACGAGTTAGGTTGAAAAGCCCTCCATCAATACGATACTTGACCTCCACACCAGGGATGTTTGTGGGTGAATCATAAAGCATTGCAGCCAAGTACAGCACGAAAAGCGTTGGAGCCAGTACACATCCTTGTTTCAGTCCATGGGTAATAGGAAATTCATCGGACATCTTATTCTGATGGAAAACCTGACCTGTCATGCCATCATGGAGAGCCTTAGATCTACAAAACGCTCAGGGCAACCAAACCGCTTCAGCACCGCCCACATGGCTGGTCTTGGAACCGAATCAAATGCCTTTTCCAAGTCATAAAAGACTAAGAAGAGTGGATTCTGTTGTTCTCGACATTTTTCTTGCAGCTGTCTCACACAGAAAATCAAGTCAATTGTGCTTCTGGAAGCTCTAAATCCGCATTGTGACACTGGGAGGATCTTCTCTGAGATAACCTTGAGGCGGTTAAGTAGAATTCTTGTAAGAATCTTCCCCACAATTGAGAGCAGTGATATACCGCGGTAGTTGCCACAAACACTGCAATCACCCTTCTTAAAGATAGTGATGATAGTGGCATTCTTTAGGTCTCCAGGTACCTTTCTTGATTCCCATATTCTGAGAATAAGGGTGAAAATCCTTGTTTTGAGGGAATGACCTCCGGCTTGAATTAGTTCCAGAGGGATGTTATCTGGGCCAGGTGCCTTTCTGGGTTTCAATTGGGTGAGAGGCGCAGTGAATTCATGATAAGTAGGAGGTACTGTCAAACACAGTTGTTCACGTTGTTGCGGCACATCACAAAGGAAGTCTTCAGCAGCTGCTGATGGACGATTTAGGAGATTGGAGAAGTGCTCCTTCCAGCGTTCCAAGATTTCTTGACTATCTGTAAAGGTAGAAGAATTATCAGCGCTTTTCAGTGTACCTGATGATGAGCGAGATGGTCCATATATTTCCTTGAGTACTGCATAGAAGTTCCTCAAGTCTCGAGCATCCGATAGTCTATGCAGTTCTTGAGCCTTCTGCTGCCACCAAGTATTTTTAATCTGCCTTATCTGCGTCTGACATTCAACCTTGAGTTCCAGTAGTTTATCCATCTTTGTGTTGGAAGTTGGGTCTTGAAGATGGGCAAGATGGCATTCCTTTTGGCATTGATAAGAGACAGAATTTCTCCATTGTTGTCATCAAACCAGTCTAGTCTTTTCCGCACTATAAAACCAATGGTTTCCTCAGTTGACTGTGTGATAATCTTCTGTAGTGTGGCCCATTCTTGCTGAATGTCATTTGTTACTGGGTTTTCTGATAACTGGGTGACGATCCTGTTTCCAAAATGTTTATAGATGGATTCATCCTGAAGTTTGGATGTATTAAACTTCTTTCTTGGCAAATTTTTGATATTCCTAGGTGGTTTAGGTCTGATGGATATCCTGAGCTACTTCTAAGAAGTTTATGATCTGTCCAACAATCGCCTATATTCCTTGCTGTTCTGGTAATAAGAGTGTCCTTATCACATTGCCAGGTAATGATATAATCAAGAATGTGCCAATGTTTGGAACGAGGATGCATCCACGTGGTTTTGAAGCGGTTAGGTAGCCGGAAATGCGTGTTGGTAATGAAAAGTTCGTGTTCTGCACAAAGACCAAGAATTAACAGTCCATTGGGATTATATTTTCCAAGTCCCTGTTTGCCCATCACATTATTCCATAGCCTGTGATCTTTCCCAACTCTGGCATTGAAATCACTGAGGAGCAAGAGTTTATCTGCAGATGGTACCTTGGAGATTATATCACTTAGCTGATCATAGAACTGAGCCTTTACTTCATCATCAGAACCTAAGGTAGGAGCATAGGCAGAGATGAGTGTCATAAAGGAACCTCCTGAGAGTGGTATGCGGAGAATCATGAGCCTTTCGCTGATTGCAGTGGGCGTAAGTTGGTGATAATTTACCAGTTTGGTCTTCACAGCGAAGCCCACACCATGAATACGACATTCACCCTCCTCCTTTCCTTTCCTTTCCAGAAGATGGTATATCCTGTTCCAGATTCAGTAATCTTGCCTTCAGAAGATAGCCTAGTTTCACTGAGAGCAGCAATGTCAACGTTGAGTCTTGATAACTCATGGGTTACAAGAGCTGACCTTCTCTCAGGTCTAACGTCATTGTCCGTATCAAGCAAAGTTCTGATGTTCCATGATCCAATAATCAATTTGTGATTCTTTACTGTTTTCGCGTTTCGACCGCATGAGGGGTGACCTGCTGAGTGCGGTTGCCCAGCCGGACCAAGATTGTGACTCCGATGTTTAGCCCACCTTTTCTAGGGCCTTCCCCATGCGGGGTGGGCAGCGGTGATCCTAAATAGGCCTGCCCAAACACAGATGCAGGACCGAATTCCCGAGTAGTCACAGAGTCTCCGGAAGACGACCATCACACATCTGCTGCCAACGTGCAGGTCCGAACTAGGGGCTTCCAGTTACACCCGTAACCTGCCCCCACCATCCATATCCCATCGCCGTTGGACTTTGAAAGTAAGTGACGTTCGGAAGAAGTGCCACTGGCGTGAATTTGTTTAGGGTGAATCTCAGCTTGCCAGGACAAGACCCACACACTATTATCTGAGCCTTATCCTGCGGCTCACAAAGAATGAGACATGCAGGACTGAACACAGAGACTGCAACGAACTGCCACATACTCAAGTACTAACGAGGTGCGCCTTTACAGCCAGTCCGTCTGGCCTGACCTCTTCCGCCTCTATGACCGTTGGGAGCACTAAGGGTGATTGGCTCCTCCACCGCTCATTTTGCCGTTGGGCCAAAATCTGCCCATCATAAATATGGATCACCACTAGTGTTATCAACAATGATAACTTCTCAACTGTTCAGTAAGACACTGGCAGCTATAAAGATACTGCGAGTGTAGGTTCACCAGATGCGTGCGCAGTGAAGTAGGGCAAGAAAAAGTAGCAATGGCACCTTCTGGATGCGGCGCGACCGACGGAGGGTTAAAAGTCTTTTCCAATCAAGGTTTCAAAATCCTTTTTCTATGTTTACAAATGCCGTAAATGTTCTACCTTCCAAAATCAGCCTAAGACTTAGTACTTAGTTACTGAACCAAAATTGATGCATGAAGGAACGTTGTGGCCAAGTATTAACTTGAATATTCCTGACATGGTTAAAATCTACAATTCTTCCTTTACCTGATAATGAAAACGTTATGCTTATAGCAACTATACAATGTGCCTAATTTGCAAGAATTTTAACATTGTGTACAGAGAATCTTCATCATTATGCCGAGACTGTCCTGGAACAAGACCTACACAATAGAGTGCATATGCCCGATACCACCTATAGTGAAACTGAAAGAAGAAGTGAACCAATGTCAGTATAGTGAGTCTTGCTTGGCTGTCAGTTTTCTTTGGTCTAGTGATTCATCATACTCATTTCCAGATTAAGTAGCCTTTGGCGAGAAATCCTACCCAATACTGTCTTCACGCCAACATTTTGCATCTGTTTAAAATCCTATCGGCATGCCCGATTTAATAAATTATGGTTAAAAAGATTGCAGAACACAGATCTAGACAATAAACATCTAAGCTTATTATTTCACTCAAGGGGCTTGGACATTGTGGTCATTTAGCCCAATGTACTTGGGTGTGTGTAGAGTTTGTCTGATAACCTGCTTTATTGTGCTGTCTGCAGTAGTGTGTGTATTTCTAAATCAGGTGAGGATTGGGAAGGAGGCGGCTGTGGCCTTAAGTTACGAACCATCCCGGCATTCGTCTGGAATAGAAGTGGGAAACCACAGAAAACCACTTCCAGGATGACTGAGGTGGGGAACGAACCCACCTCTTCTCAGTATTGCCTCACGAGGCTGAGTGTAACCCGTTCCAGCCCTCAGATCAGAATTAAATTTCTTGGCAGAGCCGGGAATCAAACCCAGACATACAGGGCGACAGCCAGGAGGTGCACATCTATGCATCAGCAGTTAGTCACATAGCTGCTTAAAATCTAAAACTCCCATTCATAGAAGCATATACTGTAGCTTGTTCTGGATACAAATTTTAAATTTGAATGGACATACTTATTGAGCCAGTATCTCAATGTGTAACACCACAGTAATTCAACTAGTCAATTTCCTTGTTGACAGAGCTGCAATTATCCAATATAACATGGCATAATACCCTCTATTTTTGATTTCCAGTTGGGACAGATATATGCTTGTGTTTTGTCCATGTCAGAAAATTTGAATCTGTTTTCCATTTTTTTTTTTTTTTTTTTTTTGTGAAGCAACACAACTGGTTAAAATCATGCTATATTTTGGGAATATTTAGAATCATAGACTCACATTTCCTTCTCAAGCAGATTCTTTATGTCATCAGAATTATTAGAACTTTCATTCTGCTTGTTGCACAGAATCAGTAATTTAGGACTGTTTTTTATAACAACAGGATCCGACAGCACAGCATACAGTAATCTGAAACAAAAAAGAAAAGCTAAGTAATAAACAGAACACACACAAATAATGTTCTGAATGAACAACTTTGTTTCCATATGCACTGTGATGCCCTTTAAACTATTTGCCTGATGGGCATGTGAGGAAAACACATCTCATAAGAGCATAATGAAACTTCACTCAGTGTGGGGCGTGGTGGCACAGCGGTCAAGCTGTATGTATCTCACCAAGATAGACAGGGTTCGATTCCCTGTCAATACATGCAAGATTTTCGAAGTGAAATGCCATGTCCTATGGTTCGGATTCCACGTAAAAAGGAGGTCCCGTGGCTAAGGAACGCGAGATTGACAGTCACATAAATTGCGTTTCTTCCCTACCGACATAACCTTCTTTGAAATGCTGATCTTCATACCATACTCCGTACATATCTGTTCAAGTTTTAACATGTTGGCTTGCAAACTTTCGACAGAGTCTGTCATCAAAACCAGGTCATCAGCATAGGCCAGACTACATAACTGGTTTCCACCTAATAGGGATGTATAGAACTAGCACCGATAGAGCGCACTGCTGTTGTACTGGGTAAGCGCAAGGCGCTCTTCATTTGTCTCCTATGTTCTCATGCCGCTAATATCCACGAATTTAAGTTGTTTAAATTGTTATTTTCGTAACTATGCCGAGCTATTGCAGTGTTCCTCTTTGTAAAAATCAGGGAAGCCCGTTTTCGTTTCACCAATTTCCACAAAATAAATAAAAATAAGGTCACATGCTTTTAGGAAACATTTCGGTGAGAAAAATCTGACCGAATATATTAAAGTGTGTTTCCATCATCTACAACCCGATGACTTCACGAAAACTGTGTTGGATAAGTGTGACTTACAATGGAAAATAATTCCTATTTTGTACCTATAAACTGATTAGACATTTCGATAACATCAACTGAATTTATGCGTTTGTAGGCCTATTTGAAGGTGAGAGAGCAAGATAAAAACCGGGCGAAGTTCTACCGCTTTTTCCGTGGACCACGAACACAACAAAAGTAATTATTTAGGAAGAGGCCATACACAAGAAAATTGCCGGATTATCACGATAAGCCTACAATATCGGAATCTGCAGAAATCATCTCCATTGAAGTACGGGAAGAAATCGTCAATATACACGAAGAAATGCAAGTAACATTTCTGACTCCCATTTTCAAAGACATCAATAGGCTACTCGGTCAAATACTTCAAGAATAAATGTCGCAACATTAACAGTCACAAACGTATTATGGTTGGTTTCTTGAAATCGGAATTAATCGTCAACTTCCATCTGCCTGACGGAGAATGTGGTAGCGACTGACTTCTACATTCTTGAGACATAGTCAGATGAATGGAAACAGTTCATGGCCCTAAAGCAGGGATTCTCAAACTTAAAAAAAAATGGTACCCTCAAGTCCTTTCCCAGGGGTAAGGGAACGATTCTTATTGCGAAATTGACAAAATTACATAAGAACCAAACGTTGCGATGCATTTTCGAGGTACACATTTAATTACCGGTATCAACTTTCTTTGATTATGTTTACCTTAAAACACGACAGTTTCATGTAAGCTATCAACCTAAAAAAATACATGAATCGAAGTCTGTAAGCAGGGGGAGCAAGTGAATATTTAAATCTCAATTTATGATTTAAGTCTTTTGGAGATATATTTATCAATATAGGCCTACAATACTCTAGTAATTGTAATCTGTAGGAGAAAGCATGCTGTCTCATATTCATTATTTGAATAATAAAGCGTGTTAGAATTTTGTTATTACCGCTATAGGCTATTAATTATTCCTTCCTCCCGTTGGTTTTAGTGCCTCTAGTCCGTAGCTCATTTTGCAGCTGTTGAACGCTTAAACTCGTTTATCATATATTAGGAGATATACCTATAGAATTAATTAATATAGTCTTGGAGTAAAATTAGAGAAGATATAATTTACTTTAGCTTAGAAAACTCGGTCACAATTTACACTTTCGTCGCAGCTGACTGGGAGAAACATAAGACGATCGCCTTGCGCTTACCCAGTACTACACGAGCGCTATCTGGCGCGAACTTTCTCCCGCTACATCCCTATTGAATCCCACCCATCCAGTTTATGCCCTTCAACAAATGAACCATCTATAAAATAAACAACAGTGGTGAGAGGTTACAGCCTTGCCTCACTCCTGTAACAATCTTGAAATAAGAACTCGTCCTACCATAAACTCTCGCTGCAGCTTGATTGTCAACATAAATACTTTTGATTGCCTGTAGCAGCCTTCCCTCGATACCATATTCCCTCAGGATGCTCAGTATCTTCTCCTTGGGTACTCGATCATATGCCTTCTCTAGATCTACAAAAAACAAACTGTCTATTCCTCATGTAGCATTTGTCAATAACTTGGTGCAGACTAAAAATTTCATCTTGACATCCTCGTTGTGGTCTAAAGCCACACTGGTTATTTTATCCATCTTACTCTCGGCCAATGATCGATCTCTCCTTTCCCCAATGCCGGAGTACACTTTACCTAGGACACTTATCAAAGAAATCCCTCTATAATTATTGCGATCATTCCTGTTACCTTGCTTATAAATTGGGGCGATTACTGGTTTTGTCCAGTCAGAGGGTACATTTCCTAAATCCCATACCAATTCGATTAGCCTATGCAACCATTTCAGCCCTGCTTTCCCACTCAATTTTATCATTTCTGGCCGAATTCCATCCACCACCGCCGCTTTGTGACATTGCAGTTCATTTACCACACTCAACTTCCTCAACCGTGATCCTGTTCTTGTCCTCGTTCTCCTCCTGCATAATCTCCAAATCTGCCACATTGCCAAATAAGTCTCCATGAACATTTAGCAAGTTTTCGAAGTATTCCTGCCATCTTCGCAATACTCCCTTGGTATCTACAATGAATTTCCCTGAATTATCCAGAATACTGCTCATTTCTCCTTTTCCTCTATTTCTATGATTCTTTATAACAATCCAGAAAGGTTTTCCTGCAGCTTGACCTAACTTTTCTAATTTATCACCAAATTCCTCCCATGATTTCCTTTTGGACTCTACTATTATTGGTTTGGTTCTGTACCTTTCCACTACATATAGCTCTTTGTCTGCTGGATTCATTGTTTGGAGTCATTTTTTGAAAGCCTTCTTTTTACATTTACAAATAGACTTCACTATGTCATTCTACTTCTAGTACGGCATCCCTGTATCCTGACCACTCCGTTTCAATGTCCTGCAACTCTTTACCATTTATTCTTTGGAATTTCTCATCAATCACTTCCAAGTATTTCTGCCTAAGTGCCTTATCATGGAGATTTTCAACCCTAATCCGTCTGCACACAGACCTCACTTTCTGCACTTTAGGTCTAACTATACTAAAATCACAATAGATCAGTTTGTGGTCAGTTTCATAAAAAATGCCCCTGAAAACCCTACAACTCCATCAATTTACTAAATTGAAAGTCAATAATGATGTAGTCTATTATAGATCTGGTTCCTTTATCTCCCACGTGTATCTGTGAATCTCTTTATGCTTCGTGAATGAGTTTGCAAGAGATAACCCCATGCTAGCACCGAAGTCCAGTAAACATTTTCCATTGGTGTTCGCTTCCCTATCCCCACCCCATTTACCCATTAGCATCTCATACCTCTCAGTCCTATTTCCTATCCTAGCATTGAAATCCTCTATCAGTACTACACTATCCTTACTGTTAACTGTCACTACCACATCACTCAGTGCCTCATAAAAGCTGTGTACTTCATCCTGATCTGCCCGTTCACATGAAGTGTACACTGAAACAATCCTAGCCCGATTTCCCGACATTTCCAAATCTATCCACATTATTCGTTCATTTACGTACCTCACAGAAACGATGTTATGCTCTAAGGTTCTCTTGGCATACAGCCCTGCTCCCCACTTTGCCTTGCCTCGTTTTACACCTGACAGGTATGCCATTTAATCCCCTACTTCCTCCTCTCTATCTCCTTATATCTGAACTTCACTAATCCATCCTATTTGCTCACTCAGCTAGCTCTACTTTCTTCCTTCCATAACCACCCTCGATATTAATTGCATCCCACCGAATACCAGTTTGATTGCCTGTTCTTGACCAAGGAGACACTTATCTGTCAGTAGGGGCATGGTGGCTCTGTGGTCAAGCTGCCTAACTCTGACCAAGGTGGACAGGGTTCGATTCCCGGTCAATGCATGTGAGATTTTCGAAGTGAAGTGCCAAGTCCTGTGGTTCGGATTCCACATAAAAAGGAGGTCCCATGGCTCATGATCATGAGATTAACGGTCACGAAAAACTGCAAGCTTCCTTTTCCTTCCTTATCTTTCAGATGGGAGTGGGACTCCATCACTCCCATAAGCCTGATGCTTGCTCATGACATTTGTTTAGCAGGTTTAAGAAGTAAAAGTGAAGCAGATTGCTGACCTTACTTACACAGGGCCCCATGAGTTTCATATCAGGGAACAAACAAGTGAGTGTGGAAGTCCTAGCCGTCTGATCACAAGGAGGGCCACGAATCAGAATATGTCCAGGATGCCCACTCCTATTCCATAGTAACTGGTATCCCGACTGTCAAGACCACTTACTAGGCCACTCCGCCATAGCCCATGGTTCACAAACTAGGACGTGACTACACCATGAAATTGAGCAACCACACAATTTTGTACTGTCACGGCAAATTTTCTGGATTAAATGTGTTACACTAATTAATAATACTGTGTAGTATGCGGGTAATTTCTTGGTACATAAGGAATTACATGCATTTCATTCCTGAAGCAATAATTCTGCTGATGATTAAATAATCAGGTTGTCAAGGATCTAAAGACAAAAAATGTTGGTGAAATATAAGTGGCCTTCAAAAATACCTTATAAAATTTTCATACAGTACTTGCATTCGATGACAGTACCTTCACTAGCTCTCACTTACAATACATACAGAGTATACAGGTTTGTAGTGGGAGGGCAACTGGTGCGACCTCCTTGCAGCCATTTTCTCGCCTACAAGGGTCCTAATTTCTCAGAGTGTCAATGTTTGGTAAATTCAAATGAGTATTGTCACATAGTCACGTACTCTGTGCGAGTATTGGGCGATTCGTCGATCGTCTCACCTTACAGCCAGTCTTACTCTGTCCGCGTGTGCACCACTCAGCTGTTTACAGGCTTGAGCCATTTACGAATGTTTGTATCAATTTTGGTGCCGATTCGTCCCCTTGTCTAACTTATTTGTCATTTCTCTTTTCTTCACTATAAATAGAAAAACACGTTTATGCTTTCCTACCATGTCTTTCCACTAGTAACACGTACAAGATAACAAATATCTTCAAGAAACAAGTACTTAATATAGCTTTCAGAACAAACAACTCACTCGGTAAACACCTACACAATAGCAACTAAACAAAGAAAAACCCACATTCAAAATCAGGTGTATATTTGTTCACATGCCAAGATGATGGATGTAATGCTATGTCGGGCAAAGTGAAAAACAAATTGAAACACGTTACAAAGAGCACAAAAATGCAATTAAACACAACAAACATTAAGCTATATGCAAACAAGTATGACAACAACCATCGTAGTTCCTCCCCTTAAAGCCTCAATAACTAACTAACCAACATGGAAACAGATATGAAAATACTACACCACGAAGCAAAGGGCAAACCTATCGCCTTTAAAGAATCTATAGAAATATATCCAGCCATGGAAGAAAATCCAGTAAATCTGAACAAACACATGTTTTAAGAAAGGTCACCACATTTCATGCTGCTAAATAAAATAAATCCACACTCGTAAAAATGAGGCAACGAATGCATACAAGAAGGAATAATTTTAGGAAATATGTTATAGGAGGAGGATGCAGCATGTGTTATTTTTCAACAAACCAAGGCCTGAATTTAGGCAGTATTGCAGAATCCTATTTTCATCTAATAGACCAGGCAGCAGCATAAATTATAAGTTTTCTAAGCTGTGGCAGATGTCTTAAATGGCCTGCAATAGTAATGAGAATATCTCCAGAATCCATAACATACATGTTTTTACAAGTCATTCTAGCTTCAGTTAGTTACCATTTCCATCAAGACATGTCGTGTGTAACTAGGGCTCACCGGCAACCCGGATGGGCAGTGGTCAGGGTAGCAGTGGCAAAGACCAACAGCTCTGCTAAGATAAGTAACCATATTACTTAAAAGAAATCAAGTGCATGCTCTAATTTTATTTATTATATTGTGTTGTTCTAACTTGTATACACGTACATAATATTCATATGTAATTCACGAACCCGTATAAATAAAACTAACTAACCTGACATAACAAGATTCACACTATGAATCAAAATATAAACACCAATTGTACGCACTACAACATTTATGTAGTTATATAACATGGTATATAAATTTAAACCTCAACCCAGTGATCAAGATCTGACTATGACCGCTTGTAGGTCGAAACTCGTAATCCTAAAATTGCCCCATTATAATAGTGATCATAACTCTTCTTCTTCCCCTTCGGCTTTTCCCAATTAATTGGGGTCGCCAGAGCCAACCAGGCTCATTTTGGTTTTGGCCGGGGATTTAAGGCCGGATGCCCTTCCTGACACCACGTGATTTTCCAGGTGAAAATTCCACCCCGCTGTCACCGGGATTCGAACCCCGGCCGTCCGGATGAAAGGCGAGAAGCTAAGCCACTGCGCCATCACGCTCCCCAATAGTGATCATAACTAATACATGTAATTTTTTCGGGGAGTAATATTTACTTATTGTTCACATATTATATACATTGTACCATGCCCAGTTTTTGAGCAAATTTGTGTTGACCGACTGAAGAGCTACAACTGACAGTTTGTATAAGCAAGTCTGAAAAAATGGCTTCTAAACTTTACATTACTCTTAGGTAATCTCTCCTTTCACATTCTCATCACATGACCCCACCATCTGAGTCAGCTCATACGAACATGGACTAAAATTTAGAATTAAAAATTTGATTTAATCAACTCTTCACAATTTGCCAGAACTTCCTAGCAAATGCTCATGGGCAATTGTTCAAATTTAGATATCAGTAGTGCTGTGGCGAGCATGTGGTCAATTTGCTTAAGTTGTCTTCCAACTTACCAGAGATAGATAACAGGTAAGTGAGTGGATAAAACTTCAACATCAGTAAGAAAGAAGGCATCATATCGAAGATCAAAGAGATAGAAGTGGTATACAAGCTGACAAAAATGTTCAATGTCCGTCAAAGTCGAGCTCAGACAATACTGTAGTCATTCGACCAAAGGTCCTGTGCACAGCGGAATGCCTCGCAAGGAATAGGAATGGTCAGAATGAAAAGTTAAAAGCCAAAGAAAAAATTCCTGAGGAAGAACTTTGGATCAATTAGTGAAAATAGCAAGAACACGAGACAGCATAACAACAAACTGTATTTGCATATGAAATAAATCACTCGGTGCAGGAGGATTGCTTTAATGGCCACATAACACATAAGAGTCCGCAAAGACTAACCAAACAGGTAATTGCCTACTTTCTAAGTACGGACACTAAGGGGCCCTGGTGCACTCAGATTGAAAGGGATCTGCAAGAAGTGCGAATCACACCTAGAGACATGGAGGAACGTGGCCCTCTCCATGGAAACTTGGAACACACCAAGAAACTCTGAAACTTAAAATTGACCAGGATGCTAACAGAAAATAAATGTGGGAATACTAGGCAAACATTGAAGTCCAAGGAAGGAAACGGTTGAAATAATGTGATCCATATTTGTGAGGAAGAGAGGGAGAAAGGAAGGAAGATTATGTGTTGCTAGGACCTACAATTCACAAAGTAGACCCCATGGTCATTCACTTGCAATGAAGCAGTGGAATATATGTCTTGTTAGTAAATGTGGGCTACATAATTTCAGAAGTAAAGAGTGGGAATAGGAATCAATCACACAGAGAAGCAAATGAAGGAAGCTTGTTGTTTTACATGACCGTTAATGTCTTGATCATGAGCCAAATGTTACACAGAGAAAATACACTTACAGTATATATTAGATCAGCACCGTCCGAAGTCGAGCCGCACTGTGCAGACTGTGTGCATCTCGGAACAGAAGGTGTGCATCCCCTCTCTTACCATGCGTCCTTACTTCCCCTCCACTCCGTGCGGTGGGGAAGTGTCCTCGTTCAAGGAACGTGTAGAGGTCAAATCGTAGGTGAAGAATGTATTTTGCAGGCAACGTGGCAAGAACACCGAACGCATTGTTCATAAAACATTATTTTCCATTAACCAAATTGCTTGTCATATGAAGGGATGGGATAGGAAAGAGCGGCAAAAAGTTTCCTTTCAAAATTATGTTCACGTTAACTCTAGACAGTTTCACGCACAAAATGTATAGTCATTCATGGACTATGCAAAAGGGAAAAAGACAGCATATTTCCGCTGTGCCAAATATCACACAATAACAGCCTTACTGAAAGACAAAATACCTAATGGCAAACGTACAACTAATTTCACACACCAATTAAAAACTAGTACCGTACATGTTGGCTGATACACATAATGTTAATTGCTGTTCTCATTTACAATACATCTTGTTTGTGTGCATTAACAATCTTGTTACAATTGGGCGCAGATGAACATATTAGACGAGCGTAAAAAACTTCTCAAATTCTCATCTGAAATGTCTGCTCGGAACCTTGTTTTTTTTACGTTTTAATACCGATAAAAATCTTTCACATACATAGGTAGAACCGAACATACTTATAAGTTTGGGGCCTCGTGATGAAGGCGAGGAAATTCATTATGGGGAAATTGATTGATAACGAAAGACACGATTATCGTTGTGGCACGGATCTTGTACCTGAGCCGAAGATCGTCAATGCTGCCCTGAAAGCTTGTAGTCGAGTTAGTGATTACGCTCTTGCTGTGAGGTTTCTTGAAGCCGTGAAGGATAAATTTGGAGGAAAAGTAAAGGAAATTTATCCCTATATTCTACAGGAAAACCGGTCAACGTTGGGTGAATTGGGTGTTAACACCCCAGAAGAGCTTGGCTATGATAAGCCAGAATTAGCTTTAAAAAGTGTGTACGAAATGTAGTTCAGAACAAAATGAACAATAGCAAGCTTAATCTAGACATTGTTACTAGTTAATTTAAAGAATGGTTGAAAATAATTTCCATCAGATCACATTGGAAACACACTGACAGTTTGTTATGTACATTATTCATGTTCGTTGACTTGTTTAGCTCTACATGTAAGGCTTTTGTGTAAAAAAAAAAGTAGTATTGCAGGATATGTCCTACCTATAATGCGCGCGCACCGTTGTCTACCGTATCCAGGCACCACGCCTACCACGACTCTGCTCTGTTCATTCAAAGGTTTGCAGTTGTGCGACTTTGCACAGTGTGAGGCACTCTGGACACTACTGTATTAGATGATACTCAAAGCTCCCTGCAAAAGAGGTGGCCATAACTTACTCTGCAATATCACGCAACTTAGACTGGGATGTGACCGAGTCTATCAGATAAACTATTCCTCCAGCAATTTCCTTCCAATCATCAAAGAATTTGTAACGTCGCTTTTCATGCCCAGGAATATCTATTACCTGCAAACGCACCTAAAACAAAAATGAAAAGAATTAGAATGTATCTGAGAAATATAAACATCACAGATTATTCACTTTGTATAAAATATTGTTTTCATTTATAGACTAGAGACAATGTGATCACTGTATAGTTGAGTATATGCAGAATCTGTCTGATAAACTGTGTTATTGCAGCAACTGTACTATTGTGTATGTTCTTGTAACTGAGGCTAGAATTGGGGGGGAAAAAAGCAATTGCAGCCTTAAGTTAGGTATCAACTCCTACATCTGCCTTGAGCATAAATGGGAAAACACTACAAATCATCTCTAGGAATGTTGAAATTGTGAGTCTAATCCCCTTCTATTCTCATTTGTCCTCTGAAGATTCATACCATGATTAAAATCCCTCATACCTGACGAGGGAACAATACAAAGTTGGACAACAAATTTCAAATAGAATATTATCATATTCGCGAAGATATTTTTAAGCTGAGGTCTTATTTTTAAAGGTCATTTTATTAAGGGGAGAATGTGGAGATAAAAATCAATACATTGGTAATTTTGGAGCAACAGTATTTCTTTAATTGAAAGGAATAAGTCACGAAGTTATTCTGTTCAATATTCAAATTATTTACTACTTGAAAAATGGTTTGTTTCCTAGTCTGTACACAGCAGAAATGGGTGTGCTATCTACCAAATTATTTGGTCAAGTTAAGTGCTGTCTGCTAATGTCATGGTCATGTTTCCATTTGTTGAAATATGTATGTTCCTTGCAATGCCATAGCCCAGGGGTTCCCAACCGGTAGTACGCGTGGGTGATACAAATGATTACGAGACACCGGCTAGTAAGGGCCGCTGTGTGCGTGACCATGCAAACTTTACTCTGCTGCCGGACATCTTTGCTTGTAAATAATTTAATTAATAAATATAGCCTTCTCAATCCAATAAGGGCTATAGCCTCCTGCGTGCAGGGACGTGCTCTGATCCAAGCTAATTAGGCGAGCAAGTCCTGAAGAGTAGTATTTTTGTCTTCGCTCCACTTAACTTTACTTCACTGTATTTCCTTGTTGTTGTATGGATGAGTTTGTTTTGTGCGTTTTGCTTTGTGTGTCAGCTCGTTATGCGTCGTATGGTTCCTCTGTACGGTGTTGCAAAAATGAGCCATTTCTTGTCATCCGCGTGTGTTGTCTGCCGGCTCTTTGTTTTTGGAAAGCTGCTTCTCTTCCTTTTTGCATAGTTTGTACTAATTATATAAAATTATGTGTTTTTAGACCTACGAGTAATAAATGAAACTGTAATTTGCAGGAGCGCTACCCCAACACTACGGGGCTGGCCGACAGTAAATATATGTTTCTAAAAAAATATAGGACTGTTGGTACGCCAAAATTTCTAAAAATTTCAAGTGGTACGCAGTTGCTAAAAGGTTGGGAACCCCTGCCATAGCCAATGCCATGCCCAGTGCCCCCTCCACTCTGAAAGGGAAGGTAAGGAAATACAATCACTGACCTTCAGCGGCTTCTATTCGGAGCATGGGCTGTGAACTCGAAGGAGTCACAGAATCAAACCTCAAGAAAAGGTAGAAAAAGTTAGACCCACCCGCAAACCTGTTTCAGCTTGAATATATATTCACAAATACGTGACTGGATGGCTTAGTACTATTCCCCCACGAGTCATGAACTGAACCATCTGTGTGGAAAGCTACCGTACTATACTTGTCACCAGACAAAGATGGAGGCACAAAAATCATAAGGTGGATTATAAAAGTTACAAGAAAGGCAATTTCATATGCAAAAGAAATAATAAAATGTTAAAACATGTTAGGTTGGCAAGGGTTATAACCAAATATTTTTCTGTTATGTTGCTACTTATTATGTATGTTATTTTGTTTTCAAGAAAAATAAAAGAGTAGTACACTGCTCTGCCTTGCAAGTGAAAATGGTGTGTGAATCATTGAGTGTATTGAAACCTAAAATATTATAAATTAGAGAAAGCAGACTGAATCAGTTTACTAAAATATCAAAACCAGAAACGGTCACGGGCCCAGATGTGCCAAATGCAATGGGTAAACTGTGAAACAAGATAAATAATCAAGAACTGTGCAGCGTGTTGAAGAAAAACAAAAGACTAAGACAATGGCATCAGAAGATAGTGAACTACACAGCATACAAAAACTCAGCAGCCCTGACACATTTCAACTGTGGGATTTTGAAATTCAAATTCTATTTAAAGCCAAGCAAGTATGGGATGTTGTTAATGGACAAGAACCTCTCACTGAAATACCACAAGATGCAGCTCAAAGGAGAAAGGCATGGTTGGCCAAAGATGCTAAAGCTCAGTATTATATTCTGAGAACAATTGACAAGGCGGTGAAAATCATATTCTGACATGTACTACTTCCAAAGAAATGTATGAAGCACTCAGAGGTGTATTCAGAAGAGATACCAGTCAACAAAAACAACAGCTGCTCATGGACTTCCATGGTTTTAAGTTTGATAAAACTAAAGGAATGATGATGAACATCAGTCATCTAAGAAATATTGTCTTCAAACTACAACAATTCAAACAAGAAATATCTGAAGAGATGGTCATGGCAAAAATCCTTTTTTCATTGCCTGAGCAATATCACTATTTCTCAAGTGCATGGGAATCTACACCTACTTCAGGTAGATCCATTGAAAATCTTGTGGCTAGACTTTGTGTTGAAGAAGACTACAAGTTGTCAAGTAGGCCTAAGTCAGAAGAGACAAGTGTTTTTTTTTTTTTTGGTGCACAAAATAAATACAAGGGGTCAAAAGGGTCTCAAGTGAAGTGTTATAAATGTGGGGGAGAAGGGCATATTAAAACAAGATGTCCAAAGAAGAAATATTGCAAGATCTGAAATGTGACACTCACAATGAAGAAGAATGCTTCAAGAAAAGAAACAATGTGCTTGACAGTAAGAAATGCATTTACTGTAAGAAATCTAATCATGTGTCTGACTACTGCTGGTTCAAAGAAGAACATGAAAAGAAGAAAGACAAAATATCCTTCTTTGCAGAATCTGAACAGTATGGTGAAGTGTTATTCTGTGAAAAACTAAATGAAAATATGTTTGTGGTAGACAGTGGTTCTACATCACATCTGACAAATAAGCATGACATTTTATCAAATACTGAATTATCAGAAGCTAAAATATACAGTGCCAAGAGAGGTGAAACAATGAACGCTGTGTTGTCAGGAGACATTGAAACTGACAACGTGTTGTTTAAAGATGTGTCTTATGTGCCACAACTTACCAGAAACTTACTCTCTGTCAATGCCATCACTGAAAACAATGGAGAGGTAAGATCCAAAAATAAAGAAGTTTTGTTTTTGAAGGATGATAAAGTTGTGCTTACAGGAAAGAAAACTCCAAGTGGATTGTTTGTTGTGGACTTAATCTCTCAACATCAAGAAGAAACACTCCTAACCCAAACTGAAGAAGAACACATGGTATGGCAAAAGAAATTAGGCCATATTAGCTTTGGAAATCTACATAAACTTCCTAACCTATGTCAGGGAGTGCCAATTTCTCTAAGTAAATCCAAAGTTAACCCTAGATGTGAAATATGTGCTATAGCAAAACTCAACAGAAATCCTTTTAACACAGTGCGACAAAGAGCAGAGAGACCTTTGGAAATTATACATACAGACTTGTGTGGTAAAATTGAACCACCGACTTTTGACAACAAGAACTATTTTATGTTATGTATAGATGATTTCACCCATTTTGTACAAGTGTATTTGCTAGAAACCAAAGACGAAGCTGAAGGTTTTTTAAAGGACTATATTGCTGAAGCAGAAAACCATCATAACCTAAAAGTGTCTAAAACAAGAGTTGATAATGGTGGAGAATATCGGTCTAATGACTTCAAGAACTGGTGTAAGGGTAAAGGTATCAAATTAGACTATACCATACCTCATACACCTCACTTGAACCGCACTGCTGAAAGGATGAATCTGACTCTAGGAAACAAAATGAGAGCGCTACTGTATGATGAAAATTTTCCCAATGAAATGTGGGGAACTGCAGTGGAAACTGCTGCCTATCTTCAAAACAGGAGTCCAACGGTAACAGTTGACACCACTCCTGCCGAAAAATGGTACCACAGAAAACCAGATCTCTCTCGCCTTCAACAGTATGGTTCTGTGGTCTACACCAAGAGTCTTGGATATCTGAAGAAACTAGATCCTAGAGGTAAGAAAGGTTATTTTGTCGGCTACTCCAATAATGGATACAGAATCTGGGACAAGGAAGATCGGGTGGATCTATGTATCCAGAGATGTGAAGTTCTTTGACACAGAAAATGACAAGAAGCCTGCATTACAAAACCAAAGTATCACCATTGAAAATTTACTTGAAGATGAAGACAACCAGGAAAATTAAATAAACCATGAAAGTCAAGATGAAACAGATAGTGAGGAAGCAAAAGATGAAGATACTGGATCGGATTATGAACCCTCAAGTGATGAAGATGATGCACCAATAAATCCACAACCAAACCAAAGGCCAAAAAGAGACATAAAAATGCCAAAGAAATATGAAGATTATGCATTGCTTACAGATGACTCACCTCTTACATATGAAGACTGCATGCAGAGTCAAGATAGAGAAAAATGGAGAAGGCCATGCAAGAGGAAAAGGACTGCCTCAAGAAAAATGAAACGTGGGATTTAGTCAACGAAGAATGTGCCAAAGGTAAAGAAATCGTTACTAGTCGCTGGTTGTTCAAGATTAAAGAAGACGGTCGCTATAGGGCAAGATTGGTTCCTGGAGGCTTCCAACAGAAAAAGGGCTTAAACTATGAGGACATTTTCAGCTCAGTAGTACAATCAAACACTCTGAGAATGTTATTGGCTATTGCAGCTTCAGAAGGTTTTAAGACATCAACCTTTGACATCAAATCTGCTTTCTTGTGCGGTGACTTACAAACTGAGATATACATGCGCCTTCCAGAAGATTTTAATGGCTCAGGAAAAAATGTAAACTAAGAAAAGCACTATATGGTCTCAAACAGGCACCCCAACAATGGTTCAAACGTCTGACAGACTATCTCAAAAGCGAAGGTTTGAAACAAACTCAAACAGACCAATGTGTGTTCAAGTCCACTTCAGGAAAGAAATTATTTGTTGTTATCCATGTGGATGATGGGATGGTGATAGGAGAAGATGAGCAACAAATTATAGAACTAATGACGAAAATGAAGAAGCAATTCGAGACTTCCATAAATCTCGAACCCAAGACCTACCTGGGAATGCAAATTTCTCAAAACAAAGATGGAGTATTCATCAGTCAAGAAAGATATGCTCAACATGTCATTGAAAAATACAATATGGAAACATCAAAACCAACAAGTACTCCAATCTCATATCAAGATAATTCTCATGATGATGCCAAAACTTCCCAAACCAGCTTTCCATATCAAGAAGCAGTGGGAAGCCTGCTGTACCTATCCTGCAAGACAAGACCAGATATCAGCTATGCTGTCAACTATGCCAGCAGATACACAAGAAGTCCTAAGAAGCAAGACGTTGTCAACATCAAAAGGACACTAAGATACCTAAAAGGATCCATTGAACAAGGTATTCACTACTCAAACAATGTCAAGAATGTCCATACTCTAGAAGTATTCTGCGACTCTGATCATGCAGGGGACAGAAAGGGATGCAAGAGTACATCAGGTTACATAATGTACTACGCTAATGGTCCAATTGCTTGGTGCTCTCGTAAACAGTCTATTGTAGCTCAATCATCAAATGAAGCTGAGTACATTTCAGCCACCCAATGCTGCAAGGAAATGAAATATGTGAAATCTGCACTTGAGGAGCTACTGGAAGAAACTATCAACGTAAACTTGCATGTGGACAATACCAGTTGCATAAAAATGTTTCAAGCAAACCAGTTGACCAGAAAGTGTATCTATATTGATGTTAAATATCATCTGGTTAAAGATGAATACAAGAAAGGATGGTTCAAGATCCTGTATTGTTCTAGTGATCAAAATGTTGCAGACATTTTAACTAAACCTCTTCTTCCTGGTAAATTTGCAAATCTCAAAGACCGTGTTATGTTTAAAGTGTGATTTTTTAGAGTTTATTATATCAGTGTCATTTCCATTATGAGAGTGGAAAACAAAAAACAAAAAAGACTTAAAGAAAAACTATTTGATTACACCCTTGAGGGAGTGTGTTAAAACTTGTTAGGTTGGCAAGGGTTATAACCAAATATTTTTCTGTTATGTTGGTACTTATTATGTATGTTATTTTGTTTTCAAGAAAAATAAAAGAGTAGTACACTGCTCTGCCTTGCAAGTGAAAATGGTGTGTGAATCATTGAGTGTAGTGAAACCTAAAATATTATAAATTAGAGAAAGCAGACAATCAGTTTACTAAAATATCAAAACCAGAACATAAAATGCATACTTTAAAAAAAGCAGCTGAGAAAAACTCCATACCTTCAGATTTATAGGTATCACTTTACTATATATGCAGCAACAAGGATATTACAGTAATAATAAAGCAAGGATTCAAAATAAGGACAACATGGGGAAAGTATGTTGATAAGTGATGCAAATTTATACACCATATCACATATTTTTCACCCCTTGTTCTATCTACGGTTTACATTGGTTGCGAACTACGGACTTATCTCGTCTTCATGATTCATTAAGATTGATTGGATTATTATCCATGTTAGGTCCGTATTGACGCTTCTAAATGAAAACGTAGTGGAATAACTTTCTGCCCAATCAATACTTATTTTATACAAATAATAGCACATTATACAACGAGCCTATAATGGCAATAATTAAGACACGAAAACGAGCGTATGCGAGTTTTGTAATTCCCATACGAGTGTCTAAATTACCATTATAGGCGAGTTGCATACGACTGTTTATGTTCGACGATAATTATTATAACTATTTTATGTTCGAACATAAATATTCATAAATATATGTCGAGATTTCGCCAGTTTTATGTACTGAACAGAGGGCATGGGATGCAGAGAATGCCTTGTATTTGTCCATGGCCTCCTTGACTACCCCACTATGACACTAGGCAATGCAGTGATATTTAAATTAGAAGGCCTTGGAACTCGGCGCAGGTGCGATGCTATCCTTATCTAATTGGTCAAACAACTGTTTCTTGAGCTGTGATTGGTGGGAGAAACTGTTTCATAATGAAAAATAGTGTTATAATGACCATCATTATGATACAGTTTTTTGACATATAATAGTCAGGGTCAAACATATTTTTTATTATTATTTTAATACATTTTAAGCAGGGATACGTTTCGGGCAAAATGTGCCCTTCTTCAGCCTTCACAGCAAAATCAACATTTTATAAATATCAAAGACATATCTATTCTAAACAAACTTGCATAATCAAACATCTCCTTGTGGCACAACTAAAGAAATGAAATGTAAGACTTAGAATAAAAAATATAAAACTATGTTAAAATTACACTTGGGTGTAATCTCCACATGGGGATGTTAGATTATGCATGTTTGTTTAGAATATATATGTCTTTGATATGTATAAAATGTTGATTTTGCAGTGCAGGCTGAAGAAGGGCACATTTTGCCCGAAACATGTCCCTGCTTAAAATGTATTAAATACAAAATTGTATTTGTATAAAATAAGTATTGATTTGGCGGAAAGTTATTCCATTAAGTTTTCATTCGTGATTCATGCCGATGTACGGAAATCGGGAACTAGTTTGGAAATTGCAGTTCATGTTTCCCATGCTAGGGGAGGAGGAAGTTACAAGGCCCTACGAATGGGACTGGTTACTCAGCATTCCAGCGCCCGGGGCCAGAACACGTGTGGCTGCTAGCCATAAAGCCCGTATCACACGACACTCGTTAGCATGGAAGCTTCTACCAGTATTGGTATAAACGCTGGTATTGGCGCGTATAGTACCGTGTGATTTGTACCTTCCATACTAGGTTCTGCCTTCAATTATAGCTTCTATACAACATACGAAATTGAACAGGTGCCATTTTTCTTGGCAGTTTGCATGGAAGATTGAGTACAAGAACCTATACATCTACAATAAACACAGAACGTGTCATATTATTATTATTATTATTATTATTCTGGAGTAAATACCAAGCTATTAAAATTGTAATAGCTATCACGAATAGTATCCATCCATGGTTTTGAGCAGGAAGTAGGGAAAATACAAATTTAAATGAGAGGAAAAAAAACATTTTCCCTACCATGTTTATCATTTAAATCGTCCTCCTAGACGAGGTGAATAAAACTAAGTTGAAAACTTGCTGTACGAAGTAGGGAGAATATAATAAAATAATTAAAAAGAAGGTCGCCTCCGTGGTGTAGTGGTCAGCATGCTTACCTGCCACCCCGGAGGTCCGAGGTTCGATTCCCGGCTCTGCCACGAAATTTGAAAAGTGGTATGAGGACTGGAACGGGGTCTACACAGCCTCGGGTGGTCCAAATGAGTCGAGGGGGTTCGATTCACAACTCAGCCATCCTCGAAGTGGTTTTCCGTGGTTTCCCACATTGTCTCCAGGCAAATGAAGTGATGGTACTGTACCCGTAAAAATCAACAAGGTACTCGTTGGTCATACAAAGCAAAGCTGGATTATAAAAACGTGACAGTCCCGGCTAAATGAACTATCGCAATCACTCCAACGAGCTCTTCAGGATTATACACATTAGGCTTGAAACATGTTATGGATTAAAACAAGCTAGCTTGATACGGTAGAGTGCAAAACTTACCTTCATCTCTTGCGGCTTTGTTAGAAAGAAATAGACATTCTATCTATTTTAGGCTCTTCCATAACACGTCTCCATTTATAGAATAATTAAGGTACACGAAACAAGACGTATATAAAAAAAAATATTAATAAAAACTAAATAACAATTAATAACAAAATAACACCTTAATATAGTTATTCATTCACGCCACTGAAGCTGGCAAAACTTCTTACACACACGCTAACATAACTGGTTAAAAAAATGAAAAGGTTCTGCCATTCACAAAATTATAAAACAATCAAAACATTCTACTGGCACCTCATTGACACAGGCATTCCGTTTCAAGTTGTTTACATTTTTTTTATTCGCGCGTGCCTTCCTGCATATCTGAACTGGTTATTATATAATAGCGGTGACTCAGTCGTCAGACCCTTACACACACACAGCTGCAATAACTCTGCTCATTTATCCATCGACCTTGCTTATAACGGGAAGTGCTCGCTTGCCACCTGCCGTTTTCTCCACTCAAAGCACACAAAATACGTAAAATGAAACGCGATGAAGCATCTCGTATTTCTAACAATAACATTTACAAAACTGTCTCTATTAAAGCCATCTCTCGTTAAAACACATCCACACTTCAAAACATTTTTGCTAACATTTGCTTCCGTCGTTCATGACCGACGAAGCCTCCATACACACAACAATCACAGCTAACATTAAACACTCACATTAAAAACATCCGCTCTTCCTAACTATTAACTATATCAAAAACATTTAGAAATATTAATTATTTTAAATAATGAAAACCCTCAATTTAAACAAATGGAAAATTGATATACACTATTTACACGTGTCTATCGTTTCAAAGTATCATTCTTAACGATATGACTTCGACAAAAGTTAGGTGCTTTTCAGTAGGTCAACACGAATGTACCCAAAAAGAGCTGGGTTATGCCCTAATCCTGAAATAAATTACATGGGATTAATAAATACACTAGGATGACCAGTTTCGATCATCAAGCGATCATCATCAGATCCATTACACTTAGGCTATAACATCTATGTTTGAGAATACAGGTGAAAAATTATTACAATATGCACAATAATTTAGTTGCAGTATTGGTAATGCAACTGTCGGTGTATGCTAAATGTAGTATATCTAATGTTAGGTGAAATGCTAACATGGTGATGGAAATCCGGAGTTTTTCTGTTTGGGGTGATTATATGGTTGTAAAAAATCAACTATGGTTATACTGTAATAATACAGGCTGATCCTTATACGGTTGTCTTCCTGGCTGGGACTTCGAGCAGTTTCGTGTTCACTCTAGCACCAGTTGTGGTCGACAGAACCCGGGTGTTAACTGAACGAAACTGGTTTTTCCTTTCTCCCCCCTTTGTTCCTATGATCTGTCTGAGGTCAGTGCAATGTTTATTTGTGTGAAGTTGCCAAATCTAGATAAGAATGTATGTTATTGAATACAGGAAGATCTACAACTATTAAAGACTGTCTTCGCCACGCGTGGACTAAAAAGCCATTCGAACTAAGCGCTGCCCGGTCTATTGAAGACGTCCCGGCACCTTTAATACTGCCGCGCATACCGGCCAAGGTTTATTGCAGAAAAAAGTACATAGTACACCTGATCCAGATAACATTTACCTATTAACCACTGCTATTTCCTCGTCCCCCCCCCCCCTCTTTTTATCTAGCTTGGCTGTACCGCTAAGTTGTGTCTTGTTTCCGACAGGGTGTGTTTTTTAGTTGAATGAAAAGGGGTGAACTCTCCATAAAAGTGTGTTCATTTAGATTGTTGGGATTGTTTCGTTTGGCTAGGTGAATCTCGATTGCTTCCTTTATGTCGAGAGCTCTACCTTTCGATTCCTGATGAATAATTTTTAGGTCAGTCTCGATTTTAGTAAAGCTGTGCCCCGTGTCACACATATGTTCCTTGATTAACCCGGGCTTATCATCGAAAATATCTTTTAATTCCATTATTAACCCTTCAATTTCTTCTCTAATTTCGTCAAATCCCTCTGCTTTACAAATCCATGATCCCCTTTCATTCTCGGCTTCCTCAATGATATTGTTAATGATGTCTTCCCCAAGATCCATATCTGGATTGTTATCAAGATCCTTCTCTTCTAACTCTTCTGTGTTGATTGAACCTTCGCTAAATTTAATAATTCGTTTTTTCATGTCAATTACTGCTCCGACCTTGGTAATGAAATCAATACCTAGCAGGATATCAAAATTAGTCTTGCTCACGACAATGAAGATGTGCTCATAAGTGCGACCATTAATCTCGAAATTTAACAACACCTGGACTTTACATTTTACTGACTTGTCTTGGAATATACCACGGACTTTGACTGATGATGCGGGTAAAGCAGCCATTCTGTCACCTTTTAACAGTCTCTGGTAACACTCATCTGACAGTATAGATATAACTGCACCAGTGTCCATAAGAGACTTACACGTTTGTCCATCGACATTTATACTTATAATAGGCAGTTCATATGGTCTCTCCTCTTTAATTACTTCTTTTTCAAACAGTAAATCTTCATCCGTTACTTCATATATCTCGTCAATTGTAATCTGGTGTAATGGTATAGCATTTTCTAAAACTCCTACTTCTGTTTTTTTTTTTTTTTTCCTGTGTGTTATTTCCCTGCTGACTTGTACTCGGCTTGGAATCTACACTCTGGTTTTTCTCCACTCCTTTTCCATTCTCTTCATCTTGTCATAAGTTCTTTAAGTATTCTTGCCCTTCTTTGTGTCTTTCCTCATATTATTCCTTTGTGAACGCGTTCTCTCTATAATTCCTGTTTCGGTTATACCCCTGGTTATATCTATTGTTCCGGTTATAACTATTGTTGTACCGGTAATTGTAATTGTTATGATAATAACCGTTCCTGCGAGTATTATCGTTGTTTCTTCTCTGTTGCTGCTGGTAAGGTCTTCCTCCACGGAATCTACGATACCTTGGTTCGGGTCTCCTGTCTCTAAAATAGTTGTTCCTTTCCGGACCAATACTATTTTTAACTCGCTCTTTAGGACTCTCCGTCTGTTGCGTTTGATCAATATAAATGGTATTTATGTCCCTATGGTCTTGTCTATTGCTCCTGGGCATTACATTAGGCATTGGACTGGTGTAGTCTAGTTTTCTCAGAAGTTCATCCAAGCTAGCCAAATCTTTGATTTGCGACGAGATAATCAGTCTCCTCACTTCAACTGGAAGCTGTCTCGATATAGATTCGAACAGTTCTCCTGTTGATAACGGGGGCTAGAGAAACCTCAGTTGTGCTAATTGACTCGTGAAGAAGTCCGCATAGCGCGTTGGCAGAGTACTCTAATACTTCCTCGAGTATACTTCTGCGCATAAGCAGTTCTGCGCTTCAATTGACCAAAATCTCTTGATTAAGGACTCGGCGAATTCTTCAAAATCAATGAACGTATACCTGAAGGCGCTGAACCACTCTAACGGAGCTAATGCCAAATAGCGTTCCACTATTTTCATCTCCCTATCCCTCGGAACCTGAGCTTCGACAAAGTAATCTCTCAGATTTCGAATGAATTCAATCGGAGTGAATCCGTCCTGGTTATTGAACTGACGAGGTTTATCTTCGAAGTTGCGTATTACCGTTATATTCCTCGGTTGGTTATCATGACTACTAGTTCTGTGCTCCCTCGTTTCTCTTTCGGAATCCTGAATTCGGGTCTTTCTATCGATCGGAGTACCCTTACTTCCGGTCTGACTTCTCTTTCTTCGTGATCTATACTATTTCTTCTAGTATGACTTTCCCAATCACCCATCTCCTCTTTTTCTTTTTCTTCCAAATCACTAATAATGTCTTTCGACTGCTTTCCCACTTCTTTCTTCAGATCTTCTTTATAAGTTTCCAAAACAGCGGTGTCTCCTATGGTCAAACACCGAAGTTTCCTGGTAATGTACTCCTCCAGTTCGGTAGACTTTCCCTCAATAATCTTATTCACGTCAGTGACAACCTTATGAATCTGATCTTTTAATTGATCCTTAAGGGATTTCGCTTCCTGACTTGATCTTTATTCTCGACCTGAGTTTGCTGAAGCTGATCCATCCGTTTACTGAGATCAGTTCGCACGCTTGTTACCTCTTTACTTAGTTCTAATTGTGTACTAGCAAATTTATTTTCTATGTTCTCCCGAATCTCCTTAATGTGTTCCTTACTGGACTTATTCCACTCCTCTTTCCACACTACAACATGAGCTTTTTAACATTTCACTAATATCTAGCTCTATATCGTCTTTCAAAATCTTATTGTGGTCTATGACTTGGAAACGCAAAGAATACACATTCCCCTTAAGATCACCTAATTGTGACTGTACCGCACCTATATTCTCCTTACACTGAGTCTTGGACACCTCTCTCTCATTATTTCGTTTTGAAACGTGACATTACTAGTTTCGATATGGTTAAGTTTAGACTGTATGCCATTAACATTAGCATTAACTTTGTCAATATCTCCCCTAACACTATTTACGTTTATAAACAGGTTATTGACTTCCGTCTGCATTTTGTTAACGTCTGTTTGAATACTATTCACATCGGTCTGTACATTGTTAACATCGGTTTGAATATTATCAACCCTATTTCTTACATCACTTACATCGCCCTGCACAGTGTCAACTTTAGTTTGTACAGTGTCAACCTTAGTTCTTACATCATTTACATCAACCTGAACAGTATCAACCTTAGTTCTTACATCGTTTACATCAACCGGAACAGTGTCAACCTTCGTCTGGATCTCCTTGGAACTGACCTGCAATCGCGACATATTATCATTTGTTGCAGTAGCACTAGTCTGCAATCCTACTATGATTGTACACCCTGTATTTCCACTTTGACACTCTCTTTCACACTCTCTGTAACACGACCTGTTATATTTTCCACAATATTCTCCACTACTTTTACAACAACAGTGTCAATATCTTCCTTTCTCTCTCTCTTAACCTGCTCCAGATCCTGCTTTGTTTCCTGATATTTGCTTTGCAAACTCTGAAAATTTACCTTTAAATTCTCGGTTATCTCCTGTTTCAGATTTTCCTGTAAATTGTTGTTGTTTGAGTCTTCAGTCTTTTGACTGGTTTGATGCAGCTCTCCGTGCTTCCCTGTCCTGAGCTATTCGTTTCATCTCTACATAGCTCCGACACCCTACATCCGAGGCAATCTGTTTAACATATTCTAACCTTGGTCTACCCCTACAGTTTTTGTCCTCGACACTTCCTTCCATAACTAAGCTTGCTATTCCTGGGTGTCTTAGTATGTGTCCTACCAACCTATCTCTTCTCTTCATTAGCAGTCGCCAGAAACATTGTACAATTTCTAATTTCTCCTGCAAATTCTGCTTCAGATTTTTCCTGCAAACTCTGCTGCATCTCGTTCAGCATCCTCTGAACCTCCTCCTTTCCCATCGCTGCCATTGCAAAGATACAAATACACAAACCGCTGCAGGGACATATCAAAACTGAGTATGATAACAACAATTTCAACCATGTAATTGGGCATTCTTAATGTCCATCTAAAGTCTTAAAATTAACATACCAAGTACACTCTTAAATTAATAAACTTATAGTTTCGTTCCAATTGATGGTGTCCGAAATTATCTATACTACCATACTAACATTTAAATTTACCAACGGTAAACAAGTTAACTTTACACTGAACATGGCTAGCAAAGGCCATAAGCCGGTCGGAAATAAAACGAATTCAGATCGTAGGTTAATTGCATAGAATTCTAAGCTATTTATACCTATCTCAGGTTTTCCATAAGATTTGATCTGTATTCGAGTGCAACATTACTAAGAACAACTTAAAACCACCTATGTTATCGCACTCAATTATCACCTCAATTGGGATGGCTCTATTTCCCTTCATAAAGGCTCTAAGTTAAATACACCCTTCACATGTTTTTCGAAGCTAACACGTAGGGTTACCAATTTCTTGCCTAAGAATGGTTCATCGAATGCCCTTTCACAGGAATTTCGACGCCTAAACGTTGGGCAGCCATTTTCTTCTACTGTGCCCATAAAAATCGATAAGGTACTCGTTGGTCATCCAAAGCAAAGCTGGATTATAAAAAAGGGAAAGTCCCGGCTAAATGAACTATCGCAATCACTCCAACGAGCTCTTCAGGATTATACACAGTAGGCTTGGAACATGTTATGGATTAAAACAAACTAGCTTTATACGGTAGAGTGCAAAACTTACCTTCATCTCTCGGATCTTTGTTGGAAAGAAATAGACATCCTATCTATTTTAGGCTGTTCCATAACACGTCTCCATTTATAGAATAATTAAGGTACACGAAACAAGACGTATAAAAATTAAATTTATTAATAAAAACTGAATAACAATTAATAACAAAATAACACCTTAATATAGTTATTCATTCACGCCACTGAAGCTGGCAAAACTTCTTACACACACGCTAACATAACTGGTTGAAAAATTAAAAGATTCTGCCATTCACAAAATCATAAAACAATCAAAACATTCTACTGGCACCTCATTGAGACAGGCATTTCGTTTAAAGTTGTTTACATTTTTTATTCGCGCGTGCCTTCCTGCATAGCTGAACTGGTTATTATACAATAGCGGTGACTCGGTCGTCAGACACTTCCACACACACAGCTGCAATAACTCTGCTCATTTATCCATCGACCTTGCTTATAACGGGAAGTGCTCGCTTGCCACCTGCCGTTGTCTTCACTCTTAGCACACAAAATACGTAAAATGAAATGCGATGAAGCATCTCGTATTTCTAACAATAACATTTACAAAACTGTCTCTATTAAAGCCATTTCTCGTTTAAGCACATCCACACTTCAAAACATTCTTGCTAACATTTGCTTCCGTCGCTCATGACCGACAAAGCCTCCATACACACAACAATCATAGCTAACATCAAACACTCACATTAAAAACATTCGCTCTTCCTAACTATTAACTATATCAAAAACATTTAGAAATGTTAATTAGTATAAATAATGAAAACCCTCAGTTTAAACAAATGGAAATATTTATACACACTATTTACACGTGTCTATCGTTTCAAAAGTATCATTCTTAACGATAGGACTTCGTTAATATAATTATTAACTCTTTCTCCAGTATAGTTCTCTTCTTCTATACTTTTCTATATACAAATGCTATACCAATTAATGTCAAAATCCTGTTAATAGTCATCATCGGTTTAAATATGACCGATCAGCAACGATTAGTAGGGCTTCCAGCGAGGTACGGCAGCAAAAAAAGTACAAAAATAAATATTCTGTTTTTATAGTGAATAAAAGTAAATATTTTTTCAAAGATAAAGTAAAGAAAAGTAAACAAGAAAACTTTAAATACGAGCTTCCCTCGAGGTAACGACGCAGTGCAAAGACCTTTAGTAGAGAAACGCATGTTCCCATCAGAAGGTCATAAGTACTGTCGCGATCATAAGTAATGGGATACCCTTGCTACTTCAAACGCTTGTATATGTTAAGAGGCACAAAAAAGTTCTCTGAATCCAAGTAACACATCTTAGCAAGATCTCCAACTTTAGTTCTTAACATTATTGTGTACGTCTTACTGTTTGGGAGTTACACGCGTTTGAAGTAGCGAGGGTGTCGCATTACTTAACAATCGCGATAGTACCATACTGGACAAATTATAAATTACAAAATTGACCCATTACAGCTTACTGCGGTTATATTAATAGTTGTTTCCAAGATTTAAAATACCGGTAGCTGCATATTTTTTTCCGTAGCTAGTTGAAACATTTCTTAATTACTGTATATGCACTGCACATACATAAACAAACATTTGAACGGTGTGGTATGCAAAATACACTCTTTCTATTTAAAACAAAAAATATATACCTATATTTATGAACAATTCTTGGATAAACAATAAGGCGCCTTGTTAAAAGGTATGGAAAAACGGAGGGGAAAAACACATTCAAATGTTATGCATATTTTATTATATAAATTAAAATAAAATAACTAAACTACAATCTTACACCATGAGAGTAGTCTCATACTGACAGAATTAAAGTAAAACGTAACATTGGTTTTGGACTAGAAGTAGTAATCAGTTAGACATTAGTCTGTCTTCGGTTTCTTCGAAAAAAAATAATGATTATATGAGTGACGCCTTTCTCTTGTCCATTTTTTTCTGAAGAGCTTCTGTCTTCGTCTCCTTGTCTTTCCCTTCCTTCTTCAGAGCTTGCGCTCCTTCCAAAAGCCCTTGTGCAACTCTCGCTCCTTCCACGTCCTTCTTGATAGCTTCTTTTAATCTGGTCGTCGCTTCATCAAGAAGACTGTCGGCCGCTTTAACCTGTTTTGCGTCCTCAGACTTCGCTTGTTTCACCTTTTCTTCCTGTTTTTTTTTTCCAATCTTCCTTCCTCCATCTTTTTGGTTGCTTCGATTACAAGTCTCTTTTCTTCTTCTTTAAGTTTCTTCTGATTCTCTGATTCCTCTCTTTCACAAGTTTTTCCTGGTACTTCGAATGAACAAATTTGGCTGCGGTGATCAAATCGGGAGTTATGGGAACGTTCTGTGGCTTGTTCTCAAACTGTTTCAATCCGTGGCAAATGTTAAGTTTGGCCTTGAGTGTTGCGCACGACATTGCTGAACGGTCAGGAGACAAAACTCTGCCGAACAGAGAAAAAAACCTTTCCACTTCACTACTGCCATGAGCTAAAGACAATAAGGCTTTGACAAGGCGCTGAATCATTGGATACTTTGCTTTGTTGCATGCGTTTTTAAGGGAATATACCTTTTGGTGGAGTTTGTCCCAGAAAAACTCCAACTCATAGAGGGAGAACAGCAACAAGCATTAGCTTGGATTCAATATCATTCGGGTGAAGCGTTAAGACTGAATTATGCGTTAATGTGGGGGGCTGAAGGATTTCACAATTAAACATAATAGGTAACAAACATGCAATTTATTAATATAATATTCCTCCCCAGGTAATTGTTCATCGGAATTATCAATTTGCTGTTCTACCTGCAGCAACGTCCTTTCATCGTCAAGGCAACTTTCGGCCACCTCAAGTGGCATGCAGCGGGCAACTTTAGCCACGCTACGAGAAGTGGATTTGGTTCTCTCGGAAGGTTTCAGAAATGGGAAATGTTTCGCAGCATCGTAAGCTAGTACAGATTTCTGTCGTAAATATTCACCGGCAGCAATGAAGTGCTCCTTAACATTCTTCTTGCATTGCAGGGCATCGACGCCTGGGACGTTTTTCAGAGCTTCTTGTGTTTCCTTCTGCCTTCGTACGAGGTCTTTTCACGACATTTAAAATACTTCTATAGCGGGTGCTCTATAGAAGCTGCTTTCTGCCGTTTTTGGGCAAAAACTCGATGAAATAAACCTTGAGGGCACCCCACTGTTCTATCAACCTTTTTACTGCTGGTGCCAAAGTGAGCCATCGCTATCCCACGTGCTTGATGAATCTGTGATTTGGCAACTGAAGCTTGGTTCGGATCACAAAGTCTTCCCAGCGACGAGGAAAGTCATTAAAAAACAAATAAACTTTCACTGCAAAATCACTTATGTCCATGTCGAATTTTTCAAGTCCTCACAAAAATGCATTGTGTACGACGTGCAGATTGCAAGTTCCAATATCGACAGTTTTTCCCCCTATTTTTTTTACAAGCTCGTTCATTAGTCTTATAACAGCCTTATAAACAAAAGGTCCACCACAGTTCAACATTAACAGTCTAGAAATGGCTAGATCTGCATTTTCTAAAGCCTTTACCAAGTGTTCAACAATAATTTCTGCAGTTGCATGGCCAATAAAAAAAAGTCTCTAAATGACGTCCTACGATCCTATCTTCCATTTTCGACCAGAAACGAATCAAAGTCTGCAGTTCTTTCAGTCCTTCATTATTCGCTGTTTCGTCAAAACACTGGGAGTAGTCAGATTGCATGGCATCCTCTAACATAATTTTTCTAAAGTGTGGACCCAGTGCTTCTGTCATCAAATATCCTAAACTGAAATCCTCGCCTACTCCCGAACCAAACATATGTTTAAATAAGTCCGAAATATGATCACAAGAAGATGCGGAATAATTGGACACCACACATTTCATAACCCACTGGAGCTCTTGCCTGTACGTCTTGTCCTTAAGGGAAACCACACCCACTTGATAATATTTTTCAGTCGAGATACCCGTTGAAGCCGGAATTCCCGAGTTTGAAGATGTGGCTGAGCGCTTCATAAATCGTTGCTGGGTTGTATCCCATCTTGCCTCTGCATTATTTTTATTTTTTTGTGTTTTCCGGTCAGCACATACTACAATACTTAGAAAACAGAACGAACATATACTCGAAAAGCCCTTTGAATCACTGTAAACCACAAAGATGTGTTATAAAATAAATGGTATCTAATGCCACATTTAAACAACTAAAGCGAATCCCCATGCAATGTAGGCCTAATCTTCACCCAGGCTTAGATTGTTCACCGACAGGAAGCATATCTTCCTAAACATAAGTCTTTGGTCCTAAACATCAGTCACTAATAGGTATCACATAAATTACACTTAAGAACCTACCGAGTTGATAATGCACTTGCCGCCCACACTTTCCACCTCACAAAACCACGCTCTTCCGTGTGCAACAAAAACACAGCGCTCGGTGTAAAAACAACACAACACGTCACGGCACGGTAAACGCAACGCCGTCTGAACGAGGATCGTGAGCTCTATTCTACAGCCGGCCGGTAGATGGCGCGGCATGGTCCGAAGAGGTTCGAAAACCTTAGTCCGGCTGGAGAATCTCTTTCTGGATTTATAATTAGAGCGCGCTGCAAACGCGGCAGAGAAGACGATGATGATGATAATTGTTGTTTTAAGGGGCCTAACATCTAGGTTATCGGCCCCTGACAGAGAAGACGCTATGGCTAGCGCGGCACGAGGTATAAATAATAATTGCACAGCAGCGATAGGCAAAAAAAAAAAGTAAATTCCGAAAAAAGTAAATGAATTTCAAAAAAGTAAATAAAAGTAAGTCTTTTAAACAAACGTAAATAAAGTAAATAAAAGTAAATCGCAGGAAGCCCTGGATTAGTTCATATTATTGTTACAATACCAGGTTTAATATAAATTAATAATACAGGTAGTATAGTGGACAAGGATAAAACAACTTTTCCCAACGAAGTTCCGCCTTCCCACGACTTTCATGTCGCAGATCTATTCACATTTAGGAGTCTCCCATAACTCTACTGATATACAACAATGCTTTCACTACTCATACTGCAGTACTTCACTACAATACGGAATTACCGTCGTATTTCACAAACATCTATATACGGCAAGAAACTCTCGTATATCTCCATTACATAACCTAAATGACATAATCACAATTGTTCCACAGTACTTGCATGACTTCCTTCTAGCATTGATTATATCGTTGTTACATTCCACTGCTTACAAATGAACAGCAATATCAGATCTACTAATACAACTCATCGTTCTCAAACGATTATATTGAAAGATCTTCGAGGTTTACTAATAGAGGTTACTCCGATATAAAATAGCATGTCTCTATACACTTAATAAAAATAAATACACATGTTTCTTCATACTGGTCATTTCTACACATGTACACGGCTGCAATACTACATTAACAAATAACGTACTGTTACATTTGTGTAGTAATAACAACTCGTGTTATTTCAGCGTTCAATAAGGATCAATCAAGACTGGATGAGATTTTATCTAACTTTCCTATAGTCGGATGAATTATCTTTCAAAAGATATGTCTCATATAATTTACATTTAATGAAGAGCAAAGTCTTCCTTCAACTCGAAATAGGTTTGTCATCGACTAAATGTAACTTTATTCTACACAAAGAATGTTCATAAATGTTTAACTTCACGTCGTAATCATAACGAATATAACGACGAAATGTTTATAGTATTTGGTGATATTTCACAATATATCACGCGTAGATCTCTTCTCCTAACTATGAATTCTTCTTACAAAAATAGTGCCCAATTCATTTTAATCAAAATGAATTTACTAAAATATCAAAGACAAAATGTCTGAAATTTTGAATGAAAAATCGAAAAATCATCGAATAATAACTTCCTTAAAGATATTCCCAGTGGACTCTACTATGCTGTAGTCTCGCTGCACTAAAATAATTCTCTCTGCGTTGAGATAAGCAACTTTCTCTGACAATACAAATTGTCCTATAATTGTCTAATTTCTCAATTAATCCACTCAATATCTTCTTATACTGTAGCCTTGTAACTAAAAGTATATAATGTATACAGTTTGCTTTCAGAAAAGTCGAACACTTGTTCGCTGTTGACTTGTATTACTTCCCTACACCTAGTTTCAGGGAGGCTCTCGCTAACTATTGGCCGCGTTCGGCGCTGTCTCTCGAGTAGCGTAGGACCGCACTCGGTGTAGTGTCTACGGGAATGAACTACCCCGGGTAACGCGTCTTGTACCTTCCAAGTCAATCGAGATAAGAACGCTTCTTCAAGTCGTCCCCACTCTCTCTCGCCTGAAATTCGACGCCATTGTTGGTCGCGCGCAGTTATTGGCGCGCACTTTTAATACAGCTTATTACAGTGAATTTCTTGCCTTTTGCGACATTTAAAGTAGTACTAATATCTTCTCTCAATTTTCTTGATAATTTCAATGGAATAAAATTGTTACGTAGGGCTTAAACGGAATAGTTAATCACATTAACTAGGTAAAAATCCATATGCTTCCATAATCCCTCCTCTCATTGGCTGTAGGCATATATCCAATGAACAATGATATATTTTATAACAATTAAATGGTAATATTTCGCGGTAATGCCTTGTTGCTAGGCACTTTCCAATGATCTAGAATATTCTGGGGCGTCTCTGATCACGTGACTGGTTTCTCCCACTGCCTGCGTTCGCTAACAAAGCTCGCTTGAGCCAATTTCCAGGAATTATATTGCAATGTTAAACTGTATCATGGGGCTCTAAAAATATCATCATTTTCATCATGAAGCATTAAAATTTCGGGTGCAATACCTAACGTAAGGCCACGGCCGCCTCCTTCCCTCTTGCCTATCCCTCCCGGTCTACCCCTCCTATCCCTCATAAGGCCCCTGTTCGCTTTGCAGGTGAGGTGCTTGTCCCACCTCCCCAGTTGTATCCCCCACCCAGTGTTTCAAGCTCCAGGACACTGCCCTGGAGACAGAAAAGGTGGGATCCATAGCTGAGTGCGAGGGAAAAGCCAACCCTGGAGGGTAAAAGGACTAAGAAAGTAGAAAAAAAATTCGCCGTTGTATAGCCTTGAACCCGGGATCTTTAAAACCACTCGCACACTTTTGCAATGGACTGCTAAGCTAATTCTTGCACAACTTATTAACGCGTATGGTTAAATATGCAATTACAGTTACATCTTAAATATTGATCGAAATGCATTTATTCAGTACCTGGTATGTTTTCAAATTTACTTAAAGCAAGTTTTACGACCGCTTTGCGTTAATATTGCGAATCAACTGCAAATATTAACCTCAAGCGACAACCGTCCTCTATGTTTTATTTCTTACACCTTCGCGTACAATATGCTTACAGTAGCGACTCCTCAGGGTAGGCAAAGCCAATCTGGACATTTTAAAAACGTAAATTATATTTAATATTCTCTCCTTATAATATTAACATTTTACATTATTTATGGTGTTTCAAACAGTATTTTGCCTCCAAGTCGTTCAAATAGTCCGGTCTCAAGTAAGTCACTTAGTGAATGAATGCTCTCCGTCTTTTAAATTGAGCGCCATCCACTGAACATGACTCAAATGATGCACGCGCAACAAGATCTTCTCGCAGGACAGGCTACAACATACCGAGTGTGAAAGTGCTCCGCAAGTCACCAGCCAAAACAGCCAGTTAAGTTTCATTTATTAGTGTCCTCAGTGTGATAATCCGTTTGAACAAGTTATAGTCGAGTGCTTAATAGGAAAGAATGACCCTAAAGGCAGTAAACGAGCGTGTGGGTAAGTTTGAAAAGCGGATGGCTGAATTCCGAGCTCGCTTGGAGCAAGCCATGGAGGCTTCCACGATCAGTGCTACCAACCCCAGCGACACCCTGAATGTTCTACCGTCAGACTTTAAGGACTTCCGAGAAGTAATTACCGCGGAACTGGGCGAAATGAAGAGAGAGGTAATCCTCGTCCAGGAGCATCTCGCAAAGCAGGACATCAAAAAAGATGAGGCAGAACAGTACAGTAGGAGAAACTGCCTTCTCCTCCACGGAATACGTGAGACTCCGAACGAGGACGTCTATGCGAAAGCTATAGACACACTTGCAGGGAAACTAAATGTGACTGAAAATTGACAGCATAGACCGATGTCACAGACTGGGTCGCCAGCCAAGTACTGCTGCAGGTATAGTGGCCTCGGGGAGTAGGCCTATAATAATAAAGTTCCTACGATACCACCAACATGATCGTGTTTGGCGTGCCAAGCAGCTGCTGAAAGGCACATCATTATTAATAACGGAATCCCTTATTGCAACTAGGAAGGGCATTTTTAATAAAGCTCGGGACTATTGGGGATTACGTAATGTATCCATGTAAGACGGTCGAATTGTTGTCCACCTCAACACTGGCAGAAACTACAGATCAACACACCTGCGGAACTAAAGTCGCACATTAATCGGCTAGGCGAAGGAACTGGAATAAGTTCATAGACATGTGTACTAGAAGTTGTATTAGGTTTGTGTGTGTTTAGTAATTAGGCAGTCAGCGGTTAGTTTCATCAGGAAGTCGAGGTACCGGTATGGTAAGTTCTTGACCTTGTCAGCATGCTATTTAGAAATAGTTCTGCTGTCCGCGTAGGAGCCGATTCACCCCCGGGCAATGACCAACGCACAAACAATAGAAATTCTCCCCTTCCTGCACTTTCACGGGCGCATGCAGGTGCTAAGTTATTGTAAGTATTTTCTAACTGTCCTAGAGCCTTACATTGCTGCCATCTGAACAGCCAAAGCTTACCAGCACACATAGTTGAGATTCAAGCAATATTCTGTGAAAACAATGTCCATGTAATAGGAATAACTGCGAGTTGGTTGTCTGAATCACTTCCAACTTGTGTGGTTCAGCTTGAAGGATATAAGCTCCATCACCATGACTGAACCAATAGGACGGGAGGCGGTGTTGCCCTTTATTGCAGAGATGATCTGAAAAGCAAGGTTATTAGTTGTTCATCATCGTCCGTGGAGTTATTGAGGACAGAGTTCATGTTTGTTGAAGTAACACTGAGTGAACAGAAAGTATTGATAGGTATTGTCTATCGCCCACCTACTGTATCGTACATTTCCGAGTGTGAAACTAGTCTGCTTAATTTACTGCTATCTTACGAACATGTCATTATTTTAGGAGATTTTAACACCAACTTACTTACCAAAACGTACAAAACAAAAACACTTGTAGATCTATTTTCCTCCTGTGACATGACGATACTTCCGCTTGAGCCAACAAACTTCATAAGCACAATAAGCTACATATCACATACACTAATTGATCTCATCACAACAAATAACCCACAGAAAGTAGTGACTCATGGTCAAATACCAGTTCCGGCTATATCCACCCATGACTTAATATACTTAACTTATTCACTCCGCGTTCAAAAGTACAGGACTAAATATGTTACATGCAGAAATATAAAGGACATGGACCTGGTCCAACTGAAATATGACGCCTACAGCCTTCCATGGAACGACATATTGAGACTGCATGACATTGACCAAAAAGTAAACAAGTTTAACCTATTAATACATGCACTATACAGCAAACATGCGCTCAGGAGATAGATAAGGATTTCTTGTAAACCTAAGCCAGGGTTAACTCCGGAAGCCAAGAAAATGATGTCCCGTAGAGATAATCTTTTCAGACAATACAAACGTTCTGGTCTACCAAATGATTTTGAAAACTACCGAGTACTTCAAAACCAAATTAAGCAAACTTTACGTAATCTTAAATTTAAGTATGATCGTGATACAACCTGCTGACTAAACTCGGCTAGAGCGTAGAAACAACTCGGTGCTTTGGGCAAAGAAAAAACAGGAGCAACTTCCTATACCTGACATTCCACTAGACGAGCTAAATGCATATTTCACGGATGCAGATACTCAATCTAACCCAGATAACGCTGGCAGTTGTTACCACGGCCCATCATTTTCACCACCAGATCGACCCAGCTTTGCATTTCGTAACGTAAGCACTAAGGAAGTTAAGAGAGTGTTGTATTCCATTAGATCCCAGACGAGCTGGATTGATGATATACCGATAAAATTTATACATTACATTATTGGTGCTGTGCTCCCCATTCTTACACACATTTTAAATTATTGTTTAAACAATGGCACATTGCCTTCGATCTGGAAATACACCAACGTGATCCCTCTTCCTAAGATACCATACCCACTGCTACCATTCGACTACCACCCTGTATCTATTCTCCCTGCTCTCTCCAAAGTGCTGGAACGGTTAGTACAAACTCAAATATTTGAACACTCATTCCCTACTTGACCCACTCCAATCTGGTTTCAAGAAGGGCCACAGCACAGCTATTGCCTTACTTAAGGTGACTGATGACATCAGACAAGCAATGGACCAGAGACAAGCAACAATACTCACACTCCTCGATTCCAGCAGAGCATTTGACACCATAGATATCCCGACCCTAATAAAGAAGCCAAAATCCCTTCTTGGCACCGAAGCCATAACATTTTTCTCTGCTTACCTAACGGGTCGAAATCAGCGTGTGATTGTACAGGACACCACCTCACAGTGGCGTCAGAAAAAGGCAGGACCCCCCCCCCCCCCCCCAAGGTTCAGTCCTTGGGCCCCTACTTTTCGTGCTTTATATCAACAATATCTCCACCACAATTAAGTATAATAAAATAATATCATCTTTATGCAGATGATCTCCAAATATATTGCCACACTAGTATCAACGATATATCAAATGCAATGAGGGATATAAACACTGATCTCCATCAACTTAGTGTATACGCCGGTGACAACTCTCTCTTCCTCAATCCTAAGAAAACCCGAACTATTATCATCAGCTCTCATAAGTTACTAAACTCATTAAAAAACAACTACGTTGTGCCTCCAGTAACACTGAATTCAATCACCATTCCCTTTAGTAAAGAAGTAAGGAACCTTGGGTTAACCTTAACTGAAACTCTCAACTGATCAGCACATATAAGAAATACACGTAAAAAGATGTATGCTTCCCTTCACCCACTCGTGCGCCATAAGAACATTTTACCACTAGACATTAAGATTAAACTCATCCAGACACTTTTTTTTTTTCGTGTAGCCTCCTGAGAGGCCGAGTGCAGGTCTTTCTAGCCGACGCCCGTGGGCGACCTGCGCGTCGGGATGAGAGATGGAAAGGATGAAGATGAATGAAACTGGGCAAGGATGTGGAAGGAAGCGGCCGTGGCCTGTCAGAAGGTACTGTCCCAGCATTTGCCTGGTGTTGAAAATGGGAAACCACGGAAAACCATTTCAAGGACAGCCGACGGTGGGGTTCGAACCCACGCGTCTACCGAGTCAGCAGAGAGCTTGGCCCCTTGACCTATCGCGGAGCTTTAGCCCGCGTAGCCACTACTGTCGGTATCCAGACACTAATACTACCAACTCTAGACTACTGTGACATCGTTCTCGTTGACGCGACTCTTCGACAAACAGTGAAACTCCAACAAGCATTGAACTCTTGTCTTCGGTTTGCTTTCAATCTAAGATACGATGCCCACATAACCCCAAGCTACCGTACTCTTTCTTGGCTTAAACCTGACGAACGCCGTAAATTTCACTTGCTGACATCCATCTATCGATTTCTGCATGAAAACACCCCCACGTACATGTGATCAAAATTTAATTACTTGTCCTCATATCATAACCGAAGCACTCGATCTGGATCTTCCCTCGCCATCCCCATCAACCACTCATCCATGTTCAACCGCTCATTTGCTGTAGCTGGGTCTCGACTATGAAATTCAACTTCTGTCGATATCAGAAATTTTATAACAATTAAGAAATTTAAGACCACATGCCGAGATTACCTGTTGAATACTGCTGATTACCCCGTGTGAATGGTGATGGATGATGGGACGTATGACTTAGCTAGGATTATATCTAGGATATTATAGAAAGGTCTGTGACATTGTGATTATTATTATTATTTTTATTGTTATAATTATTATTATTATCATAATTATTCGTGTGCCTTTTTTTAATTAACATTAGTACAGGGTCTTTTTTTTTAGTTTGCTCCGAGTATCAGGGGAACATGCACGGAAGGCGGTAGCCCAGCCGGGTGACTCATTTGCCGAGAGATATATCCCGTCATGACGGCTAAGATGATCTAATGCAGTATGGTAGCGATAACCATTGCTTTACAGCAATAGTTTAGTTTAACATCTGTGGTACTGGTAGCGTGTTCAATGTGTTCGTTTTAAAATAGCGTAGTTTCTGTAGGAATACAGAAGTTATCGTGTGTTTAATGAGTGATGTATACAGTGGAACAGCGTGTATTCATTGTGTTGTGCTATGCGAAGCATTCTTCTTATACAGAGTGCCGATTTCAATTAATTCGCAAATTTCCAGGCATCCTCCCTCCCCATGGGAGTCATCATCATCATCTTGCACAGTTTCCAGCCACTGGCCGGGTCTGTTTGGAACACAAGCCTCCCCAACGCCTTCTGTCTTCCCACCATCTCTCCGCCTCCACCCATGTCCAGTCTTCTCCTCTCTTCTTCACGCTTTCTTCCACCCACTTCGGCCACCTGTCTCTCGGTCTTCCTCTCGGTCTCTTTCCTTCGCACTTTGTCTCGTGTATCCTCCTGGGCTCTTCTCCTCCATTTGTTTTACATGTCCATACCATCTAAGTTTAGATTTCTCTATACCATCCTGTAATGGTTCCTCCTTCATTAATTCTCTGGTCCTCTCATTTCTTATTCTGTCCATCTTTGTAGCTCCAATACTGCTTCTCAAGAACCTCATCTAACTGGCCTGTATTTTGCCCTTCTCCTTTCCTTTCATAACCCAGGTCTCCGAGGCATACGTCAGGATAGGGACATAATTCGTCCGATATATGATCCCTTTGCTGTTCTGAGGGACATCCTTGCTCCATAACCTGCTTCTCACACTCCTCCGGAATGCTTCTGCCAGCCTCCCCCGCTCATTTATTTCTCTATCGTTTCTTCCATTATCTTGTATCAGGCTTCCCAGATACTTGAAACTCTCCACTTTCTTCAGCTGTTCCCCACCAATTGTTATTCCCGTTGTGGTTCTTTCCGTCTTCCTTGTTGTGATCACTATCTCACTCTTATTTATGCTAAATTTCATCCCATATCCTTGTATTATTCCTTCCCACACGTCCCACTGTTCCTGTACCTCCTCCTCCTTGTTTACCCAAATCATCAAATCATCTGCAAACACCATTGCTTTCATCTTTCCTTCCCCAATTACTTGTGCCACTCGGTTCATTATGTCATCCATCGCCCCAATGAAAAGTAACGGTGACAGTGCACTTCCTTGTTTCAGGCCGTTTCTGTGTTCCAACCAGTCCGATCTCTCTCCTCCCACTTTCACACAGCTCACGCTCCCCTTGTACATCTCCTTTATCCTCTTTATAGTCCATTTCTCTACTCCTCTATCCTCCAGGGACATCCATAATTTGTTTCTGCATACACTGTCATATGCTTTCTCAATGTCCAGGAAGGCCATCAGTAGATCTGTTCCATACTCATAGTGCTGTTCTTGTAACTGCCTTACAGCAAAAATCAAATCCACTGTGGACCTTCCTGCTCTGAAGCCATGTTGTTCTTCCCTCATCCCTCCTTCTATCCTTGTCCTAATTCTCCTTTCCAAAACTTTCTCAAAGATCTTGGCACAATGACTCATCAGTGATATTCCCCGATAGTTCCTGCATTCTGTTCTACTACCTTTCTTGAAGATCGGGACAATTATTCCTTTTTTCCAGTCCTCTGGGGTCTTCCTTTCCTTCCATGCTGTCCTCATCACTCGGTACAACCATTGTATCCCAACCTCTCCTGCTGCTCTCACCATCTCCACACTCAACTCATCCACACCCGGTGCCAACCCTCCTTTCATCTTCCTCACTGCATCTTCCACTTCTTTCCATGTAAGTCCTTTTCTGTTTGCAGTTCATCTTCCTCTTCCCCGATTTCTTCCTCCTCACCGTGGTTTCCATTTGGGTTCAGAAGTTCTTCAAAATATTCTTTCCACATTTTCTTCAGTTCTTCCCTATTTTCTATCTCTTGTCCCCTTTTGTTCACCATTCTAACATAATCCGTAGGATCCTTCCGTCTCTTATTTTTTACCATCGCATACAGGACCTTTTTTGTACCTTCACTCTCCTCCTTCATCATCTTCGCCCACTCTTCCATCCACTTTCTTCTCTCCTCAGCCACTACTCTCTTCGCCTCCTTCTTTCTTTCCTGGTACTCTTCCCTTGTCTCTACCGTCCTATTTTGATACCACCTCCTAAAGGCTCTATTCTTTTCCCTTACTATATATTTTGTCTTCTCATTCCATCATGGTGTTTCCTTCCACCTCTTCTTACTACTTGTCCTCCCACATACTGCTTCTGCTGCACCTACTAGTGTCTTCTTAAATCTAGCCCGTTCCTCTTCCACCCCTCTTTCTTCATCTGTTGGAATTCCTTCCTTTACCATTTTGAGGTACTCGACCCTTCTTTCAGTTTCCATATCCTTATACGTCTTTCCTGGTTCTCAGTCCCTTTCTTCTCCTTACTCCCTCTCAGGCTCATTACCAGCAATCGATGGTCGCTATCCAGGTTCTCCGATGGTATAACCTTGATGTCCGTGATGTTCTAATTTAGTTCTTTCTCATACAGTATATAGTCAACCACCGACTTCCTGGTCAAGTCATCACTGTACCATGTGATTGTGTGGCTCTCTCTTTTCTTGAACCAGGAGTTCCCAACTAGCAGGCTGTTCCTTTGGCAGAAGTCCAACAGTCTCTCTCCTTCCTCATTTATTCCGCCCCAACCCTCTGGTCCTAGAACACTCTCATAACCTTGTCTTTCTCTTCCTACATGGACATTCACATCCCCCATAACAATCATATTTCTTCCTACCAGCTGCTTCTGCAATTCCTCTTCAAACTCCCCCTTCTCTTCAGAGGCGCAGCCTACTTGTGGAGCATACACTTGCACTATTTCTACGGTCTCTCCCCTCAGTGCTACTTTCACTTTCATCATCCTATCACTTATTCTCCTCACTTCTTCTTTTAAACCATCTCGTACTACTACTCCCACTCCATTCCTCTTTCCCTCTTTATTCCCACTCCAGTACAGTCTATAGCCTTTTCTCATTTCTCTCCTTCCTTCCCCTTTATTTCTGCCAATCCCAATAAATCCAACTTCCTTCTTTCCATCATATCCACTATCTCCTCCACCTTCCCCGTCAGTGTTCTTATGTTTAAAGTTCCAAATCTTAGTCCGTGTGTACAGCCGTGTCGTCGTCTATTATATCCATCATGTCCGAGGCTCGTTCCATTCTTGAAAGCATTTGGTTTCATCCACTACTGGCTTGCTGGGCCTATCGTAGCTTCACCAGAGCCCCGTTAGCCGTCACTTTTCAGGGTTCCTGTAGGACCTTCACAGCTACCGTAACGGTCCCGGGGCACACGAAGTCCCCACTGTACTTCGCCCCTACAGGCGATCCCCTACTTTGTGCCGTTGCCCGTCTCCCACGACGTGGACGAGGAGTACGGTACGTAAATTAGTAAAGACGTTCAGCACCACCGGGTCCATTCTTAACAAGAAATCACGCAGGAGACGAACCGTTTTAACAGAGGAAAAGCTTGACGAAATAGGAGCTCTCTTGGAAGGAACTCCAATAAGATCCCTGTCACGTCTCGCCGTACCAGCTAATGTGTCACTATCTTCTGCCCACAAAGCAATAAAACTGTTAAGAGCCAAACCGTACAAACCCACCCCTGCCCAACAATTAAGAGGACCTGACAGCTTCGCTAGGGTTCAGTATTGTTAACTGGTTGCTTCAGTCAATTCACGATGGGTATGTTGACCCAGAAATTTTATTTTATAGTGATGAGGCGGCTACACTTAAGTGGCTATGTAAATAGTGAAATGCAGAAAATCCCCAACAGCTGCATGTCCGTCCACTTCATGATGTAAAGATAGGAGTTTGGTGTGCAGTAGCTTGTAGAATTATAGGGCCTATATTTTTCCGTGAAACAATAAATGCTGATCGATATATAAACCTCATTCTCAGACCCTTCTTTCAAGAGCTCACGGAAGAAGAAAGGAGTAATGGTTACTTCATGCAAGATAATGCGACGGCACACACTGCTAATCGGTCTATGGAAGTAATACGGGAAGTTTTCGAAGATTGTGTGGTTAAATATCCCCCTAGATCTCCTGATTTAAATCCCTGTGATTATTACCTGTGGGGGATGTTGAAGGGAAAAGTGTATGTGAACAACCCTCACACAAGAGAAGAGCTACAAGAGAACATTACACAAGTTATTTCGAACATCACACTGGCTGAGATTCGCCGAGTGTCTGCAAACCTGTTTACGAGATAACAGGCGTGTTTGACAGCTGAGGTACAATATTTTGAACATCAAATGTAATGCCAGGTAGGTTTTAGACTAATAGTTTCACTAGAAATGACTTTCTATAAGTGTGAATTGCCGCGATGTAGTGGGGAGGAAAAGCGCGCATTATATGGCTAGGGACGGAGTGTCATTGCGCCAGCCGTGCCGTGCTCTGAGTGGTGCTGCGGAGCGAACTAAAAAAAATACCCTGTATTAGCATTATTAATTTAGTCCTTACTTATCATCACAATTATTTTTTGTATTTCCAAAATTGTCTCATATGTACTGGTACCATATTGCGAGGTTAAGTGTCAGAGAGGGCCATGAGCCCTAACTTCGGCACTACTGAAGACATAAAATAAAAAATTCAAAAAATAAAATAGGTCAGAGCTTGCCTTGCCACTTCATTCAGAGTGCTTGGCACTTGTAGATGAACATAAGGTGGGCATCATAGTTCGCACCGTAGTCAATGCAGGCGCACAATACTTGGCTAGGCCAGTTGTGTTGGAGCCTTGCTCGCCGATCGGTTACGATAATTGCAGACTGCCAACGAGCCTTTAAAAATGATCCCCCGTCCCTAATGCTATTACTAGACAAAAATGTCAACAATCAAGTTCCTGTTACCGGCTACTAGCTGTAGTGTTGAAAGTAGTTTTTCATGCTTGAAGAGAGTGAAGTCATATTTAAGAAATACCATAGGACAGAATAGGCTTACAGCATTAGCCACAGTTTCAATCGAAGAACAGCTTCTAGATGAACGAAAATCATTGATTTATTTTATAAATAAAGGTACTGTACGTCAAAAATTAATTAATATAATGCTTTAAGGAGTCATCCATGTCAAAGTTTGGCGACCTCTTGCATTTCGTGCACATCGCATAGCCCATAAGGCTGAAAATTATACTTTATAAAGGAAGTGATTCACGTGTTGTTTTCATCTGCAACAAATGCATGCGGTTGTCGATCACTGATCTACAGTCTGTTTTTATGCTTCATGTTCCAACATAAGCAATTTAATTAAATACTTCAAATATGATTCTATTTACGGTATATTATTTTATTATAAGTCAAGCTAAATATTGATTTCTTTGAGGGAACGCCCATGGCCAGCGGTGCGCACGTAAGAATGATTGGGATATAACATATTAGCATTATTGTTAGCACATTCTGGTACAGTCCATCACAATAAGGCTGTATTTCTATCTCCAAAGATTTTCATAATGGCACCCCGTCGTGTTCGTTAAGCCGCCATTTTGGTCGCCGGCACGGCCTATTGTATTGTATTGTATTTTTTATTCATCTATTCAATCATATAATTTACATTGTACAATGATATAGGACACGTCAATTCACAAATTATACTAATACTAATTTACAATCACAATAATAATATAGGCCTACACAAGGATAACCTTACATCATTTAGTCCTATGAATACATAACTATTGATATTCTAAAAACTCTTTAACTGAGTAGAAGCAGTGCTCCAGCAAGAACTCTTTAGTTTTTATTTTGAACTTTATGTAATTTGCTGTACTTTTAATATTATTTGGCAAATGATTATATAGTGTTATAGCTGCATGGAATACACCATTTTTACATAGTGTGGGGGTTTAACGAAGAGGAGTGATATCAAAACTTTCTACAATTTTCCGAATATGGTCTCCAAAACAAAACGTCCCTGATTGGCTGAGCACTTATTGGGTCCTTCCCGCCACACAGCCGCAATCAATTCCGCCATTAACCTCAACTTAACATAACCTAAGTTACTTAAATTACAAATATTAATGTTGGTGAAGGGTGGGTGACTTGTGGATTAGATAAGCCATTTTTAGTGTTGCCTTCTATAGATGTGTGGGTGGCATGGTGGTTTTTTGGCAATCTCGTTATCTTGTAGACATTAAGATAAATAATTCTATTTCGGGGGCCTATCACTCAGTAATGGTTTACCACAACAGTAGCCTACTATTACGAATAGCTGTAGGCTACTTTATTAAGATTTTTCTGCACCTTCCCGAAATAGTGGCAGTGGTTTGAGATTCTTTTTGACTACCATTATGGAGTTTTAATAGTTTTTCATAGAGCATTGTTGTTGTCTTGTAGGTATGATAGATTTGACACGTTAGGCCTGCATGTACAGTTTTTTTTTCTTCTGGTTTTGGGAATAATGCTCATTACTATTAAGTGCAAGACATTGAATATTTCGCTTACTAAGGAAACACTGAAATATGGATTCCAACACGATATGGACTTGGAACTTATGTTCGCTTAACAAAATAATGATACATCAACAAGTCATCCTTGTAATCTCCAGTGGCGACTGGTGGTCACCGTTCTTGGTATACCGCACCATTTACCCCTTACATCCCCCCCCCCCCCCCCTTTTTCTCCATGCCTCAACCTCTCGTGAAAGTTGAATTATTATTATTATTATTATTATTATTATTATATGTATTGGAGAGCATTTACATAACTTCGAAGAAACACACTTTATCGCTATAATTTTGGAGAGTTTATCCCAATAAATTGAGGTCACTAGCCAATTGTTTTGGCCGGGGATATAAGGTCGGATTCCCTTCCTAACGCCACGTAATCTTCCATGTTAAATATTTAGCGTGCTGTCACCGGAATTCGAACCTCGACCGGGTAAAGCCAGTGCGTCATCCTCCCTCTGCAAGGGCTATGTCCTTAAACATTAAAAAATCGTCGTTTAATGCCTGAACACTGCCTACTTGAAACTGCTTCTAGGTAAATGGCCTTCAAATCCCCTCGCCCTCCTAGTTCATTTTGGCAACGTACAGAGTACATTTCATCATTACGCTACCTTCTCTCTCTCCCCGTACATTTCATCATTACGCTACCTTCTCTCTCCCCCCATTCTTGACCAAGTCTTAAATTTTACGAAAACAAATAAACATTGATCCATTTTCGAAGGATCTCAATTATACACACATCAAAAAAAGTTTTGCATCACCTCGGTTCCCAGATCTCCGGCATATAGACGTTGACTGTGTATATTGTATCCAAGATACAGTCCCTTTGACTGTTCATAGATGTCACTAAAACTGCTCAAAGATGTAAACAACCATGCATGAGCAGGGCCTATTAGACGGAGGGGGTACGACAGCCGACCAGTTCCAGTCATTCCACCAGGACGAAGGTACGCTGCTCATGTTGTCTGTAGTTCTACCATGCCTAGAAGGTCAATACCGCAGTTCGATCGCGTCCGCATTGTTACTTTGTGTCAAGAAGGGCTCTCAACAAGGGAAGTTTCCAGGCGTCTCAGAGTGAACCAAAGCGATGTTGTTCGGACATGGAGGAGGTACAGAGATACAGGAACTGTCGATGACAGGCCTCGCTCAGGCCGCCCAAGGGCTACTACTGTAGTGGATGACCGCTACTTACGGATTGCCGCTCGGAGGAACCCTGACAGCAATGCCACCATGTTGAATAATGCGTTTCGTTCAGCCACAGGACGTCGTGTTTCAACTCAAACTGTGCGCAATAGGCTGCATGATGCGCAACTTCACTCCCGACGTCCATGGCGAGGTCCAGCTTTGCAACCCCGACACCATGCAGCGCGGTACAGATGGGCCCAACAACATGCTGAATGGACCCCACGGAATTGGCATCACGTTCTCTTCACCGATGAGTGTCGCATATGCCTTCAACCAGACAATCGTCGGAGACGTGTTTGGAGGCACCCTGGTCAGGCTGAACGTCTTAGACACACTGTCCAGCGAGTGCAGCAAGGTGGTGGTTCCCTGATGTTTTGGGGTGGCATTATGTGGGGCCGACGTACGCCACTGGTGGTCATGGAAGGCTCCGAAACGGCTTTACGATACCTGAATGACATCCTCCGACCCATAGTGCAACCATATCGGCAGAATATTGGAGAGGCATTTGTCTTCATGGACGACAATTCTCGACCTCATCGTGCACATCTTGTGAATGCGTTCCTTCAAGATAACGACATCGCTCGACTACAGTGGCCAGCATGTTCGCCAGACATGAACCCTATCGAACATGCCTGGGATATGTTGAAAAGGGCTGTTTATGGACGTCTTGACCCACCAACCACTCTGAGAGATTTACGCCGAATTGTCGTTGAGGAGTGGGACAATTTGGACCAACAGTGTCTTGATGAACTTGTGGATAGTATGCCACGGCGAATACAGGCATGCATCAATGCAAGAGGACGTGCTACTGGGTATTAGAGGTAGTGGTGTGTACTGCAATCTGGACCACAAATGCTGAAAGTCTAGCTGTATGATGGTACAACATGCAATGTGTGGGTCTCATGAGCAATAAAACGAGCTGAAATGTGGTTTGTGTTGATCTCTATTCCCTTTGTATTTAACGGTTCCGGAACTCTTGGAACCGAGGTGATGCAAAACTTTTTTTGATGTGTGTACATTGTCACATCATTAGACATGTCCAAACATGAGAAGCGCATTCATTCATAACCAATGTAATAATGCAATTAAAGAAGAGCCTGTATCTCAAAGTGAAAATCTCTTCTGGAAAGGGAACATTCAGCCTCAATCAATAAAATAATTATAGTGTAAACTACCTTGACATAGTCTATTGTTTCACAACCTTGGTCTGCCAGGAAGAATTTTACTTGAAAGTAAGTTCCATTCACTTAGATTTCTAAAGGTCCACCTCGTGGCGTAGTGGCTAGTATTCTGGGGCTGTTACTGCGGAGGTCCGTGTTCGATTCTCTGCTCTACCAAGAAATGTAATTCTGGTCTGAGGGTTGGGATTCACTCAACCCCCAAGAGGCAGAAATGAGAACAGGTTGTTCGATTCCAACCCCAACCATCCTAGAAATGGTCTTTCGTGGTTTCCCACTTTCACTCGTACATATCTCAAGTCCACAGCCGCCTCCTACCAAAATCCTGGCAACGGTACAGCCATCATAACGACATATCTCATCAGTTTCCACACGCACCAAGCCAGGGGTGGATTTAAGGAGTGAACGATTCATCTTGCTGTTATACATTAAAATCATGACGAAAACAGTGGCTTTAGACAAATTCTTTCACACTTAAATACTCTATATCAAAATGCACATTTTTCGATAACCTACTATTTTGAGTGTTCGGCTGTAGAGGATAACAGAAGCAGAGGTAGAGAGAGCTATGAGGCGATGGTTAGTTTCAGTGTTGAACGATTTCCAAGTCAGAGATGTAGAAGCAGATGGAGCCGCAGTGCTAACTGCCAATAGGGAATCACAGTGGCGACTTGTTCGCAAACAGAGGCTTGCAGATTGGCCTGGACGCTGAAAGGTGAAACAGTCTGAAATGAAAATGTCTGTAGCCTATATTTGGAAGAATACTACACATTTTTGACAGTTCTCTAAAAATGGTTTTAAACCACGCGTTGGCTATGACAGTAAATAGTAGAAATACCAAAACTAAAATAAATTGGAATACAATAAATATTTGACTTAAAATGGCTAATATCACGCAAATTTTTCCCAAGTCACAAAACGGACTCTGCGAGGGATCATTCCTTTACCATCGCAAGGATGGTGTCTGGGAGCAGAACGCACTTTGTCAGCAGATACATCTGGGGATGGTGACAGGCGACCGCTAACTTGGGTCTAATTAAGAAAGGACCAGGGAAGGCATTTTGGAGGGAAGTTGGTCGGTCGTGGACCTATTGAAAGGAACCGGCACGGCACTTGCCTGGTCGTGAAAATAGGAAACCACGACAACCATTTTCTGGACGGCTGAAGTGGGATTCAAACCCACACTCTCCCGATGCCAGCGAGACACGAGCTATCGCGTTACTGCTCTCGGCCACCGTGATCGGTAACATTTATTTTTACTCCAAAATATCAACAAAATAACCCAAATGTCCTATTACTCACTAATTTGGGCCTAGTTTTAGCAAAATTATCCTACCCCGGACCTTCCCCCCCCCCTCCCTCTCTCTAAGCTAGGGGTATTCCATACTCTCTAGACTCCCCGGTGTTCGCCTACCCCCATGATCTTGCCTTAAATCCACCCCTGAACCAAGTACACGGGGCTACATGACCACGATGCTTCAAAGCCCCTAATTGAATCAACAACTGCAAAGCAACAAATATTCCAAGTGTAAAATTTTACCTGATTTGGGCAGAAACCAATGCCTTCATTTCCTTGCACAAAGAAATTGTAGTAGCCTACATCCCACAGATCGCTTTAATTTCAACTTACTGAGGACATCCAATGGAATAAAATCCTTTCAACAACGCTACTATCCACTTCCAGTGTTTCACTTAATCTAAGCATGTTAATACTGTATTTCAGTGGGGAGTAATTCACGCCAAGACGAACTCACAACATAACTGAAGTGTATGAGCCGCTGCGCTGGTGTGCCTTCCCTTGTGAGCAGGGTGAAGTACTGTTTGAAATCAACCAATCAGCACTACACTCACCGCTAGTCTGTAGCGCGATACCCCATACGGAACTTTGCTGGGCTACCTCTTACCCTCCCTCGCCCCGCGTGCCAGTGTCGAGCCCTTTCAACGACCGGGATAGACTTGCGGTATACCAAAGTACAGTCACTCGCAGCTAAAAGTGTGTACCCCAGAAGAAAATTAGCGAGTTACACGGGGTTCGAGCGCCAGCTTCCATGACAACAATCGGCGGAACATGAATGATGACAAGCTCGATTTTCCTGTCTGCACTGCTACATACAAGTCGAGAAAATGTCGAGATAAACATTTTATATTTTTATTACTGGTGGTATACCGCCGGTATATGCGATGCATGGGAGAATTCGCCACTGGTAATCTCTGCAAATAATAAAAATATTTATCATCCAATATAGGCCTATTCATGTTGAACGGTAGAAAGTTATCAACCTTTATTAAGGCAGCACTGAAAAATGTTCATTTTGATCTAGCCTACTTAGGCTACTCGGAGTCATCAGCATCAATGTCCCTAGAGGTTCAGTTTTATAAATTCTCCCTTTCCTATGGTCAAATAACACATGAATGTTCCCTATTTTTCTTAAGGGGATTCAATGTTCTTATGCTGAACTAACTAAGAATAGGGCATGTGCCCCAACCCCTTAAAATATGAAGTGGTCAGGATAAAAACATGTTCATAGCCATCAGAAACTTGAGAACACTGAGCTCAGGAGAATGTTGATCGACCATGGATGCAAGACCAGAAAGTATTAAAGAGGAGTGTTTCATTTACAGGCTTGGAACATCATGATCAAGACCCCGTACTTGGTGTGTGCTCAATCTGTTTGAAAACCCATTGACAGATCATGAGTTAATCTGTGGCTGGAATCCACTCCGTCCTATGCTAAGCTGTGAGTACTGGGCACCATAAGTGTTCTGTGACTACTGTATCAATTTCTGAAAGTTGTGTCATAGGCCTATGCATAGACAAGTCGCTGAGAATGTTCTCTGAATGGTGAATACCAGTAGGCTAGCCTACTTAGCTGCCTCCTTCATTAGCATTTAAAGGCATCTGGTAAGTTGGTAAAATGAATTAGAAAAATCACTTGAATGGTTCAAGTTGTCCTTGATTGTCCTCGTGGGACAGTGTACCCCATTCCAGATCTTAGTTCAGAATTAGTTTCCTTGACGGAGTTGGAGAAACAGTCACAATACCTATGGTACTACTAGACCTAGTACGGTACAGGTAGATGGAAGCAATGTGAGACCAACCATAGGTAGCTTATGTCCCATTAGTTGGGAGTGTTAGGGAATGGAAGATTGGTTCAACATGTCAGCCTATGTTGTATATTTCATTAATGTATGGGATCTAAAAGTGTATCATAGGAATATTAAAGCAAGCCATAATATATTACCAGTTGGTCAATTGGATACAACAATTCGATGAAACATTCTGTTAATAATTAGGATGTGTCGTGGGCAACCAGAGAAGCGACACAAGAAAAAACACCCGAGTCTTCCAGGCAGTTGTCATCAACTGTATTTCACATAAAGAAGAATAACTAAAATAGTTCCTCATAAAAAAAATAACTGGTCAATGACTTGAAAGACAGTAGTAAGGACTTACATGCTGTCAGTAAAAGTGGAGTTAAGAAAGATGTCTGGAATACTTAAATCAGTAGTTCATAGCCAGGATTTTTAAAATTACCGTAAGTAATTGCACCATAATATGATTAGTAGCCTATGTGCAAGATTTTAAATGGTAGGTTTTTCTGTGAACCAAAAAACAGCTCTTAACATGGATTATGTTCAGGTTAGGCCTACAAGTTATTGGGAGGGAGTTTTATTTTACATACCAGTTGCACATAAAATGAGCTTATGATTAGAGCTCTGTGGGAATGTTTAAATGGATTGATGATGCAGGGTTCATCAAGCCACTTTCTATGCATCTTTTAAAAACATTTTTGCAATTCATAACTTACTGTCATCATTGCTACTGCTGTAATCTGTTATGTTTATTTATGCAGCATGAGGAATTAGGAAACATTGGTAGGATTGGTATATTGAGAGGAGATATACAGGGTCATCAATTTAAGTCTCGCATCCGATACCGATCACGGCGCGGCAAGCTCTCGCGCTGACACCCGCTCGCTGGCCGGTTAAAAGTGCGCGACTTCTCCCCACTACTTCGCGTCAACATACAGTCATTTAATAGCAATTTCTAGTGAAAATAATTATCTACAAACTTACCTGATTTTACAAGAAATGTTCAAAGTGTTGTCCGTCAGCTCGCACGCATGCCTGGCACCTCGTAAACAAGTTTCTAGACACACGGCGAATTTCTTCCTGGGTGACGTTCGTTATAACTTGGCGAATATTTTCTTTTAACTCCTCACTTGTGTGAGGATTGTTTGCATATACCTTTCCTTTCAGCATTCCCCAGAGGTAATAATCAAATGGATTTAAATCGGGTGATCTGGCGGGATAATTAACTATACGGTCATTAAAAACTTCCCGTATTACTGCCAAGGAGTGATTAGCTGTGTGCGCCGTTGCATTATCTTGCATGAAGTAACCATTGTTCTTTTCTTCGTCCGTGAGTTCATGAAAGAACGGCCTTATGATTAGGTCAATGTAACGGTTAGAATTAATTGTTTCGTGGAAAAATATAGGTCCTATAATTCTGCGAGAAGTTATCGCACACCACACTCCAACTTTCACATCATGAAGCGGCCGGACATGCAGCGCACGTGTTCATTGCGGGGAGAACGCCAAGGCCATCTTGACCGGCCGAGCGGCCGCATCTGCCAAGGCCACCTTCACAGGCCTAGCGGCGCGTACATGCGGGAAATAAAATGATGACCCGGTATTAGGATAAAATGCAACTGTGTCATGGAAACCTAAGATGTATTTTTATTTCTCAACTTTATTTTCTGTAGACTCCAGCACAGCCTACCACCAGGGGAAAAAAAAATTGATGGTGATGTTTAATGAGAGCAAATCTTGAAACACTGTGATTTAAGTGGTTGGTATCAAAAGTTGTATAGGAAATATGAAAATGTGAAGGGGCGTGGTGGCGCAGCGGTCAAGCTGTATTCCTCTCACCAAGGCGGACCGGGTTCGATTCCCGGTCAATGCATGTGAGATTTTCGATGTGAAATGCCATGTCCTGTGGTTCGGATTCCACGTAAAACGGAGGTCCCGTGGCTTATGATCGCGAGATTAACGGTCACGTTAAACTACAAGCTTCCTTTTTTTTTTTGAAAATGTGAAGTCGCGCACAAGTTTACAAAGCCTTGCCAGACTCGGCTGAAAGTATCTTCGATGCAAATCCAGTCTCAATAGTTAAAACTTTAGGACGACCTTTGACAGGAGCACTATAATAGGTCTACATTTAGGATCGACATAGCCTGCAGTAGGTCTTATGCTACTGTATGCACCTGGGCATGTTTTAAAAAAAACTCAGCCTGCAGGTTAATAAGGTAGAATATTACTATAAATCTATCTCAAGTAAATCCAAGAAGTTACCAGACTGAGAAACTACATATCAATATTAAAAAAAAGGGTGGCGGTGCAAACTGCACTTTTAATCCTTGCTTCATTAGTTAAACCATAATATTTGTACATAAATACAGTAAGAACTTCACATTACAAACGGCCACTTAAATTATATGCCTTAGGCATAACCTACAAATTACATCTCATGAAATTGGTAAATATATTCAGACAGCAACAACAATACGCAGTGGTCAATAATGTAGTTTTATAGTGCACAAAAGGTTATTGTACTGAATGTATTTCGAACTGATGAATAAAACTGGTGGAATCGACAGCCAAATGATTTACATCCTAAGTAGTAGAAACTTTCAGTTGATCAGCAAGAGTGTTGATTTGTACTTTTATTTTCACAAATTTTGATGAACAGTGTCACGCTGCAATTCAAATATAAACGTACATACAATTCCTCATCAATAAATGATTTGCACTTCATACTGTCATGAACTGGAATAGATTTCTAGCAATTTAATTGATGTAGAAATCTATTCCTCTCGCCGCCATGTTGGTGATAATTGTAAACAAATCAGCGGGCAGCCAGTAATGGCTGGTAATAATTGCCAGCCAATAACAAGCCAGGATGGCGCGGATCATAATTCGCGTTTCACTCTCATTGCGTTTTAACTTGAGGTGACGAATCAGCTGTTTGTTAACACCACGGGGTGCCATTATTCAAATTTTGGGAGATATCACAAAAATTACACACACACACACCTAAGTACACGGGACTATAGGAAGACGATGTCACCGCCACTAAAATAAACAACAACAAAACATTATTAGCCTACCCTGAGTAATTAAGCACAAGCCGCTACTGATATACTAGCTTGTGATATACTTCGGTCATAAAAGCAGGTGTACTGACGAGGATGAACAGAATCATACAGGTTTTTGTATCAGCGATCACAGCAGCTTCTTTGCCAACGAGTACCGTGTGATACAGGCTTAACTCGCACTTGTTATCAGCTGTGACTTGCACACGTACAGTAACCGCTTTCAACAGTGTTCTTACATGTGAATTGTTGTGCCAAGTGCGTGTTAGTGACGTGATGGGAAAGAAAAACAGTATTCACAAAGCAAAAATTCGGCTAGCCACGGTGGGTGAGTGGTTATCGTGTTGGACTACCAACCCCAAGCTTGCAGGTTCGCTCCTGGCCGTGGTAAGTGTTTTTTTTTTTTAAGGTGACGAAAGTCACAATACGCATGTCATACGTTGTTGGCATATTAAAGAACCCATTTGAATTCAGTAGGCCGTGTTCATAATGGCAAAATTAATCTCGGGATTTTCCGCCAACACAAAAGTTCCTCCATTCTCTACAAGAAAAGGCTATAGTGTCAAGGCGCTTAGATATCTACCACCTTGACTTTCATCGTGTTACAAGGAATGACGAAATTCGACATGCAAGCTGCCCTCTGGGTGTCAAGTAACAAAGCTTGCACCCGGCACCCGAGACCAAACGACATTAGTAACGCATAATTTAAATTGTCTGTAACAGAATAAGCCGAAAATAACGGCAATCGTGCTGTACCTTGTTAATTTTCTGTAGCACCATCACTCGTGCGTTACTAGCGGAAGCAGAAAGAAGAATTACAGTGTACCAAGAAAACAACTTCATCTCTTTGGGGACCAAAAACCGGGAAGCATCCAGAAATTGAAAAGGAAGTTGTTTCTCACGTACATCAATTGAGAAATGATGGCTTTTCAGTTTCCTATGAGCTGCTCCAGTTAAAGGCTGGAGAAGTAGCAGAAACCTTGAAAATTCCTGATTTTAAAGCAAGCAGAGGGTGACTTTGTCGGTTCATGAAAAGGAACAATCTTTCTCTTCGAAGGACATCTCTATGCCAGCGACTTCCAAAGGACCAAAGTGGAAAAATCTAGCAGTTTCATAGATTTGTAATTAGGAAGCGGCGCGAGTACAAATACCTATCGCAAATCGGAAATGCAGATCAAACTGCGAATTTCTTTGATATGCCGAGAAACACTACATTGTACAATTACCGAAAAGGGAGCATCCAGCGTAGTCATGAGCAGTGGCAGCCAGTGAAGGGGAGCTGTCGTGCTGCAGACCCCTCAGGGTATCTGAAAGTAACGGTATATTAAATTGATATCTGCTGAGCTATGTAAATTTTCCGCCACTAAAGGCCAAGCTGGCTTGTAAATCTGCTTCCCGCCATGGCTGCTGCATTCATGACAGCACCTTATGAACAGTTTACAAACAGCTCGAATAACAGCGATTAACAGCTCCTAATTCATATTCAGAAGATTTGCGACTAATATTCTAATTATTAGGTACAGCACTCATTTCAGGTTCCGTATTGACCGTGTTTACAAATTGTAATATTCTAATGCAATAAATTATAAATAGCATCATAATACTATCGCAAGAAAATTTTTAAATGGGAACGGCTTTTGCTGCAACATGGCTAGGTTTGTAGCACTGAATGGCAATAAGAATCAAGAGTAGAAGCTGGAAATAGGCACTCACGAACAATGGTTCTTAACCGGTGGTCCGCGAGTGCCTCGGGAGTGGTCCGCGTGAGAGAAGGGTCCACCAGCACATATAAAAAAGTGGCCAATAAATGGGGATTTCGAAAATGATGTGCGTTGAACGAGAATCGTCCGAAAGTATTGGGGCTGATGACTACCAGATTTTGAATTGAAATATCTTTAAAATAAGCGTTATTGAGGAAAGGTTACAACTGATTAGGTGTATTGGGGAGAGGGGGTAGTCCATACACGATTCAATTTCAGTCTGAGTGGTCCGCAGACTTCTACGGGTTCAGAACCACTGTACTAGAAGAACTAAGTCAATCTCCATCCCTTACCCAGTGAAAGGGGGGCATTCCAACATCTCCATAACTTGCACATATTTTCTTCAAACACTTGTACAATCAGTCTCCCCAACATGCGAATTATAGATCAAGGTTCTAATGTAGTATGCTTGAGAGTTTTTAAAAAATACTTGTATATTATTTCGCAGTATATATACCTAGCAATCTTCCTTGTTCTTACAAACCCGATTTACTTGAGATCAGTTTTAGAATATCTTTCCGTTACTCCTGTGCTCTACACAAGCACTTGTCAACAACCGTAGTACGTGTTCTTGGAGTTTGTGTATGGTTGTGTGATTAGCTTGTGATTGTGTTTCCAGTAAATAATGAGTAGGGACCGGAAAAATTAGCATCTATTTGTTTCAAAATTAGCATCTATTTTCTTCAAAATTAGCATCTATTTACAAAGTTAAAAATCATCACATTGTAATATTATTTTAACGACTTCATGGTTATGAAGTGCAGTTATAGTCCTCAAACAAAAGCATTGTCAGTAGTTCAGCATTGCTTTCTTTCAAATTGTACCGTCTGTCTGTAACCACTGTGTTGTAATGGGACAACACACGCTCGCTATCAACATTGTTCGTTGGGGTCCACAAAACAGTATTTACAAATATGCTGAACTCTGTCTGAACTGCAGTTAATGCAAGCATGATATCACATTTTTCACTTTCTTTCATCTGGGTTTGAATTGCATTTAGCCAACTGTGGCCGAAGACGCGGCGAACAATGTACAGCGTGCTAACACTCACGCTGCGCCGTATGCTTGCACGCGGCCGAGTTCTGATGCGACGCAATGCGTAAAGACCAAATCATTGAGATTCGAGAAGACTGAACTGCGTTTCCCTGCGATGTAACAGTAGGTCTACTTGCGCAACTGTTGAGGCGCGCTAATCGCTAATTCGAACGTATTTCAAGGCGGCGAATTTAGCCAACCGTGGCCGAAGACGCGGCGAACGATGCACAGCGTACTAACACTCACGCTGCGCCGTATGCTTGCACGCGGCCGAGCTCTGATGCGACGCAATGCGTAAAGACGAAATCATTGAGATTCGAGAAGACTGAACTGCGTTTCTCTGCGATGTAACAGTAGGCCTATTTGCGCAACTGTTGTGGCGTGCTAATCGCTAATTCGAACGTGTCTCAAGGCGGCGAATTTAGCCAATCTTGGCCGAAGACGCGGCGAACGATGTACAGCGTGCTAACACTCACGCAGCGCCGTATGCTTGCACGCGGCGCCTCGATCCTTAATCGGCTCGTATCGAAGTTCGGATCAACTCGTTGTTGCTCGCTCTTCCTGTTAGTATCGCTTCGGGTAAGTTCTTGGACAATGACGACTGTTGTGGCGCGCTAAATCGAACGTGTTTCTACCTGAAGGTTATTACGGTCACTTATATGACGGTGTCAGTAATGAATGCGAGATATATGCGAGTACTTTTTCACCCTGAAATTTCAATTTAAAACATGGGGTGCGAGATATACGCGGGGGCGAGATATACGCGAGCAAATACGGTATATCGATTAGAGCGGTTGAAAAAGATATGCGTCATATTTGCAGTATTTCTCATGATTTCGCCGAAATATGTGGTTTTCGCCACTAAAATAACAAATTTTCGCAGAATTCGCACCAAAATCGCATATTTGTGCAATTTCGCATTTTGGTCAAAATTCGCATTTTGTCGCATTTTGAATTTAGGTACCACAGTGCTTCAGAACACCTTAAAACTATTTAAAAATGGTTTTAACACATATTACAAAAAATCGCATTTATCGCAAATGCGATTTTTTCCGGTCCCTAATAATGAGTAACACTGTGCAATTCTTACTGTCGCTTCAATTTAGTAGTTTAACCAACTCTTGTTGGACATCCAACAGTGTTCTACTAGCAGGCAGAAGCAATACACTAGGAGCATCAATCCTGACGTGTATAAGAAATGTGATTGGCTGTGTGGTTGTCAGGTAAAGAATGCTTTATTTTGTTTTCCATGCATTTTGTTCAGTGGAAAATTTAGCTGGACTCTAAAGGGAATAACAGATCTTAGAAAACTGAGTGAAAAAATTCAGAAGCATGCATCTTCCGGAACTCATTTAAATAACATGATAAATTTTGCGGTGTTAGGGAAAGTGAATGTACAGAAGAGCTTAAGTTCGGCGTATCAACAATCGGTTGAGCGTCCTAACAATGAAACAACTAGAAACAGGGAAATACTTTCTAAGTTAATAAACTGCATTTTCTGCGGCATTAATGAGTTAGCGCTAAGCAGACATGATGAGGAGGCCAATTCAGACAAGGGCATGTTTCTAAATTTAGTACAACATACGAGTGAATTCGATTCCTGTTTTCAGAGTCATTTAGAAAATTCGACAGCATTCAAAGGTACATCGAAAAGGATACAAAATGACTTGCTTAGTTACATGCTGGAAGTATGTCAGGAAAAAATCTTAGCTGAAATTGATGATGTAGATTTCATTTCTCTTCTTGCCGATGAAACTACCGATATCAATGAGAAGTTGCAGGTACTGAATGATTGTATAGCGATATTGCACTAATGAAGGCAAAGCAGTTGAAAGATTCTAGGGATTTTTTGAGTCAGCTGGTCAGGATGCAAGTTCGATATATGAATGCATTTTTCCTCAGCTACACATAATATTGAAAGACAACAAGGAAAAGTTAATTGGCCAGAGCTATGATGGAGCATCTGTGATGAATGGCACAATAAATGGCGTGCAGAAGCAAATCAGGGACGAATACAAGAATGCCTTTTTTTAAATCCACTGTTACGCCCATCAGCTGAACCCGATTATGGAAAGAGCCACTAAGTTGAATACAAAAGCTCGAGTATTTTTTGCCAATTTGTCTGCTATTCCAGCATTCTTTTGAGATCGTGACTCAGGACATCAGTTTTAGATTCGTGTGTGTCCAGGAGAATACCGTCTGCAGGAGCTTGCAGGTGGAATTTTCGAGCTAGAACGGTGAACACTGTGTTTGAGAAAAAGGAAGCCCTAGAAGAATGTTTCACTGTGCTGGTCGAGTCGGAATGTTCGAATGATATTACAGTTAACGAAGCTAGTTCACTTCTTCGGACACTGGATGATCCAGAATTCAATTTCTGGCTTCGTTTTTTTCATTGCATCATGCCTCATGTGGACATTCTGTACCAACAATTACAGAGTCATCAGATGGATGTACCGAAAGTGCGTAGCTGCATTTCAAGTTTTGTTGAAACTGTCCAGAAAGTCCGAGACTCAATCCATTTGGATAATAACACTGACAAGAGTGAACATCCTAGAAGGAGACGGAAGGTCGGAGGAAGTCAAACGCGTATTGCTGCTTCAAGAAAAGTTTGTGTTGTCATCTACAATCAATTCAATGTGTTGACCATTTAGTACTTTCTTCTCTTCTGTTAAACGAAAAATTTGAGATACCGGTACATAAGAACTCCTTTCCGGAAGGAAACTTACGAGCAAGCGTACGTGTCTTTCCGATACTCGAGCCGGTCAAACTAAGGATTGAACTGACTATATTATATCAAAAAGAGGAATTTCAAAATATCGGTGGAGCTGTAAAACCTCAGAGTTTCCTACTCACTGAAAACTTAGGCCCGCCATTTACAGAGGTCGTCAAACTGTTACGTATCGCTATCACCCTGCCTATGACTACCACTGAACCAGAATGCTGCTTCTCGTGCCTCAAGAGGATCAAAACGTACCTCAGGAATGCCATGGGACCAGTAAGACTTACTGCACTTGGAATGCTGTCTATTAAGAAGGTTCTGATTAACAGCATATTGAAAAATTTGTCACGTTGAAGACTTGGCGCATGGAGCTGATCTACAAATAAGGTAAGTTAATGCACGTGCATGCAGCATCAGAAGGAAATTTCCCTTGAGGAATAATTGTTTCTCGCTTGAAAATTACATAGGGAGGAAGTTTTCGCCCATCCGCAGTAACAGCCAGCTTAACTGTGCAGTGAAGCTTCTGTGCCCCAGTAGCCCTCATGACCAGTGGCGGCTCGCATATATCGCAGAGAAGCTTCGCTGCACAGTTATGCTGGCTGTTACTGCGGACGGGCGTAAACTTCCTCCGTATGTAATTTTCAAGCGAAAAACAATTATTCCTCAAGGGAAATTTCCTCCCGGTGTGCACATTCGTGTCCAGAAGAAAGAATGGATGGTGACAGATCTCATGAAGGATTGGTTGCGTGTTGTGTGGGGAAGACGGCCTGGCCATCTCATAAACCAGAGGTCTCTCCTGGTTCTGAATAGTTTCCGTGGCCATCTTGTTATGATGTTCGCCAAGAAATGGTCAACCAGGATACTGATGTTACAATAATTACTGGTGGCTTGACGTCAGCCTTGCAGCCTAAGCGTCAACAAGACTTGCAAAGACAACATGCGGCAGGTATATTCTGAATGGATGGCGGAGGTTCTCATACTGACGCCTCCGGGAAGATGAAGAGGCCTCCACTAGAATTAAAATGTGAGCGGATTGTTTGTGCATGGCAACTGATTTCACCAGACATTATTGTGAAAAGTTTCAAGAAAACTGGCATTTCCAACGATTTAAATGGAACTGAAGATGACTTCATCTGGGAGATGGGAGTGATTCATCGCAGACGACTTCGGAAGAAAGCGACGATGAATGACAGGGTAAGTCTATTTCTTTGAAATGAAAGGATTGCGTGTTGAGTAGGCAATTTTACCCTAATACAGTATTATAATTTATTTCAAGTATCTGGCTCCTATCTTCAGCAAATTCTCGCGTAACATTAAAAGACGACGGTTTCCGTATAGTTATTGCTAAGAAACGTATTATTGCCTTCGATATTTATTAAAATTAATTGTATTAGACAAATTTCCGACTATTTTGTACTATTTAGGCCTAAATAAATTTCGTAACTTAAGTAAAGTCATTATGTTTGATTTTTTCGTTTCCATTTTAATTTAGATTCGCATAATTTTTTATATATGAAATGTAGCTGGATGGCCATAGCTGGGTATTTTTGATTGAACGCCCGAGGGCTCCCAACAAGTTCAATTTCAAATAGTTCCAACTTTGGCTACCAGACGCTACTAACACTAATACCGAGCGGCGAACATTGGTAATTTTTAGAGCGTTTCTAAATAGCCAAATGCTGTACAACCTACAAATTTTGCAACATTGCCAATTAGAGTGGTAGATTCTTTTACGTGCCATAAATCTATCACATGGGCCCGCCAGCTTTACTTCCCCTCCGAAGGAAGGCAGATTGAAGGATTTTAATGCTGTTAAAAATGCGACAACTTCGGCCGGGTTTGAACCCGCGATCTTGGGCATAGCAGTTCAGCATGCTACTGATTATGCCACCGAAGCCGGGAATCCGCTGTCCTTGGGGTAAATCTGAGACTTGTTTCAAAGATAATCACCACTTAAGTGGAAAAAACAGAGCATTAATGCGGTTCTCATCAGGAGGAAAAATTAGCATAATTTTTTAGCATAATTTTCCCTCCCTGCTTTTAAGGTCGAAAAAAGTTTAAAAAAAAGGGGGGAATTATGCGAGTAAATACGGTATGGTACATAGTTTACTGTGGTTACAGATAAGTAAGCATACAAGTCTGTTGTAGTGATAGGCAAACCAGGGTTGATTGGTTTAAACAAGTAACCTTTTGTTTTTAAATAAACCATTTTGCTCGTTCTTTAACAACATATACAGTAGGCTAATTCTAATTACTGCTAGAACTTTAATTACTCATGTTACTGTAAAATTGTATTTGAGTCTTCAGTTCTTAAACTGGTTTGATGCAGCTCTTCATGGCCCCTTTCATAAGCTAAATGTTTCACCTCTACATAGCTACCACACCATACACCCAAGGCAATCTGTTTAACAGATTCCATGGTTCTTTATCCACCTGGTTTCTTCCACTACTCAGCTTGCTATTCCTGGGTGCCTTAGTATGTGCCCTAAAACCTATCTCTACTTTTCACTACCACTCGCCAGAAACATCTCTCGTCTTGATACCTCTTCATTTGTTACTCAATCCACCCATCTAATCTTCATCGTCCTCTTGCTTCTATTTTCTTTTATTCTGCTGCACCAACAGTACAAGTTTCACTTCCATAGAGTGCCACACTCCATAAAAAGGCTTTCAAAAATTACTTTCTAATATTTAAATCTATATTTGATGTCAACAGATCACCTTTCTGTAGTTTCTTCCACTACTCAGCTTGCTATTCCTGGGTGCCTTAGTATGTGCCCTAAAACCTATCTCTACTTTTCACTACCACTCGCCAGAAACATCTCTCGTCTTGATACCTCTTCATTTGTTACTCAATCCACCCATCTAATCTTCATCGTCCTCTTGCTTCTATTTTCTTTTTTTCTGCTGCACCAACAGTACAAGTTTCACTTCCATAGAGTGCCACACTCCATAAAAAGGCTTTCAAAAATTACTTTCTAATATTTAAATCTATATTTGATGTCAACAGATCACCTTTCTGTAGAAAAACTTTCCTTGCCCGAGTTATTTTATATCTTCGTTGCTTTGTCCATCATTGCTTATTTTTCTTTCCATGGAGCAGAATTCTTATATTTTCTTAGTCTGCCAATTCATCTGCATTCGATTATATTTGTTTTACATTTATTGGTTTTCATCGTAAATTCTATCCTCAAGACTGTGTCCATACCATTAAGAAACTCATTCAAATCCTCTGGTAACTCTGTAACTGCTAACTGCTGACAATGTTGTCAGCAAATCTCCAAGTTGTCATAATTTCACCTGGAACCTTTACTCCCACTGTAAATATCTCTCAGATTTCCTTCATTGCAGGTTCAATGCACACATATTTTAGCCTTGCCTCACACCTGTCTGAATACCAGCCTCTAACTCATGTCCTTCAACTCTAATAATAATTACAGTCTGATTTCTGCATGGATTGTAGATCACCCTCCTATCCCTGTATTTTCCAAGAAGTTATTTTTCAAAATGTTTACTCCAATCAACATCATAAATATCCTTTTTTAAGTCTATATATGCCACAAACATTCTCTTATCCTCCCTTACTCCATCCTCTAATATCAGCCATAGTACCACTTCCCTTGTCCCCACATTCCTCAAGTCAATCTGATCTTCACCCAACTCGGCTTCAATCAATCATCCTCCTGTAAACTATTCTCGTCAGGATTTTAGAAGCATGAGTGAACAAGGCGATTACACAGTAATTTTCACATCTGTCAGCTCCTGTTTTCATTCCAGTTTAAAGGTATGTTCATCATGAGAATTTTACAGCAGAAAGTATATTTATCGATACATTAATTGAAATGTATTAGAAAATATAGACATATGTTATTTTTGTTTCTTTCTGCAAAAATTTCTTATGTCAGCAATACTTTCCTGACATCTTATCAAGAATGGTGATCCCTGGTGAAAATGCAACCATTCAATTTTCAGCCAATTTAGGCTACTGACTTTCCTCCCAGGTCAGTCCTCCTCACTGTAATCACTTCTTCTAGAGCCTTGCTTGAGAGGAAGTCACTTGTTTCAGTCACTGTAACATCAAACTTGGGCGATTTTTGTTCAGCAATTTCAATGTAATTATGAGGATGAAAACATTTTGTGAAATATCCCTGACACAAGCACTATTTTCAGAATTCAAATGATATCACTGAAGATTACAAAAGAATGTTTTTGACAACATTTTGTAAAAGCTGGGAAAAACTTATTCAATGCTTAAAGAAAGACGTTACCACTGTATTGATAATGAGCATCTACCGTAGTAGATTTAGGAGGTCCTAGTTCACGGCAACAACCACTACACCATAGCGAGCGCCCCTCTGCCATAACACGGCCAGTAGACGGAGGGCCGGGAGATCAAGACCGAGATCATCTCAGACCCCGCGCACAAAAAAGAATACAGAAGGGTACATCAACGGCGTTCACCGGAAAGCTACGTGCTGCAAACAAGACTGCATGGTTATACATAGGACGCGTGAATCCGGATGTAACCTCAAGCGATGTCATGGACCACTTAAAAGACAAGGGAATCAAAGACGGCATAAAATGCGAGGAACTCACCACCAGAGGTGAAAATAAAGCTTTTAAAGTTGGGATCCCCTTCGAGAGAAAGGATGATGCTTATGACCCAAACTTCTGGCCAGCTGATGTGATTTTCCGACCTTTTCGTTTTCGTTTTTGATCAGGAACTCTCGCGAGGTGCAAACAACCAGGAAGTGAAGTTACTTTTATGGAATATTGAAGGCCTGTTAAACGCTACGAACTCAACGCCAGAAAATTTATTTGATCCCTATGACGTCGTAATACTGGTTGAAACATTCTTAACATCAGATTGGAATGCGAGAAATCACTATACAGTGAACAATTTGGCAGAGCAAGGCCTGGTGGGAAGACCGAAAGGAGGAATCACCTGCCTTTTAAAGGTTCAGTTCACACCATTCCAGGTCATGTATAAAAACAACAATGTTCTAGTAGTGAAGACTAAATTGTGTGTGTTAATATGTGTGTATTTTCAGCCAGGATTCACATCTTACCAGATTATAGATGAAATAGGCACCGCTCTGAGTATAACGGAACGGGAGGATAGCATCATTATAGCAGGAGACCTAAATTGTCGAACTGATGTTCCATCACAGAAGACAAGAGAAGTCCTAGACTATTTAGAGGAGGAAGGGATATCACTTGTAAACAACAAAGAACGGAAGACGTATGTTTGTTACAACGGCACCAGCACGATAGATCTCGTCTTCTCGAATCAAGGTAACATAAAGCCAATAAAGCAAGATATAATTCCGATTCCCTACAGGAAACACCAGCTAGTAGAAACAACATTCCAACTCGGTCATGATAGCGGACAGGTGAAGCCCAAAACATTGAAATTTTCAAGGAAGACTCTACACCAGTTCATATATGAGGCCGACAACCAGGCAATCATGGAGAAGGCCCTGAAAGGAGATCTCGACGAAGCAGCAAATATGCTCGAACACCTTTTACAGGGTGAAGTCATACCGGAGGCAGTCATAACGAGAAAATCAAAATCATGGTTTGACGAAACCTGCTACAGAGTCCGTAGGACCACATTGGATGCCCTACACACAGCTCTCGAAGATCCCACCGACGATCATCTAAGGGAATATTCCAATCATAGGAAGACGTACAAGACCCTCATAAAAGAAACAAAGGAACGGTATCAAGAGCAAGAGGAACAAAGTCTGATAGCGGCAGCTGATCAGTACCCTTACAAAGCATTGAGTCCAAGGCAACCGAGATACTGCAGAAGCATCCCTATGGAGACATGGGTGACTCACCTTAGCAATGTACTGCAATATAAGGACACTCGTCCAACTGATACCCCCGAGATTGAGGAGGACATTGATACAGAGATATTTACAACTAAGGAAGTAGAGGCTGCTATTATCAGCTCGAAGAATAATAAAGCTTGTGGACCAGACAATATATGTAACGAGCACCTTAAAATTGCTCTCCCAGTGCTAAAAGAAGCAATAACATCTCTCCTGAATGAATGCCTCAGGCAAGGAAATATCCCGCATAGCTGGAGAAGGTCCACAGTAAAACTGCTGTATAAAGGAAAGGGATGCACCGAGGACCCAAACTCCTACCGAGGTATTGCACTGGAATGTGCGTTATTCAAAATTCTAACAAAACTTTTATGCCAACGCCTTATTAGAGAAATCGATCCTAAGCTCCCGGAGGAACAATTTGGTTTCAGAAAAGGAAGATCTACAACACAGGCTATCCAATGCCTTCTAAATGATATTGAGACAGCTCTGATAGTCCCAAAAGGAAAGCTATATGCCATATTTATAGACTTCTCCAAAGCTTTCGACATGGTCAATAGGAAGATCATCATAGAGAAGCTAGGAAATCTAATGAGAAGTAACAGCTATACAAAACGGCTTATCACAATCATCCTGGCCTCAAATTACATAGAGATAAGCGACGGAATCACAACATCAAACCCAATAGATCAAACAACCGGTGTATTGCAAGGGGACCCTCTAAGCCCATTACTGTTCATCATCGCGACGGCGGATATCGCACAGGTAGTCTCGGAGAAAGTAATTCTCTATATGTACGCTGACGATATTGTGCTGGCCTCGAGATCGCAAGAGGATCTACAATCTGCATTTGATCTGCTGTTGGAATGGGCGGAAGAGAATGAACTCAGCCTAAACGAAAACAAGACTGTATCAATGACTTTCCGCAAAGGGGGAAAACCAGCAGTTTTTCACACACATAGAAAACCCCTGGAGAGCGTTTCTAACTTTAAATATCTAGGCGTGACACTTCAGACAACGGGCAACGTCTTTACCCTTCACGTTAACGATAGGATCTGTGCGGCTACGAGGGCCATAAATGATATCAGACAGTTGAGAAAACTCTCCGTCAAAACAGCCTTGAAACTCTTCCAGCTCAAGGTTACACCCGTTGTAACATATGGATTAGAGAATATCTGGACACATCTCAAATTGAAACACCTGGAAAAGTTGGAGAAACTAAAAGCGACTTTCTTAAAGAAGGTTCTGTGTGTTTCAAAATACACGCCTTCAAGACTAGTCTATGAATTAACACGTGAATTATATTATGTGGAAGAGCTCCGCCTCCAACTGTCGCTACCGTCTACACCAGCATACGTGCAACTCATGGAGAACCTGAAATCGAAGAAGAGAGACATATGGTGGGATTTCTACATCACTGACGCAATGACCTGCAATGATTGGAAACGGGGAGGCTACGAACTAAGACATACTGTTACACGCTTTGCCATACATGGCTTTCACCATAAGCTGTGCAAGTTAAAGAAGTTTCACCAGCCAGACGCAGACTGTGTATGTGAACGTTGCGGCAAATGTTGCGAAAGATATCATGCGATGTACTGTACATATAGACTTGAATCTCTGACGTCCTTCTGTTGTAATGCATAGTTTATTCCTATGTATGTTTCATTTTGTTTGTATCATTCCTTTGGCTATTAGCTGCAATAAATATTTTATTATTTATAATGAGCATGGAAAATATATTCTTCACAATAAAACTGACCGCTTGGATGTTGTATAAATGAGACCAAACCAACACTGAGGACTTAGTTCACTATGGTTGTGAAAGTGTGTCCCGTTTCTTCTGAACTGATTTAGACCATAATCATCTACTGGCATGTGAATAAAGCTAGGACTTGGTTCACTGTAGTTGTGAAAGTGAGCGCTGTTTCTTCTGAGCTGATGTACACTACAGCCATCTACTGATATGTGGTGAAGCTAGGACTTGGTTCATTCAGTATTGAATAAAATATTATACAAGGACCATGAAGAAATACTGAACTAATTAAAAACTTGGACTTGGTTCACTTAAGCATTGAGGCACTCAATATTACCAGGAGGGAAGGGTTTCCTCTGCAGCAGACAAAGAAAAAAATATAACATCTCTTTCAAATAAACATTTTAAAATAATCTAATAGCCTACAATGTGCTCCTAAATATAATGGCAAAAATTACAATTCCAAATACTTGCATTGAATTACACACATATAATATACAAAGGTAAATCAGTACACTTGTAAATTTATTGGTAATCAAATAGAACGAAGCATAGTTTTTAAGTCAGGACAGTTTATAAATATGGCCACTGCAGTGTTGCAGTCGTCGTTTGGTGGATGCGTGCTCAGTTGGCTAGTCACAAATGTCATTATAGAAGCATTCATCCTTAATTACATTTGTTTGTGTGTATTGAAAATGCCTCTGACAATTAACGGTCCAGCCGAGTGTGAAGTACGCGTTGTGATTAGTTTATTAAATGCAAAAGATATGAAAGCGGTTGAAATTCATAGCCAGTTTAGCAAAGTGCAGAGGTGCCAACTATTACGGATTGTCCGTAATTATTACGGATTTCAGCTCACGATTACGGCATTACGGTCAAAGGGGAAATTATTACGGAAAAGGGACATCACGAAAAAATTACATTTCTATGAAAAAAATAAAAGGTAAGTTGCAGGGTGTCTACCGGTAACGAAAGTAACGAAAAATTAGCTAATTTTACAAACGGGTAACGAAAGTAAAAGTAGCTAATTTTTATGTCTGCATAGTTGGAGGTAACAAAAATTCGCCGAGGTCGGTTTAAATCGTCTTAACTCGCGCCGCTTGGCTCACAGATTGCGATGGAGCCGATTGCGTATGCTATATTTCCCCGTGCCCGACCTGAAGGAAATGCAAACTGAGGATATCTTGAGTGGTATACATCGGCCCAACGCATAATTTCGGTATCGGGAAGCGTTTTTAGTTTTGTGTGAAACATTTTTCTGTATTATTAGGAAACCTTACTTTCCGCGAGACGTTTATTCGTGAACATTTCCGAAACTCAACAGAGACCTTGTAACGTTAATTAATGCCCCATGTTGGTAGCGACAAATGTAGCAGTTTTGCTAGCCCACACGTTGAGCGACAATTGTTGCAGTTTTGCTAGCCCTATTTTCTTCTGGTGTTGGTAGCGACAAGTGTAACAGTTTGACCCTCACGTTGAGCGACAAATGTAACAGTTTGACTGCCCCTAACTGTTGGGTGATAAATGTAACTGTTTACCTTTGCCTAAGCTATGTTGTTTTAATGGGCGCCAAGACCTCACCGCAATGCTGAAATCTAAATTTGTATTTAACAACGTCTAGCTCTGGCAGAACACCTTCAAGACTCTATTCACTCAGATCGTGGTATGATTTGATCATTAACCCAACAAACAATTGTATCAGGAGAAGGAATTGGTCTATATCTAATGCTACCTACTGAAAGCAAAGATTGCATTGTAAAAGAAATGAATTTATTATATAAAACAAGTATAGCAAAATTAATAATAATAATAAGTATAAAATTCAAATTGGAGCGTTGTGATTTGAATATTACCGATAGAAAATTACGTGAAAACGGAGTCTGATAAATTATTGATTTTACTCTTATTCCCAAGCTATGAAGTTATTGAAATATGAAATATAAAACAAAGAGAAATGAGAGATTGCGTCATTCGCGCTTACCACTGGAAATGGCCGAAGCCTTTCCCTCGTACTGGATGATGCTGTGAGCTTCCCACAGTCTCCTGGACGTCTCCATCTCCGTCGATATTTGATGATATTCTGGTAGATTAGATAATTCTATGGTCCGTACATCGGACCCAAACACTCGTACAACCACACTGGTTAGGTTTTACAAAAGTTAGTCCTCCACTCCACGGAACATCGGAGCGACTCCCGCGTGCATCCGTACTCGTTAAGTTCTACACAGATAGTCTTCGTTCCACGGAACATCGGAGCGACTCCCGCGTAAACCATACTCGGCAAGTTCTACACAGATTCTCCTCGTTCCACGGCGCGCTGAACGATATATCCACACGTCGGCTCCCCACTCTTCATCCGACTTCCAGCTTACGTGGTCTCCACTGATTGTCTGCACCCCACGCGCTATACTCCCCTCCTCTGGCTCATTACACTCGGCGGGGGGGGGGGGGTGTTCCGTTCCAACTATCCGCCTTTTCTTGACGCTGCAACCCCGCTTGCGTAATACTTCCCGACAAGATTAAGCGTGTACTTGAATTCCCAGTGAGTCACGTCTCTCGATATACCCTAACTGACGAAACTCCGTTAAATTCCGTAATCACATAACTTTCTATGATATTGTCGTTCGTACTAATTTGCTTGATAGCGTTTTCTAAGACATAGAAAACCTATCTGTATGCTTATAATTTTTATAAAATGCTCCGAAAATATCTTAATAATAATAATTATAATAAATTAATAATAATAATAAATTAACATGAAAAATTCTCTTGGCTGAACAATTTGCCGCGTAAATAAATATAGAATGGCTTCCTACTGACTTATGCCAGTTGCATAAAAACCCCTCGAAAAACACGTTACAACCTCCCATTTCTCTTATTGACCTCTGAATTTGAAGACTATATCAAATTGAAGTCCAGAAATAACTCGAAATAATTTAATGTCGCAATCTTGCGAAATTATAGTTTCGAAAAAAGAATCCCGAAAATGCTTCGAAATACATTTATTTTAAATCTAACCGTCTCGAAAATTTGCGACATCCAGTATGGTTAATTCAAAATTCCGTAATGTCGACTTTTCCTTCGAACTTTGGTTCCATCGGATAATTTAACCGGTTATTTCGAAAACTTGTATAACTTGTATAATTCGTGATTCGAATTCGAAAGAAAATGTGCCCTCTTGTCGTATTATTAATGCAATCCTATCAGAATAATTCGTAATATTCGATACCTACTTCGAACGTTCATCCTCCGAACTCACATGCTCAAGACGGCCTGCTTACTGCACGACCTGCCTGCGGAAATCTCGTCAAACGGATCGAGATCGATGCCAGTTGCGTAAAATCATAAAACCCGTGCCCAATCGTGAACTTGTGACCACGAGGACTGCGGGGATCCTGTCATAGGTGATTGGGCGCCCATCACGAAACATTCCGAAACCTACTCGCTACTTTTCCCATGACCGTATACTTAAAAGCGTACGGGGAGCGAGAAGTGCGTCAAGCCTTTTAGAAATGACGTCTACGTAGCATCGCGATACTCATTTCTCCTCGTGATCCACTGTGAACTCCCAACCACGGCATAGGGATAGTGGGAATCACGGCGCCGACCAAACATGTCCATAACTGCTCGTGAATTATAACAACCATGCCCTACCTCGAGCTTGCCTCCGCCATTCTGCCAGAACAGATAGACAGGCAGACAATCGTTGAACCGCCGGATGCGGCGCCGATTGCATATTATCGCGTTCTCAGTGACCAACCGCGAGGACATCGTGATTCTCGTATAACGACCGAAAGCGGCAGCGATTGCAATACATCGCGATATTTCTCCGCATTCGATGACGAGAACAACTGGATTCTTGTCAAACGTACAGCAAGTGGCACCGATTGCGTAATTATGCTATAATTTCCCATTCCCACATCAAGGACAATCGAAATCTCGTCGATCGGCTAAAATTGACACCAATTATGTAAATAGCGATTTTTCTCCGTGTTCTGTCGTGAAAACTACGGGAATCTCGTCCAATGGCTGAGGCCAGCGCCGATCGTTTAACATCTCGATATTTTTCTTAGAATGAAGGTTTCTTATTCATCTCTTGATTATTTTGTACAAAGATTCCCAAGTTTGGTCAAGGAAAGTGAACATGACAAACTTGAAGAGGAATTTGCTGTTTATCAGTGTGATACTTTCCCCGAATATATTTTACAAGGAACTAGAATTGATGTAAACTGGGGCAAAATTGCTGAACTTAAAAACGAAAGTGGATAGTTCAAGTATAAAAATTTAAGTAAAGTGATATTTGCAATATTACTTGTACCTCACAGTAACTCTCCCACAGAAAGAATTTTCAGTGTTGTTGGGAAAAATCAGAGAGAATTCAGACCGAGACCTACATTATGCACATGTACACTGGAATCGCTTATGATTCACAATACGAAAATGTCATCACAGGGGGAAGTATGTTGCAAGAAAACTTTCGCGGAAAACCAGTTACTGAGTGCAAAACAAGCTACAAGGAATTTATCACAGAACTAGCAATTAATGTGCAAATTTTATTGTGTAATATTATATTCTTTACTATAGGTTGCTTCCGGGTAGGGAAAAGGTGGTGTGGTGTCATTATCGAGAAGGGTGGAGCTTGCTTTGGATTTGACGTGAAAATAATTTTTCAGTAGAGGGGGGGAGGGAGGCAGTATAAGAGATTACTGATAACCCACTTCAAAGGTTGGCACCTTTGAAAGTGTATGTCTTTATCCCAAATATGCGGTCATAGCATTGATTACATTCCCAGGTGTCAAGATACCTTAGTTCAGAGAGTTAAGACTTGTGGTGAAGTATTGTAGCCTGTCTCGTATCCCATATGATTATTTAATACGTTAAAAAGTCTAAATGTGACAAACTAGTTGGGCGCTACGCTGTAGTCAGCGCGTGCCTTGCTCGACAGGCGGCTACACTCGGTGGCCCATTCGTTACGTGGCAACTGCAAAGCTCCGTTTTATACGGAGGGCCCGCACTGTACTTTGAACCAATGTATACCGCTCAAGACATTCGCAGTATCTATTTCCTTGAGGTCGGGCACAGTAAATATAGCTTTATTACAGAATCGGCGCCACTCGTGTAAAACTCAAACCATCGCAATTTGTGAGCCTAGCGGCACGAGTTTGAACGATTTAAACCGACCTCAGCGAATTTTTGTTACCTCCAACTATCCAGGCAAAAAAATTAGCTACTTTTCGTTACTTTCTTTACCTGTTTGCAAAATTGCCACTTCTTGGTTACTTTCGTTACCGAAAGGCACTATGTTGTAACATCATTACTAGTTACTAGTAGCAATTAATTTTTGCAGCAAGGAGGGGGCTAATAATGTTATCAACTAAATTAAGTAATTGTAATGCCTCTATTTTTAACATTAATAAAGTAACCACAAAGCTTATTACTTTTCAAGATGGAGCAGTTTGGGGATTAGTTTGGATGCACGAAACAAACATAGGGTGAACACATGTTTACTAAACATAACAGTGGTGAATAAACTTTAAACCAAGCTGGCTTGAACGTTTTATTATTATTTCATTTAAGGTTTGTAATTTCACGGTCATCAGCCTGGGTACTTGAATGTGTATGGAATCTATCTGATAACCTACATCATTGAAGTAACAGTACTAGTGTGTGTGCTAGACAGTGTGGTGCAATAGCACATAGTGTAATACAGTGTTGGTATTACTACTAGTGGAGTGACACAGTGTGGTGCAATAGCACATAGTGTAATACAGTGTTGGTATTACTACTAGTGGAGTGACACAGTGTGGTGCAATAGCACATAGTGTAATGATATACAGTGTTGGTATTACTACTAGTGGAGTGACACAGTGTGGTGCAATAGCACATAGTGTAATGTTATACAGTGTTGGTATTACTACTAGTGGAGTGACACAGTGTGGTACAATAGCACATAGTATAATGTTATACAGTGTTGGTATTACTACTAGTGGAGTGACACAGTGTGGTGCAATAGCACATAGTGTAATGTTATACAGTGTTGGTATTACTACTAGTGGAGTGACACAGTGTGGTGCAATAGCACATAGTGTAATGATATACAGTGTTGGTATTACTAGTGGAGTGACACAGTGTGGTGCAATAGCACATAGTGTAATGTTATACAGTGTTGGTATTACTACTAGTGGAGTGACACAGTGTGGTGCAATAGCACATAGTGTAATGTTATACAGTGTTGGTATTACTACTAGTGGAGTGACACAGTGTGGTACAATAGCACATAGTGTAATGATATACAGTGTTGGTATTACTACTAGTGGAGTGACACAGTGTGGTGCAATAGCACATAGTGTAATGTTATACAGTGTTGGTATTACTACTAGTGGAGTGACACAGTGTGGTGCAATAGCACATAGTGTAATGTTATACAGTTATACAGGCGCAGGTGCACTTCATAAAAAGGGAGGTGGCGCGCGGTTCGCTACCCCAGTGGGGGTCCGGGCGGGGACATCAAGAGCCAGCTTGGTGTCCTAGGCGAAACCCCACACAAGACACGGCACAAACCTAGAAAAATTGCTGAGTTTTAATTCACCGGCCGGGTAAGCCAATAGTTCATACTTCACTTTTTTTTCTCGAGAACTAAATTGCTCCTTTGTGGTCAATTTTTTCTGTACCAATACTCTGAATTTGCCCTACTGTCTCATTCAAAGAGGAAACAGGGATATTTAGTAAATCCCCTTGCTAGTCTAGAAGAATAGAGATCACTTTTAGCTCGCCACAAACACTCCATTGATTTTCAGCATACCGGTACCTAACCTTCTCTACCAGAACTTTCTAAGTATCGTATGATTCTTTCAAATGAACTGAATGACCTACTGGAATGGATAGATTTATATTGTCTGGCAAGATTAGGGCCATTGGGCCCTCTCCTCCATTTAACCAGATTATTCAATTAATACACAATTAAGAATACAAATACTACTTAAACCTAACAATAATACAATGTCGATACAATAAAAAAAATATATAAAAACAGATTAAGTTAGCTTGGTATAGGCAGTAAATTGTTGTATTGCTCATTTATTGCTAGGGTGAATAAGTAAGATACTTAGAATCAAGTTTAAAATTAGAGTACAAAAAGGAAATATTGATAAAATATAGACTAATGATGGTGGTGATGATGATTAGTCATTACTGACTTATGAGCAAGATTAATTATGCAGTGTATTTTGAATGTATGAAGAAGGTTATTTACGAATAGGTGTTGGAGTAGCGCTCCTGCCTCTCATCCGGAGGCCCCAGGTTCGATTCACGGCTCCATTAGGGATTTTTAAAACTAACGTGGTGCACTCAGCCTAGTGAAGATAATTGAGTAGCTGTCTGACAGTGAGGCAGCGCCCCGGTCACGAAAACTAAGATTAACGGCTGAGGGGACCACGCGACACCCCAATATCTGCAGGCCAAATGGCTGGGCAGCGGTCGCTTGGTAGGCCTAGGCCCTTCATGGGCTGTAGTGCACGGGGTTATCATAAATAGAGAGTAAATATGAAACTGTGAATTGGAAAGATTGAATATCTGCAATACGACATAAGAATTCATGTCTCATGTTGAGTTCGACTTTCATTTACTTAGTGATTATGTACAGTAAGGTAACTGTACTGGTTTTCGTCACCGAGCCACTAGTCATTACTCTAGTATATACAGTAAGTACATATAATAAGGATGTCAATGGGTCTTTCTCAACGCACGAAGTCTTACGAGATTCGTCATACCTTCGTTGCCGATAAGGAGCAACTTTGCGAAATCGTGCGTGCGATGTACTAGGTGATTCCCAGCGTCAAACATCTTGTGTGAGTTGAGCTGTCTTGACGCAGCATATTGCTTCTCGCATGTGCTAAGCAGACACGTGAGTTAATTATGTGCATACGTGTTATGTTCCGACGTTTTAAAATGTTACAAGTGTGTGATATAGTTGGTAATTGTTCCTGTAACATATGTGATTTGCTATTTCATGCTCACGTTCCTAGTTTGGTTAGAAATGCTGGTGACGAGCACTGGCTTTAAAAACATGCACTTTACCAATGCTCGTCATTTGTGACGAAAACTGGCACATTGTCATATCTCCTTGTAAGACCTAACTAACAGCGGCAATATACTTATAATGTAGTTCAGAAGCACCCTGCATCAATTAAATTGTCGTTTGATCATCGTGTCCAATAGTCGTCATAGCTGACGATCTTTAGAGCACATGCGTGACGAACACTAGTGCAAGATAATGTTAAAGTTTGTGTTAACGTTTCAGAACCAATAAGCATTTACAGTGTACTGTTATTATGTAGATCTGTCTCTTTGACGGCCGTAGGTCTACGCTGGCTGCGTGGCTCAGCGGTAGCGTTCTCGCCTGCTGTTGCAGGATCGAATCCTGGCGCAGTTATCTGGAATTTGAGGGTGTGCAAATGCGAGGGAGCCGTGTCAGTAGATTTACTGCCACATTATAGATCCCCTTCGGGGCGAAATCCCGACAACCCGGAGTCTCTAAAAGCTGCAGTAGTTAAAAGGGTCGTAAAACAAATAATATTATTATTATCAGTAGGTTTAAGCCTAGGGTTTTTAGGTGAGCTAAAGGGGATTCATTTTAAGTTAAGATGAAAAATATATTCTAAGACTAAATTTTTGCTTTCAAGTAATATGTCGAAACGCACATTTCTCAATTAGCCTACGATATTCAGCAAATGGAAGCTGCTATTAAGGTCATTGAGGAGGACGGCACGAGTATTACAACGGCCGCGGAGAGCAATGGTGTTCCGAGAAACGCCCTCTCGGTCAAAAGTAAAGGAAAAACTAGAGAGGAAGATGGGGCCAAGTTCCTTTTCAACAAAGGGTGTTAGTTCAATGGGTTATCTCACTAGGAAAAGCGGGGTTCCCGGTAACAAAGGACGATTTGCAAAATAGCATCCAGTGCCTCACAAAAGAATTGAAGAGGGGCTTTCCTTTCAAAGATGGGCGGCCAGGAAGTAAATGGTGTGAATCTTTCCTAAAAGGAAATCCAAGCCTGTCTTTACGAATCCCACAAAATTTGACGGTAAACTGTGCTGCAATATTACAGAACATCAAATTAAAACCTCCTGTTATTTGGTGGAAAACAACTTACAGTCTATCTTGTCATACCCTCGGCGATTGTTCAACGCAGACGTTATGTTATGCCGTGGTCTGGTCTCTTTTTATGTGACTACGCCTCCCATCCCCCGTAAAAAAAAATAAGAAAAAGATCACGGCATAACAGCCCGAAAAATGACCGTTCGCTCTTGAACACCAGTCGGGGAAGCCTACATCAATACACGTTCTTGTGGTTATATTGTTCGAATTTCAATTATTATTAATATTGCACTTTAAGTCAATACAAAAATAACTTATAATAAATGTGTTTAGAGCAGAATTACGATATTTTCATGCCCGTAAGTCTTCTACCCACCATTCCCGCTTCCATCTTTTTGTAAAATATATATTTCATTTTTTATTAAAAAAAAACATAATTACTGGTACTGTTTTATTCGTAAATGTTAGCCTCCAAGTCGATAAATCGGTGTCTTACACAACAACTAACGATGTGACGGCAATTGGCGCAAATGGGTGACGAATATAGGAAAAATCCAAAGACATCATGCCGAGGACTAGGGCAAGAACACTTTTTTTAAATATGTAATTTTTTCTAAATCAAATATTTTCTATATTGAAAGTTTCCTAGTGTTTGAGTAGAGTTTGAGGTTAGGTACAGTGCTTTTGTTGATTAAATTTACCAAAATGTGTAAGGTGTATATATTTTCATGACTAAATCTGTCTTAACATGACGACCATTGGTGCATTTATCTTACTGCTGGCAATGCTGCTTGAAGCTGGACGGGGTTGCTCCTCTGACAGAGCAGGGCAGATTGTCCCACAATCCTACAGTAGCAACAACGTAGGAGTTGGTATAGCGTACTGTGCGGTGTATGGGTATCAGCAGGAGAGTGTCGTTTTTTGACCCTGTTCTAAGACTCGTATGAGAGGCGGCGAAACTGGGAATCTTGATAAGCTGGAGTGGAAGTTGAGTGCATTTGTTGAAGGCATAAGAAATGGAGGTCTCGACATTGATTTAGACATAACCAGTTAAGTTGCTCAGAAGCGGGGATAACATGGTCATAATACCGTAAATTGCATATGTAGTATACACAGGCGTTTTGTGCATGTTGGTTTGTTTTTAAAAGTAACAGTCAGATCTTTGTATTCCACATCACAGTAATCAAAATGAGGCAATATTAGGGAGGAAACAAGTCGTTCTTTTAATACATGAGAAAATATTCCAGAATCTTTTAAGTAAATTCAATGCGGAAATTACTTTTCTGGAAACATTGCAGATGTGCTGCGCCCAAGAAAGATGTTTATCCAAAATAACGCCTAGATCTTTAACTGATTCTCGGAATTCGATTGGGGAATTGCACAAGTGTAATTTAGGTAAAGTGGGTTCATTTTATAATTTTAGGAGGATTTTCGGTTGGGAGATTATGATTGCTTGAGTTTTAGCCTCATTGAGTCTTAGTCCATGTAAGTGAGTCCAGTCACAGATTTCAGTTAAATCTTCATAAAGGTTGAGCCTCCGTGGCTTAGGCGGCAGCACGCCGGCCTCTCACCGCTGGGTCCGTGGTTCAAATCCCGGTCAATCCAGGTGAGATCTGTGCTGGACAAAACGGATGCAGACAGGTTTTTCTCCGGGTACTCCGGTTTTCCCTGTCAAAATTTCATTCCAGCAACACTCTCCACTATCATTTCATTTAATCCTTGCCCCAGAGGAGTGCGTCAGGCCTCGGCAGCTGGCACAGTTCATATCCTCGCCGCTAGATGGGGGCTTCATTCATTCCATTCCTGACCCGGTCGGAGACTGGAAGCAGGCTGTGGATTTTCATTTTTTCATAAAGGTACCGATTGCTTCCGATAGTTTTTCTGGTGCTGAATGCAGGTCGAGTTGTACAACATCAGCATATAAATGGTGTTTGCATTCAGTGATTAATGAAGTAATGTCGTTTACATAAATTAAAAAGTGGAGCGGTCCAAAGACTGACCCCTGAGGGACTCCTTTCCCAACTGAACGATATGAAGACATTTGATTTTTAGTTACTTTTAACACATTGTTCACATCCACATAGACAAGAGTCCATCCATTGGATACTGTTCATGGAGAGATGAATTTTAAATAGACAAGAGAGTAATATGTCATGATCAACAGAATCGAATGCTTTACTGAAATCAAGCAGTGTTAAGATTGTTACCAGCCCACTATCCATAGTCTATTTTACGTCATCCGAGACCTTGAGTAGTGCAGTAGTACTATGATTTTTGCGAAAGTCGGATTGGTATTCATCAAGGATATTGTGCTCTAGCAAACAGGAGGAGAGTTGTTTGTGGACAATAATTTCCAGTGGTTTGGAGAGGGATGATAGTATGCCGACTGGACGGTAATCACTTTTATTTTTAGCCTGTATATTTTTTGGGATTGGGTTGACGAAGCCCACTTTCCAAATCGATAGGTACGTACCTTTCATTAACGTGTGATTGAATATAATGTGTGTTATTGTGGGAAGTATAATATCAATGATTCGTTTAAATAGTTCTAGTTCTATATTGTGAAGTCCTATAGATTTTGATTTTATTCTAAGAATAGCACATCTGGCTTGTGAGAGGGTAACATGCGAGAAATGGAATGTTTCTCTGTTAGGGGTGGAGGTGTTGTAATTATTTATCAGAGTTCCATATTTCAAGTCAGGGTCAACTGAGTGTCCGGTAGTTGTAAAATAATCGGTGAGTGTGTCACGAAGTAGATTAATAGGGTTGACAATTCTCTCTCTACCTATTCCCATGCTTCTTAGTTCCTTCCATGCCGCAGAGGGATTTATATTACCTCCTAGCAGGTTATGAGCATGTCTGATTCGAACGTTACGTACTGTTTGGGAAGTTTTGTTTCGAAGTTTTTATAATCATCATAATTCTGTTGGGTGGGCAATCTCTTAAACTTTCTGTGTGCCGCATGACGCTTAGCCATTAGTACTTTAACTTCTGGACTGAGCCAAGGCGCAGGAGGTCGCTCAGCAGATTTCACTGGAGCATCATCATCATCATGAACCGGCTCCAGTTTCCCGGGTGCGGTGAATGAGCGCTCTCCATTTAGTTCTTTCCAAGAATGTTTCCTCCTCCATGATCCGCTGCATATCCAGACCTCTCCCTGCAAGATCATTTCTAACCTGGTCGATCCATCTCTTCCTCGGTCGACCTCTTGGTCTCTTGCCTTTTAGTTCTTTCTCAAACCACACTCTAGCTGTTCTTTGTGTGTCCATTCTCTTGAGATGACCAAACCATTTCAGCCTGGCTTCAACACAGATCTCATTAAGAGATTGTTCTACTTGAACAAGATGGCGTATCTCATCATTTTTTATTTTGTCCCTCCTTGTTTTCTGAATCATAGTTCTTAAAAACTTCATCTCCACCACCTGTAGTTTACTGGTATTTCTCTTGGATTGGGTACAGGTTTCTAAGCTATATGTAGTAACAGGTACAAAGGAGCTCTTGTAGAGTATTAGTTTTGATCTTAAAGGAACTTGCTTATCCTAAAGAAGCCCTCTCACGAGATGATAAAATGTTGCTCCATGTTGAACTCTACTAGTGATTTCTGCAGATGGTTGGTTATCAGTGGACACTACACTGCCAAGGTAACAGAACTGATGTACTTGTTCTAATTTTGTACCATTGAGAGTGATGTTAGTACAGATGTTTTATCGACTAACGGGCATCACAACCGATTTGGACTTGCTTATATTCAGACCAAATTGCTTGAATAAAGCATTCCAATCATTCAGCTTCTGTTGTACTTCAGCCTCATTTTTCACCCCATATTACATCATCTGCAAATGCTAAAGCTTTAAATTCAGAGGTCTTATTGAGTCTCTTAACTCTTTTCATTATTTCATCCATTACAGTGATGAATAAAAGTGGTGATAGAGCGCTGCCTTGCTGTACACCCTGCTTAGTGACGAACCACTCTGAATAGCCATCACCTATTTGGACACAACTCAGGCAGTGTTCATATAGCATCTTCACTTTATTTATTAAAGCGCATGGTATTGATCTATTTTGAAGGCATTCCCAGATTGTGTTTCTCCGTACACTGTCGTAAGCCTTCTCAATATCCAGAAAAATGAAGATGATGTCTTTTCCTTTTTCCCAGCGCTTCTCCATAATCAGCCTGACAGAAAATATCAGATCTGTTGTTGCCCTGTTCCGTCTGAAACCGTACTGCTCTTCTTCAAGCTGTGGTTCAATGATAATTCTTAATCTGTGTTCTATGATTCATTCCATTATCTTCAGGCCATGAGATAGAAGAGTAATTCCCCTGTAGTTGCTAGGTTTCCGTCTGTCCACGGCGTTCTTAAGTTAACAGGCGGGAACACTGCCGGCGGGGCTGTGACGTCATGGGTCTTACTCCCCACAGCAAACAGATGCTCAGTCTTGTTGGCGCGCTGTGATGTGCTCATTGTTTCATGTTTCGAAGGTGACAATTCACAATATATTGCTTTTCCTGTTGTCCAGTAACAAGTGTTAAATATACCCGTGCCACACGTGGTATATTTTTAATGCATATACAATGCCATGAAGGTGCTGTGTACCAGGATGTAGGAGTAATTTTCAGGTTCGTGGAGTTGAAACCGCCTACGTGAACTGTTTCTCTTTTCCCAAGTAAGTAAACTTGAGAAATAAATGGCCGAGAAGCATCCCGAGGAAAGACTGGACACCTTCGGTGAACAGTGTTGTGTGTATTAAACATTTTCAACCGGACTGCATTATTTTACAGAATGAATACTGTGATTCTAATGGACAGAAACAAGTGTACACATACGATCATCCTAAGCTAGTTAAAGGTTCTTGTCCTACTATTTTTGAAGGTTTGCCGTAATACTTGACAAAGGAAAGTGAAATTAAGCGGAAACATCCAGAAGAGAGGAGAAGAGAAATCGAAGTGAGGAAGAAACATGCTCAAGAAAGTGCTGTTGCTGCGGCAGAATGGGACGATGTTATAATCAGTTTCGAGAGTTTATGCAATTCTCTGGAGAAACGATTAGCAGATAATAGCAATAAAGTGAAAGGGGACTCAGCTATTAATTTCAATATTTTTGATGATTGAGTGGTTATATATAGAATCAATTTTGAGTCTATGACTTTTGATTTTTATATTAATGTAGATAATCATTTACTTGTTTCAGCTTTCTATAACAATTTGCAATTGTCTTCTACAGAACTTTCTTCAGTGTTGGAGAACACTGTTCAGTTTGTTACAGTATCTTACTGAGAAGAGATTCCAAACCAGCTAGGAAAATTATGTGGCCAATGTCTTAAAATTGCTGGATGTCATTCAAGAAACTTTATTGGATAGTGGAGAAGAGGGAATTTCTCAGCAAGTTAATTTTTTATCCAAGCAACTCTCTCTCATATTTAAGAACAAAAAAAGGTATTCTCCCAACATGATACTTTGCTCTTACATATTGTACATGCAATCCGCGAAATGTTATGATACTATCAGGCAGAACAAATTTCTATCCCTTCCTCATTCTAAACATTTACAAAGATTGACTTCTTCCCTTAATGTAGCTCCGGGTAATTTTAACGAAAACGTTCATTTCTTGAAAAAAAAAAAAAAAAAACGCTGAAAAGTGTGATAAGTGGGTAATTTTGCAAATTGATGAAATATATGTTAAAGAAGAAATTTCCTACAGGTCGGGAAACATAACTGGATTTGCTGAAAACCAAGAACAGTTAAGTGAAGCAAAAACTGTGCAAGTGTTCATGATAACTGGAGCTTTTTCGTCTTTAGATGTAATTTCCTTGAATCCGGTGAAACATCTCTCTGGACAGGAACTCGCGGGTATGACAAAACAGTATATTGCTTTGCTAGAGGAGTGTGGTTTCAAAGTCCTCTGTGTAATTTCAGACAACAATAGACTGAACCAGAATATGTTTTCAATTCTAAGTAGGGACTCAGAAGATAGTTCTCTTCTTTCATTGCCAGATATTGATCACCCCGTGTACTATATGTATGATACCGTACATCTGTTTAAAAATATTAGAAATAACTGGCTTAATCAGAAAGACAGCTCCAACACCTTCATATTCCCACCATTTGACGTACAGGATAGCAATGAAGAGAAATCACCTCTGAGAGCACAATTTAGTGACCTGCGCTCCGTGTACAGAGAAGAATCAAACTACATTCTGAAGAAGGCCTTTAAACTAAATTACAGAACTTTATATCCTACTGACTTGGAAAGGCAGAATGTTATGTTGGTCGGAAACGTTTTCCATGAAAGTACACATGCAGCACTTGCTGCTAAAGGGTTTAATGAGACTGCAGCTTTCATTACAATAATTTGGAAATGGTGGGAAATCGTAAATACAAAGAGTAAAATAAGTGGCGTTTGTAGAAATAATATGATGGGGATGCCTTTTACGTCACTAAATGACCAACGATTCGTGCTCTTAGAGAGATTTGTTTTATGGGTCAATACCTGGCTGCAAATAGGACAACAATATCATGGTGGCAGTCTAAGCAATGACACAGGAAAAGCATTGATCAGAGCAAAAAGTGTTTTAGGAATCAGATCTGCTCGTTACTGCCAAATTGCTCTCAATGTGGACAATTTAAAAGTGTGTGATGAAGAAATTAAAACCGAAGACGAACTGGATTGTATTCTTCGTGACGACATACCATCGATAATTCAGGAATGTATGGTAAACTGTGATGTTGACGCTTCTGCTCTGCTATTTGTGTGTGGCTACACAAGTTTTAAGATAGCGGCCAAAATAGAATGCAAAGACACTAATCTCAATACTAAGATTCGCGTTGCTGCACCTCTCAGTGGAATATGTCCTACCAGGGAAACTTCAAACCGATAGACTTGAAAAACGCTTCAGTGTATACCGTCAAATGAGCGGTGGTAACTACTACGTTAGTGTCAGGGAAAAAATGGACTCTGAAAGAAAGATCAGAGCAAAAAGTGTTTTAGGAATCAGATCTGCTCGTTACGGCCAAATTGCTCTCAATGTGGACAATTTAAAAGTGTGTGATGAAGAAATTAAAACCGAAGATGAACTGGATTGTATTCTTTGTGACGACATACCATCGATAATTCAGGAATGTATGGTAAACTGTGATGTTGACGCTTCTGCTCTGCTATTTGTGTGTGGCTACACAAGTTTTAAGACAGCGGCCAAAATAGAATGCAAAATCTGCAGAGATCTCATAATTGGTGAAAATAGGGAGGATACTTACTTTGAGGAGATAAACAGGGATGGTTTGACTGTACCATCAAGTACAGTAATCAGCATAGGAAAATATGCATTTCGTTCGATGCAAGTTATGGTATCGAGCAAATACGAAACGAAGATTTTAAAGCGATGTAAAGGGCATTATTCAATTTTACGTTCTTTAATCAAACTTGTTGTCAACGAAGAAGTGGACCTGAGACAAATGTTGGAGCGTACATGTGTGTGCGGTACTCCGATTATGAAAATTACTGATCGTATTATTTGTATAATTTGTAACATTATCCTGTCTAATTACAAGAAAGCAAGATGTGATAAAGTTTCTTTAGAAAAGGCCCTGAAAAGAAAAAGAAAATTGAACACTTTAAAGTGATTAAAACACAAAGTTGACATAAAATGAATATTCTGTGCAGATTTATTAGATAAACATGTTTATTTTCGTGCGGGCGTGTGTGTTGAGCCATACTCTGAAATTTACTTTATTTCGATTAGTACGTTTACTCCAGTGTAATCAAGAACACTAAAAAGGAGAGTGATGAGTCGAGTTTTCTTCAAGCAGGCATTTTTAATAACGAAAATGTCAAACATTTTGTATTGTAAGAAAATAAAAACAGCTAGTCTTTAATAATTCGCTCTCATCATCACTATAATCATCTCCAGCTCCAGTTTCCCGGGTTTCTTCCTGCCAGAATATAGTTAGGAAGTACCGTATGTGAAGAGAATCTTTTAGTACACGTAAGCAGATTCCTTGTACTTTGTTATCGGTGATGCCAAGCTGTTTGAGGATGTCATTGGTCTGCTTAAAAGCTTCAGGAAGGGATGCAAATTCCTTTCCCCGTACTGTTACCTGTATGCTGTCAAGTGACATTCATTAGTGGTTGGACAAAACCGATGACTAATAAAATATCTGCTTGTTTGTTAAAGTACATAAACAGATATGATATGCTCACTTAAATATATTCAACGAATTATTGTGTTCTGTAGAAGATACAAAACCTGCCTACTTGTAACGCAATCAAACAGTTTCCAGCAGGCTCCTTTTGTATACCGCTCTGGGCTGACTTGTATCACAGTCATTTGCTTTAATCGCCCGTAGTGACAGCGGAATACGTCTCAAACAAATCATCGATCACTAAGGTAGGACTGTGGTGAAATTCGGAAGTCCATCCCAATTTCTTCTGTAAACAAAACCGATTTAATTACATGAATGCATCTCTCTGCCCTATGACTAGCGTGCTGTCGGCCGTCCAGCCGAGACCCCTGACGTCACTCGCCGGTGGCAGAGTGGGGGAACCGCTCCCGCCTGTTAACTTAAGAACGCCGTGGTCTGTCTCCTTTCTTAAATAGAGGGACGATAACACCTTTAGTCCAGTCTGTTGGTATTTTTTCTTCTTTCCAAATAGTGTTCAGGACTCTAAACAACCACTGCAATCCTTGTACTCCAGCTGCCTTGATCATGTCAGCGCTTACATCATCAATGCCTGTTGCCCTAGCTTTTTTCATGTTCTTTAGGGCATTTTCCACTTCAATCCATGTTAGAGGGTACTCCATATCTGGGATGGTTTCTTCTCTTTTAGTCTCCTCGTGTTTGGTATTTGAATTTTGATCATTATATAATTTTTTGAAATACTGTCCCATCTCATCTCGAATCTCCTTCTCATTCCATGTGATGTTTCCATTTTCCTTCTCCACAGCCTTAATTGGTTCATAGCTGTTTTTCTTACTCTGCAACAATTGAAATAATAGCTTCCTGTTGTTCCTGCAGTCTTCTTCTAGTTTCTATGTGAATTCTGTCCAGTATTTCTCTTTTTCTGCAGAAATGATTCATTTCACCTTAACTTTGAGGTCCCTGTACAGCTGACTGAGTTCTTGAAATTTCTCTCCTTTCTGACTTTCTCTGCCCCTTAGTTTTCTCACATCATTTCTTTCTTTTATTGCTCTTCGGACAGTTTCATTCCACCATGGGGTTTCTCTCTCTCTTACTCAGCTGCTTGTTTTGCCAACAATATTTACTGCAGTATCTACCAGGATTTTCTTAAATCCAAGCCATTCTTCTTCAGCTGATCCAGTCTCATATTTAGGCAGTTGGTCTCTAATCTTCATCTGGAATTCAGACCTCTTATCTGGTTTATCAAAATCCCAAACTTTTATCCTGGGTTTACGTTTGGTATTCGCCTTTCTTATCAGGATGTTTCCTAGGATGGCTACTAGTAACCTGTGGTCACTATCCAAACTTTCTCCTGGCAGAATTTTCACATCTCTAATAAATGCTCCAGCTTCTTTATCTGCAATAATATAATCAATAACTGATTTCTGTTCTCCATTCCAGCTGTACCTCACGATCTTATGGCTCGGCTGTTTTTGAAACCAGGTGTTCTCAATAACCAGATTATTTCTTAAGCAGAAGTCAAGAAGGCATTCACCCTCTTGGTTTCTATTTCCATATCCATGGGGACCCATCACTGTCTCATATCCTGTCCTATCATTTCCCACATGAGCATTTAAATCACCCATAACAAGAATGTTATCTTGTTCTACGTGGTCTTCTAATGCTTGGAGGAAGTCATCATTCTCTTCTTGACTACACCCAACCTGTGGAGCATAAACCTGAACAATAGTTAGTGTGTTCTTGTCAATTTTTTGATGTAGCTTGATAATTCGTTCATTTACATATTCTACATCAGATACAGCATCGATGTTCTTGCTGATAACAAACGCCACACCATTTCTTGCTTCCGTCTTATTTCCATGCCAGTAGAGTTTATAACCTTTCCTCAGCAATTTAGTTACTTTCCCTTTCCACTTTGTTTCGCTCAGTCCAAGGACCTCAATCTTTCTTCTTTCCATGAGATCTAGGAGCTCCTCACATTTGGCGGTCAGGGTAATGGTATTTAATGTTGCTATTTTGAATTTATTGTTCCTCCGTCCAGTAATTTTCTTCTTTGAATAGTTTTGATTAACTTCGGGCTTACCACTGTCATCCTTACAAGAACTACACGTAGAAGGTTTTCCATATCTTGGTTTTCGTTTCTTACATCCGAGGCTCGTTTTATTGTTGAAAGCACTTTGACACTTTTTATTCCTCAAGCTGGCTTGCTGGGCCTAACGCACGAGGAAGATTTTCTGTTGGGGTTAACTTCCTTAGCCTTCGATAGTCCCCTATCTAGACTGCAAGGCAGCAGCATTGTGATAAATTTGTTTGTCATTTCCTACACACAGGTTTCATCAAACCTGCTAATGGAAAACTCCTCCGCCCGTAGCCGTTGGTTCTCCCTTAGTATGCCTGGTTTGGTACTGGCCGCCAGACCCTCGGCCAGACAGTCGCAGGTAGTACCGTCTACTGCAGGGGTGTCAAACTCAATTTTGCAGAGGGCCATATATTAAATTTAGAATGTGTAGGCGGGCCAGATTCAAATTTTAAAAAATGTACTGAATTATTATAACATTTTATTTACTTAATTATATAGTATATAATATACGGTTGTTAAAAATCATATCAAAGTTATAAAAGAGGGTAATTATTTTGAGCTCGAGGATCCAGATACCTGACTTCTCTTGTTTTTGACAAGCTCATTGATGTCAGGTATCATATTCGTTGTAATTATTTTAAGAATTGATTGGAGATGTTCATTCGTAAGTCTTGTGCGATGTTTGTTCTTATTTATTTTCATGACGGAAAACATCTGCTCATATAAATAGGTGCTACCAAACATGCACAGAATGCGTGCTGCATGCTTTTTTTAATTGCAGGTAGTTATCCAAACTCTTGAAATATTGTGTATAAAATATAAGAGCGTTAACCTTTTTAAATTTTTCTTTCAAAATACTGTCTGATTGAAGATCTATCAACTCCATTTGCAAATGAACTGGTGCCTGTGAAGCTTCAAAATTGAATGGATTGTTGAAAATTGGGAATTCCATTTCATTCATTTTGTGGAAGTCTTCAAAACGATTATTGAATTCCGTGATCAGATTTTGCAGAAGTTGAGAATATTGATCCAATTTATTTTGGTTCACCGTGCCAAATGATTTTAAATGAGGGAAATGATCCAAAGTTTCATTTTTACCTGATTTTCCCACAGCCTCAACTTTGTTTCAAAAGCTTGAATACATGAATACATTTGAGTGACAATCAGATCTTTACCCTGTAACTTCACATTCACATCAGTCAAGTGTTTATTCACATCTACTAAAAAGGCACAATCAACCCACCAGTCATTGTCATAATCAATTGGGTTGCCTTTTTCCAACATGAAAGCTTGAATAGGGTCACGTAATGCAAAAAATCTTTCTAAAACTACTCCTCGACTGAGCCAACGAACTTCGGTGAAATAAGGGACATCAGAAAACTTTTCGTCCAAATCTTGTAAAAACTGCCTGAACTGTCGGTGATTTAGTCCTCTGCTCCTTATAAAATTTACTATTTTAATTATAGGTTGCATGACATGGTCCATTTTTAAACGTTTGGATGCCAATTATTCCTGATGAATGATACAGTGAAATCCCACAAAATTCCCTGATGTTTTCTGTTTTAACTTAGTTACAACACCCGAATGTTTGACAGCCATGGCCGGAGTGCCATCCGTAGTTGTGCTGCTAAGTATATTCCAGTCGAGTTCATATTCTGCTATCAAATGCTCAATTGCAGAATAAATATAATTTGCTCTTGTAGTACCTGTCAATGGGATGCACTTTAATAGTTCTTCAGTTATTTCAAAGTTACTGTTAATACCTCGTATAAAAACAGCAAGTTGAGCTGTATCCTCAGTATCAGTGCTCTCGTCAACAGCCAGTGAAAAGTTTGTAAATTCCTTAATTTTCTCCTTCAGTTGAAGAACCAAATTTTGAGATAAATCATTTATTCTTGAAGCAACAGTGTTTCTTGACAGCGAAATATTTTTAATTATTGACTTTTGAAATGGAAATGAAACATCGGCCACTTTCAACCTGCAGTCTTTAATAAACTCACCATCAGTGAAAGGTTTTGATCTCTTCGCGATTTCTAATGCAATAATAAAACTTGATTTCAGGGCATCTTCGCTCTCAGTATTAGCTTTAGTAAACATCGATTGTTGACCTTGAAGTTTACATTTTAAAGATGACAATGTGTCCATTCTTATTTTTTCAGTGTAACAATCGAATTTTGATTTATGATTCGTATCATAGTGTCTCTTCAAGTTAAAACTCCTTACAAACAGCAACTGTTTGATTGCAAATCAAACACAGTGGTTTACCTTTCCATTCTATGAAAAAAATATGCAATTTCCCATTTAGACTGAAAAACTCTGCACTCACTATTAACTTTACGTTTTTGTGACATTATGCCAAAATCGTAACAATTATGGAACTCGACACAACAATTATGGATATCGCATGCGCACTACACAAACAAATGCACAAACCTTCACAATCACTATGTCGCAGTACAACTAAATTAACTAAAATCTTTCTCCGACCGTATCGCTTCGATTACTCGACTCAACTGACTAACGTCGTGCCGACGCACTCCTTTTATATCAATAAGGAAGGTTCTAGTCTAGACTCGAAGCGCGTGGAAGATCCTAGCCTTCGTGGTATTTCCGCTTGTTGCTAAGAGATGGCGTTACTGTCTACCTCTCTCGCTTGTCTAGGCACGCGCTGCCCTTGAAATTACTTATAAATGTTGTAGTGTGCGCATTTTAAAACTTCCGTAGAGGAATCGAGTGAAGTCATGATTCTTCTGTCTGTCACACATTGCGATCGCGGGCTGTAACTTTGACATCCCTGGTCTACTGTCATACGATAGCAGGATTTCTCCTGACCTGACTGGAGCATGTCTGTCATAAAGTCCAGTCAAGTATTCGTTCATTTTGTGTACTTCATCATCTATGTTGTGAATAGTCTGTATATCGTGCCATGGAATACAGAGAGCATCTTCTATCAAAGAGTTTGTATCAATTTTAGAGAGGTCTCTGTACATGATGGTCCTTGGTTTGGTCTTGGTACATTTCAATGAGTAGGACATATAGATTAAATCGTGGGCTGAAATTCAGGGTAGAGATATCTGACCGAACTGAAGCACCTTGTTCTTTACTGATTTCAAGTCAATTGTCGTGTGTGAAGTAGGTAGAAGGTAGTAAATTTCCATTGTGCAACAGAACCACCATTAAACTTGTCTTTCAACCATCAATATAAAGTCTCCACTCATGAGGTTCATATGAGGAATTCACTGCATTAAAAACTAGGGGTCTTCGGTACTGAAAATTTGGGTTCGGTTCAAAACATTGTACTTCGGTTCTCGGTACAAAATCGGTTCGGTACAGCTCGGCTGATTTTAACATGTTAAATTAGAGTAATTTGTAAACCATTAAGAAAAAAGTAACACATGAGTTCTAATGACTATACAGTAAACCAAATACTTGCCAAATAGCACAATTTTTATTTAAAATACAGAAAAAATGTAACTTACAGCTAATAATCTCATACATGTTTCCATTAACTTTCAAACTTGCCCTTTTAGAGTGGAGTAAGTCAATTGATGCACACATTAAATAGACATTAGGCTCACACTGGAACACTTAAGTCCATAATTTAATTTTATTAATCAGAAGAGTTATTATGCTCTAGTAGTAGAACTTCACTTATACGATTTCCAGGGCACCAAAGGAAAAAAAAACACGCATAAATGTGAAAAACACGTAAATGAAAGTCGGTAAATAAAAACTGCAAAATGTATGTGACAATATGGGTTATACAGGGACTTTGTTTTAAAAGCGACAGGGACCCTCACTCGCGCCGCGAGCCGGTTCTCGCCAAGCACTTTGCCGTATGCGCTTCTTGACGCCACGGCTTTAACAGTCCATATTCTTTGGACTAAGGTATATTACAGCTGAAATAGAGTATATCGGTGCTGAGGAACTTCAGAACGTAAATGACAACTTCATGAAGAGGTGCCAGCGATGTGTAGCAATGAATGCCGAACATTTTCAGCACCAGCTGTGAACTATAGGCTATAGTCGACTCAATGACTGTGCCGCGCGAGCTACGCATTACGGCAAGTGCCTGGCGGGAGACAGGCTAGCAACGCGGGCGGCGGGCGAGCGAGGGTTTCCGTTAAGAAGTGAAAAACAAGAAATAATAATACGATTGTTTAACTATAATCGGCAATATGTAACAAAACAACTACAAGAGAAATGCACCCAGATATAACAAAACAAAGAAAATTGAGTCACTTTACGAAGTAGTCTGTTACCTTGACTTGTTTTTTGTTGGCCGAGGCCACGGCGTGAACAGTATTTTCAAACCGATATAATTCGGCCATTATTTCCTCAGAAACGTTATGGTGCGTCACAAAATGTTTGATAGTCCATAGAGCATTGACAGTATCATTAAAATCCACTGTATTATTCTGCGGCTCTTCATCGTCATTAATAAAATGCCGTAGTGTAGGCCTAAATTAATGGATTTTCATTTGTCTGAAGACGCAAGATTATTAGAACACAGAATCAATCGCGTATTTTTAATGGGTTGACGAGAAGTCCTAAAAAAAAAACACGAATGAAAATTATAAAAGCGGAAATAATATATTTTTTAATATATCGGCGATCGTAAATATGAACCGTATACAAGAAGTTTTACTGTATTTAACTAACTATTGAAGTAAAACATTGATGATAAAGGACAATACTTTGGATGTCTAAAAAAAGGTTTCCTTAAATTACGGTATTTATGTCTCTTGAACCGAACCGAACTTTTTACCGAGTTTTTTATCGTCTCGAACCGAGGTCGGTAATTTCCTTTGTACCGTACCGAAACCGAAAAATCGGTGCACCGTCGACCCCTATTAAAAACACCAGCTATGTTATTACAGAACACCAGTTTATCAGCATGTGAGAAGGAGGGTAAGAAATCTTTATCACGCTTCCTGTAAAATGTAAGGAAAAGGAGGCTTTTAGTGTTACGTGACCGTTAATCATGTGATCATGAGCCACGGGATCTCCGTTTTACGTGGAATCCGAACCACAGGACAAGGCATTTCACTTCGAAAATCTCACATGCATTTACCGGGAATCGAACCCGCTCCACCTTGGTGAGAGGCCAACAACTTGACCTATGCACCACCAAGCCCCCTACCTTGTAAAATGTAACTGAAGTTCTATATGCTAACATGCTTCTTCCCTTTAATCTCTAAGCAAGAAGTTCCGAGATACATTATAGAAAATAGGCTATTTCTGAAAACCTGTAGCCTGATGACACAAAACTAGGGCTGGTTTCAGAGCTTCCATCTGGTAAAGAATCAGAATATATAAACAGTTTTCATTCAGCAAAAAATTGTGTAGACCTGTGTTATCAATAAGGCAACACTGAAAAATGTCTTCAAAGCTATCTATAAAGCAAACGGTTCATTCAATGAACTATCACTTTAGTGCTTTTCAGTCGGTCAACACGAATATACCCAAAAGAGATGGGTTATGCCCTAATCCTGAAATAAATTACATGAGATTAATAAAACACTAGGATGACCAGTTTCGATCGTCAAGCGATCATCATCAGATCCATTACACTTAGGCTACAAAATCTATGTTTGAAATACAGGTGAAAATATTTACAATATGTACAATTATTTAGTTGCAGTATTGGTACTGCAACTGTCAGTGTATGCTAAATGCAGTATATATGTTAGGTGAAATGCTAAATGGTGATAGCTATCCGGAGATTGTACTTTAGAGAGATTATATGTTTGTAAACTATGGTTAAACTATAAAATTTTTGGCTAACTACTTATCTGATTGTCTTCCGTATTACAGCTACTCGCAGTTTTCGTGATCACTGGAACTCGCTGTGCGGTCGACTGCGGTGGTTATCTTAACGACTGGTTTTTCCCCTGCCTCCTCCCCCCTGTCCCTACGTGCTGTGGGGAGTGATAGCGATGTGTTTATGTGAGGTGTTGCCAACCTAGATAAGATGTATGTTATTGAATGAGGTGGGTCCACAACTATTAAAGACCGTGGATTGGCCCTCGCCACGCGTGGAGCATAACCCATTCGAACTAAGCGTTGACGGTCTTATGAGGACGTCCCGGCATCTTTAATACTGCCGCGAATATGGGCCTTGGTTTATTGCAGAAGCAAAGTACATCGTACACCTGATCCAGATAACATTTACCTATTAAAAACCCCCTAATTTCCCCCCTTTTTTATCTAGCTTGGCTGTGTCGCTAAATTGTGTTTTGTTTCCGACAGGGTGTGTTTTTTAGTAGCGTGAAGAGGGGTGAGCTCTCCATGAACGTGTGTTCATTTAGATTGTTGGGATTGTTTCGTTTGGCTAGGTGTATCTCGATTGCTTCCTTTATGTCAAGAGCTCTGCCTTTCGATTCGTGATGGATTATTTTAAGGTCCGACTCTATGTTGGTAAAGCTGTGCCCTGCGTCACACATATGTTCGCACACGGCTGAATGTGTTCCGTATCTTATCGCATTCCTATGTTCATTATAACGTGTGTCTACTCGCCTTCCACTCTGCCCGATGTAATTAGCTTGACAATCGGTGTCTTGGCACGTTATAGAATATACCCCTGACCTTGAATACGGGTCACGTTTATTTAGATTACTATTTAGGAGGTGCCTAGCGGTTGTGTTTTTCGTCGTGAAAGCTATCTTTATGCCTTGTTTTTTGAATAGGTTAGTGATTTTATATGTATTCGCATTCACATAGTTGAAACGCGCAAATTTTTTCTCATTACTGTCCGGTTTGGGAATCGTTTTATCTTTATTTTTATGTTTGGCTATAATTTGATTTATTTTGCTTGGCGAGAAGTTGTTTTCCTTTGCTATTTGCATAATAGTTCTTATTTCCTTATTATAGTTGTCTTTTGACATGGGTATGTTTAAAGCTCTGTGCACCATTGAATTGAAACCCGCTAGTTTGTGCGTACTGGGGTGATTAGACTGATTGTCGATTGCATGCGAGGTTTGTGTTGCTTTCCGGAATATGGAATATGAAAGGTCGTTGTCTTTACGTTCAATAGTTATATCGAGATAATTTATTTTCCGGTCTATTTCGGATTCCTTAGTGAATTTTATAGAGTGGTGAAGGCTATTAATGGATTGGAGAATTGTTTCTTCGCTTGTTAGTTCCGTATCGTAGATGCAAATTACATCATCTATGTATCTTTTCCATATTACTATTCCCTTTGTTTTATTAATCTCATGTAATTTATTTCAGGATTAGGGCATAACCCATCTCTTTTGGGTACATTCGTGTTGACCGATTGAAAAGCACTAAACTCTTGTTTACTAAGGCAACACTGAAAATATGGCTTCAAACACCACAATGAACTATCACTTCTTGATAACATTTTCTAAAGTACAAAAATTAGCCAAAATACCCTTTCTAATGATGAAGAAATCAGGAATGTAGTAATAAATGTTTACTCCTCCTCACTCCATAACCCACCCACCATCCCTTATTTAGTTCACGACTTATATACTAAAAACCCAGCTGTGTCCGCCTTTACACGCGTGAGTTACCATCAAGGAGAGTATTGTCTACTGCACATCCGGTGCAGTTGGTGCAGAAGTGACCAAGGTTAGTAATTACAATTATAATGTCCTCCCAGAAGATGAAGAGTCTCCCACAAATCCAACCCCTCGTCCTCGTCGTGGGAGATGGGCAACGAAATGAAGTAGGGGATTGCCTGTAGGGGTGAAGTACAGTGGGGACTTTGTGTGCCTCAAGACCGCTACGGTAGCTGTGAAGACCCTACAGGAACCCTGAAGAAATTACGGGGCTCTGGTGAAACAACTGCTGCCTTGTAGTTTGGAGTTGGTTCTTCAAAGGCTAAGGGAAGAAACCCTGACAGAAAATCAGCCTGGTGCCTCAGGCCTAAGGTGGCAGTCCCTCCAAGGCACTCGGAGGCAGTGGGTTAATCACTCGCTCCTCTTAAATAAACTGATTACTGAAACTGAAGCGAAATTACAAAACTGGACGGATAACCTGATGACGACTTTTGGCATGAAAAGGACTAGGAAAATCGGTTTCTGAAATGTGAGGACCTTGATGGAGAAAACCAGACTGAAACAAGTGACACGGGAGATGAAGAACTATGGGCTGGATATTCTAGGATTGAGTGAGGTGAGGTGGCCAGGATTTGGTGAAATACAGACAACAGATGGAATTACATTTCTCTATTCTGGGGGCGATGAGGAAGAACACAGGGATGGAGTGGGGTTGCTGCTCAACAGAAATGCAAAGAGGAGCCTTATGGAGTGGAAGCCAATTTCTAGCAGGCTCATGTTTGCTAGGTTCAAGACAAAGATCAGGAATGTGATCATCATCCGATGCTATGCGCCTACAAAACAATCGGAGCCAGAGAAGAAGGAAGAATTCTACCAAATGCTGCGAGATGCCACAAGACAAACAAGTAAGAAGGACATTCTCATTGTTATGGGAGACTGCAACGCGAAAGTGGGATCAAACAATGAGGGGTTGGAGCAGATCATGGGTAAACATGGCCTTGGTGAGATGAATAACAATGGGGAGAAATTTACGGAATATTGCGCCAGTCAGGATTTGGTGATGGGTGGCACGGTGTTTCCTCATAGGCGGTGCCACAAGGTCACCTGGGTGTCTCCTGATCAAGTCACAGAAAATCAAATTGATCACATCGCTGTGAGCAGGAGGTTCAGAAGAAGCTTGGAAGATGTTAGGAACAAGAGAGGAGCGGATGTCGGTAGTGACCATCATCTTATGGTTGCCAACTTCCGCATGAAGATCGTGGCAGTCCGCCGAAAGTTTATCACTCGGCACAACAAGTTTGATGTGGGCAAGCTTAAGAACCAGCAGAGATTGGACCAATTTAAACTGGAGCTCAGAAATAAACTCCAGGTGTTGGACTCCGAGACAGAGAAGGATGTGGAGACTGTGTGGAGCGAGGTAAAGAATATCCTTGTGGAAACCAGTGAGATGCAGCTCGGGTACAAGAACTACCTGCGGAAAGAATGGATATCCGATCAGACCTGGGACAAGATAAATTATAGAAAGGAGATTAAGGCCAAGCTCAACACCTGCAAGACTAGGCAGCAGAAGGCTCTCACACAAGCAGAGTATTCAACAGCAAACAGGGAGGTAAAGAGGAGTGTGCGGAAGGATCATAGGAGGTGGATTGATGAGCAGGCGGTGAAAGCAGAAGAAGCGGCAAGAAGGGGGGACGTTAAGGAGCTCTATGGCATCACAAAGATGCTTTCGAAGAATGGTTTTAATAAAACTAGGCCTGTGAAGAGCAAGACGGGCGAGATCCTCACGACGTGTGAACAGCAGCTGACTAGATGGAGGGAACACTTTGCGGAGGTTCTTAATAGAGATAGAGGACCAGAAAGTAAGCAGCGAGGAGGAGATGAAGAGGAAGCAGAAAGTGACCCGGACATCAGCCTCGACTCCCCAACTCGGGGCGAAATACGGACAGCGTTGAAACAGATGAAGTGCGGGAAGGCACCAGGTCTGGATAATATCCCAGCGGAAGTATTGAAAGCAGACCTGGATATCACGATCAATCTGCTGCACCCGCTATTGGAGAAGATCTGGAAGGAGGAGAAAATACCAACAGACTGGAAGAAGGGGTTGATCGTCAAGTTACCGAAGAAAGGGGACACCACAAACTGTAACAACTGGAGGGGAATCACCTTGCTGTCCATTCCGAGCAAAGTACTGGCGAGAGTCATCCTGAATCGTATAAAAGACTGCGTAGAAAAAAGGCTTCGGAAGGAACAGGCTGGATTTCGACAACATCGCAGCTGTGTGGATCTCATCAACACCCTCCGAATCATCCTGGAGCAGAGTGTAGAGTGGCGGAATACCCTTTACCTCACATTTGTTGACTTCGAGAAAGCTTTCGACTCCGTAAATCAAAGAATCATGTGGAAGACCCTCGAGGAATATAAAATTCCAACAAAGATCATCAGAATCATGGAAGAGATGTACGAAGGGTATGAGTGCCAGGTTCTACACGAAGGCAAATTAACAGAAAAGATAAAGGTCAGTTCCGGAGTGAGACAGGGGTGTGTGCTTTCCCCCACTCTGTTCCTGTTAGTCCTGGATAGTGTGATGAAGAAGGTAATGGGAGGACGGAAGAGGGGTATTCAATGGGGTATAAATGACAGGCTTGAGGATCTGGATTTCGCGGACGGCATTTGTCTTATGGCACAACGGTACCGAGACATAGAAGATAAGCTGGGGAGGTTGCAGAGAGAAGCAGAACGTGCAGGACTGATGATTAACACCAACAAGACCAAAGAGATGAGGATAAATTCTGACGTCACGACTAGCTTGACAGTCAACGGAAAGGAAATTGAGCGAGTTGAGTCCTTCCTCTACCTTGGGAGTATAGTCACAAATGATGGGGGAGCAGAGGAAGATGTTCGAAGCCGTATCAGGAAGGCAAATGGTGCCTTTGTCCAGCTCTACCCCATCTGGAGAAATAGAAACATTTCCAGGAAGACCAAGCTCCGCCTTTTCAATAGCAACGTAAAGTCGATTCTTCTCTATGGCTGTGAAACATGGAAAGTCACAAAACCGATCAACAACCAGCTACAGGTGTTCATTAACAGATGTCTGCGTCGCATCATGAATGTGAGGTGGCCGGACATAATCTCAAATGAAGATCTTTGGACCATCACCAATCAACAACCGATTAGCATCCAGATCAAGGAGAGGAAATGGCGCTGGATCGGTCACACACTAAGGAAGCCGGACGGAGCTGCTGAGAGGGCGGCGCTAGACTGGAATCGTCAAGGTGCCAGGAAGCGAGGTCGACCTAAGAAGACCTGGAAGAGGACGATCGAAAATGAAATTGCAGAGGTGGACAAGAACTGGAGTCAAGTGAAGAGAATAGCCAGGAACCGTACTGCGTGGAGAAATTTCGCCAAGGCCCTATGCTCCGGAAGGAGCGGCAGGAATTAAGTAAGTAAGTAAGAAGATGAAGAAGAATGGCTTCAAATCTCTAGAAGTAAAGTATTACCAACCCTGCACTTATGGTACTACTTTGTATATAAGTGGTACCGTAAAACAAAATAGTGCCAAGTTCGCTTGACAGTGCGCCCAGTTTGAATCAGTTCGCCATGAACTGTGCACGTTGCCTGATTACTATAATTTCAATCAATGGTTTTAGACAATGGTTACAGCGTAACATGTCCAATCCAACGGTTTCTGACAATGGTTACAGCCTAACTCGTCCAAATCAATGGTTTTTCATCGGGACTATTATACATTGCTATGCAGCCGCGTATAAAATTTCCCTAAAACAAAATGGCGACTTCCGTGACGTCATCAACGACGTCACGAAATACTCCTCTAGCAAGCTTATGGGAAAAGCCTGGGTAATAGGGGCTTTTGGGTGGGGAATCACAACAAAAAACAAAGCTGCATTAAACAAACACCTTCGAAACGAAATGTGCATCGAAATATGTAATTGAGCTAAATAGCTCAATTAAAGATTCCGATGCATATAAAAATTGCACAATTTCAGCTTATATTTTTAAATTTCCGTATCGAAATCTGTAATTGGCCTATGCAGGTCAATTACAGATTCCGATACACATCGTAATTATTTCAATTTCATAATAATAGCCTAAACATTGCATCAAAATCAGTAATTGACCTACATAGCTCAATCAAAGATTCCGATGCATAGAAAAATTTCGCAATTTCAGGTGACATTTTTAAATTTCCATATCAAAATCTGTAATAGGCCTATGTAGGTCAATTACAGATTCTGATACACATCGTAATTATTTTCATTTCATAATAATAAACATTGCATCGAAATCTTTCATTGAGCTACACAGGTCATTTCAAAATTTCGATAAAATGTTTTGTAATTATGAAATGAAATAAATTACAATTTGAATCGGAAGAAGTAATTGAACTACAGGGGGTTGAACGTTGCTCACGTCCGTAGGTATTACCTTAAATTACCCTACACGTGACCCCTGGTGCTAAACGAGCAACAGTGTTAAAGGTGATATACAATATGCTCAGAAATATAACAAGTAACAGTTCTTTTCAGAACCATCAAAGTAGAGATGAGATACACCAAGTTCGCATTATCCAACTTAACATTGAAGGCATAAGTTTTGCCAAATACCAGTATCTGCAAAAACAACTGTATGACCATAACATTGATGTTGTAAACATTCAAGAAACCCATACCAAAGATGATCAGGACCTTCAGCGCAGAGGACGAATACCCGGTTATTCACTGGTCGAAGCTATCCACCACCCACAATATGGGATAGCCACTTATGTGAAGTCAAGTTTAAATGGAGTGCAAGTAATTGGTTGCTCAGAAGATGGCTACATTTATACAATAGCAATTCAGATAAATGATTTAAAAATTGTCAATCTGTACAAGCCTCCGGGTGTGAATTGGGGTCCTACAGTACTGCCAGCTTTTGACCACCCTTGTATATACACTGGAGACTTCAACAGCCATCACACAAATTGAAGGTATGACACCGTGGATGTGAATGGAGAGTCACTAGTTCAATGGGCAGAAATTACCAATATGCATTTGGTTTTTGACGTAAAAGACAAGGGAACCTTCCACTCTGTACGCTGGAATAAGGATTACAACACAGACTTGACATTCATGTCTAAAGACCAGCTAGACCTACCACTCAATACCACTCTCATTGCTTTGGTGGAAATTGGTTTGAAAATTCCCCTTGTAAACTCAATGCCCTTACCGAGATGGAACTTTCAACAAGCCAACTGGGATGGATTCACAAAAGACCTTGACTCCAGTTTAGCTGCGGAGAACCTTCAACCAACAGCAAATAACTACGACAAATTTGTTAAACTAGTAATCAAAGCTTCTAAGTCCAACATTCCTAGGGGTTACAGAAAGGAATATGTACCTGGATGGAATGAAGAAAGTGAGGCCTTAAACCAAGAATACCAAAGTTCTGGAAATCAAACAGTGGGCTTGCAGCTACTCCACTCTTTGAACAAGAACAGACGAGAGAAATGGGAAGCAACACTTAAAGAAATGAACTTCGCAAAGTCAAGCAGGAAAGCCTGGAGAATCTTAAATGGGCTAACTGGCAAACAACATCCTAAAAAGCCACCTCCTAAACTGAATCCCGATATTGCCAACAGGATCATAGACCTCACAAGGACAAAGAGGGACAAGAATCACACCAGAATTGTAAAAATGTAACCTCTCTAAACTCAAGCGCGGTGCCCCGAAAAACGAGCCGCTCTCCAGGCCCTTCTCCACAGCAGAAGTAGAAAGTGGAATTAAACAACTGAAAATTGGCAAGGCTGCTGGTCCGGACAACATCTATAATGAATTTATTAATAACATGGGTCTGTATTGTATATGCTCTTGTAACGTTAATTAATTAGTGCCCCTTGTTGGTAGCGACAAATGTAATGGTTTTCACTTTGCTCCACGTTGAGCGTACAAGTGTAGCAGTCTTGCTGCCCCTAAATGTTGGGTGATAAATGTAACTGTTTTCCTTTGCCTAAGCTATGTTGTTTTAATGGGCGCCAAGACCTCAACGCAATGTTGAAATCTAAATTTGTATTTAACAACGTCTAGCTCTGGTAGAACACCTTCAAGAATCTATTCACTCAGATCGTGGTATGATTTGATCATTAACCCAACAAACAATTGTATCAGGAGAAGGAATGGTCTATATCTAATGCTACCTACTGAAAGCAAAGATTGCATTGTAAAAGAAATGAATTTATTATAGAAAACAAGTATAGCAAAATTAATAATAATAATTTTAAAATTTAAATTGGAGCGTTGCGATTTTAATATTACCGATAGAAAATTACGTGAAAACGGAGTCTGATAAATTATTGATTTTACTCTTATTCCCAAGCTATGAAGTTACTGAAATATGAAATATAAAACAAAGAGAAACGAGAGATTGCGTATTTCTGCGTCATTCGCGCTTACCACTGGAAATGGCCGAAGCCTTTCCCTCGTACTGGATGATGCTGTGAGCTTCCCACAGTCTCCTGGATGTCGTCATCTTCGTCGATATTTGATGATATTCTGGTAGATTAGATAATTCTATGGTCCGTACATCGGACCCAAACACTCGTACAACCACACTGGTTAAGTTTTACAAAAGTTAGTCCTCCACTCCACGGAACATCGGAGCGACTCCCGCGTGCAACCGTACTCGTCAAGTTCTACACAGAGTGTCCTCTATTCCACGGAACATCGGACGATATATGCCCCTGTCGGCTCCCCACCTCGGTACCGACTTCCAGCTTACGTGGTCTCCACTGATTGGCTGCTCCCCATGTGCTACTTCCCCTTCTCTGGCTCATTACACACGGCGCGCGGATGATGAAGTCGATTTCCGTTCCAACTATTCGCCTTTTCTTGACGCTGCAACCCCGCTTGCGTAATACTTCTTGACAAGAATCAGCCCGTATCTGAATTTCCAGTGAGTCATGTCTCTCATAATATCCTAACTGACGAAACTTCGTAAAATTCCGTAATCACATAATTTTCTATGACATTGTCGTTCGTAATAATTTGCTTGATAGCGTTTTCTAAGACATAGAAAACCTATCTGTATGCTTATAATTTTTATAAAATGCTCCGAAAAATATCTTAATAATAATAATAATAAATTAATAATAATAAATTAACAAGAAAAATTCTCTTGGCCGAACAATTTGCCGCGTAAATAAATATAGAATGGCATCCTACTGACTTATGCCAGTGGCATAAAAACCCCTCGAAAACACGTTACACTCTCTTCACTTACATTCTCCAAGGGAACAGACTGCGCAGTCATTTCAAATTATCAAAAGTTATAGCCATTCTCAAACCTGGCAAACCCGAAGATAGCCCCGGAAAGTTATCGACCAATAGCACTGCTCAGTTGCATATTCGAGCTTCTTGAACGAATCCTCCTAACCAGAATAGCACCTTTCATTGAAGCTGTTACGCCTCCTGAACAAGCTGGATTCAGACATGGATGCAGCTGCACCGATCAAGTTCTTGCTCTAACTACACATATCGAAGGTTTTCAAAGACAACTGAAATCAACAGCTGTTTTCATCGACTTGACTGGAGCATATGACACTGTTTGGCGACAAGGACTTGTCTACAAACTATTGCAAGTTCTACAAAGTCGAGAAATCGTGGATCTAATATCTAGTATGTTTAGTGAAAGACAATTCTAAGTGTTTCTAGGCAGCACTAAAAGCCACAAACGAAAACTAAATAATGGTCTACCACAGGGATCTGTTTTAGCCCCATTGCTCTTCAATTTGTACATTCATGATTTACCAGAAAATCTTTGCATCACCCTCTTTGACATTGCACCAAGAATTCTGCCATCCATCACAGCAACCACTGAAATCTAGAAGACCAGTAAGTGTCACTGCGGGGCAACTCATTGCTGCTGGATTTGACCTAAATGAAAGCTGGAAGCATGAGTGGTCAACTAAAACATTGGGAACAAGTGCCCACCATCTTGATCCCAAGATGAAACCAAACGGCTTTGACTTACCGAGGAACTTCTGGTGCCGCATCAACAGGCTGAGGACTGGACATGGTTGCAGCAATTATTTCAGGTACAAGTGGGGCTGGATCAGCTCACCAAAGTGGGAGTGTAACCGGAAAGAACAGACGATCGAACATCTTTGTCCTCTTTATTCGTACCCTGGCATTCCTGACGATTTATTCGCTCTCACACCCGACTTAACCGAATGGTTGAGAAGGATGGACTTTAAAGTTTGAATATAGCTTGTTATGTATAATTGTATATTGTATAAATTACCATATGATTAAATAAATAAATTGAACTACAAAGGCCAATAACAGATTTCGATACGTAAATTTAAAAATATAACCTTAAATTGAAATTTTTTATATGCATCGGAATCTTTAATTAAGCTTTGTTGATAACATCACAAAAGCTGCCAATTTGTTTTTACAGAAATGTTATTCACAAACGATCCCTGTCTGTAATAATCGCCGGATGGCATCAATACATTAACACCCCCGTAATCTGACCACAAGCAGTAATGTAATTGTGAAACACATTTCCCACCTAAAAGTACACCGCAATAGCTGCTGGCAGATGCAATATTTTCCATCAAAACCACAAACACAACACATTATAATATTCTTATAAAACATTGTGGTCAATAATATTATTGTTTACCCCAAAATCCCCTCCCACCGCATGGCAAGAAATGGTTTTGTGTCATTGTGTTTTTTTTTTCCAATGTTGGCTACAAATACACAAACACAATGACATATGCAAAAACAACCAAAAACTAAAACATTATAATTTCATTATAAAACATTGTGGTCAACAATGTGTGGGTTTATTTTTGCTGGGGGGGGGGCTGGCCCCTGCCCCCGCTAGTTTGGTATTTTTATGTTTTCCAATATTGGTTGCAAATACCTGTATCTCAAATAGAAATCACTATCCATAACAGGCTGTTTAATAACGCCTCACAGACATACTGTATGAAACGTCAAAAACTGACCTATATAGGTTTAATACAAAACACTGTCATATCTCTTTTCCAAGTGTTCTTGTAAATGCCAATTTCTGCCTATATTTTACCCACCCATTCCTATTTTATCAGGCGTATTCTCCCACACAGTGCAACTTTTCAATTAACTGCAACAACCAAAAGAAATATATGAACAACTTTATTAAAACTCACCAATGGATCCCACAGGCCATATTATTCCCCATGTAGAAGAAGCAGTAATTATCGTCCACACAATGCCTCACATAACACTTTCGCTTTTCAGACTATCTTAGCGATCTCCTGGCTATTGTACATGAAAATGAAAAATCATTCAAATGGTTCTTTTCAGAACCAACAGGCAAAGACCTTCGGGCCTACGCTTAAAGTTCTTCATCTAAATATAGAAGGCATAAGTAAATCCAAATGCCACTACTTGTCAAAAAATCCTACGAGATGAAAACATCGATGTGGTTGCTATTCAGGAAACACATGTGGTGGACGGACATCAATTACAAACCAGAGGGCAAATATCAGGATATGATATCGTAGGTGCTACATACCACCATGCATATGGCACTGCTACATATGTTCGCAGCACCATTGAAAATGCTTCATTGCTCACATCTAGCTCTAAATATGACATTCACACCGTTGTCATCAAAGTTGGAGATTTCATCATTACAAACATCTACAAGCCTCCACTTTCTCCGTGGCCCTCCCAGATGATTCAGGTACAAAACCATCCAGCCATCTATGTGGGAGATTTCAACAGTCACCATGTAGAATGGAATTATAGTGCCACCGATTCTAATGGAGACACTCTCATGAATTGGGTCAAGGAACATGACATTCATCTTATATTTGATGCAAAAGATAGAGGTACATTTAGATCTGCTGCATGGAAAAAGGAGTTCAACCCAGACCTATGTTTTGTTTCCAGTGATCAAAATAAACAACCTCTGTTTACTTCACGGAAAGTACTTCAAGATTTCCCACGAAGTCAACATCGTCCTGTGCGTCTTGAGGTTGGAATGCAGATACCTCTGGTAATTTCTTATCCTCGCCCACGATGGAACTTCAGGAAAGCAGACTGGAAAGCGTTCTCGAGTGACCTTGATAAATGTGTCAGATGGATACCGCCAACAAGCAACAACTATGAGAGATTTGTGGGTGCTGTAATTGCCACAGCAAAAAGACACATTCCTAGAGGTTACAGAAAGGAATACATTCCTGGATGGACTGATGACAATGAAAAGCTATACCAAGAGTTCCTTTCCAGTGGCGAACAAGAAATCGGGGATGAACTGCTTCATAATCTTGATAATGCCCGAAGAGAAAGATGGATTGAAACTGTAACATCTATGAATTTCAGAGAATCGAGCAGAAAGGCATGGTCATTGTTACGGAAGCTTGGTGAGGCCACTCCCATTGTTCGTAAAAATCCTCCAGTTACTCCAAACCAAGTTGCTGCTCATATAGTTGCTTTGTCTAGGACACCGAGAGACAGAAATCATACAAGAAATATCAAAAAGCAATTAACCAGTCTCAAGGCCACAAGCCCCCTTCATTCGGAATACACTAGACCTTTTAGTGTGCACGATATCGATGCAGCTTTAGAAGATATGAAATCTGGTAAAGCACCGGGATTTGATGGGATTCACCCCGAGTTTCTGATGAATAGTGGAGAAAATACGAAACTATGGTTATCTAGGTTTCTAACTTACATTCTTCGAACAGGCAACCTACCTCGCTTATTTAAAATGAGTCAAGTCATTGCAATCCTAAAACCAGGAAAGCCTAGTGAAACACCAGAAAGCTATAGACCAATAGCATTGCTCAGTGCATGCTATAAACTACTAGAAAGACTAATCTTGAATAGAATTGCTACAAAAGTGTTCGAAACGATCCCTATTGAACAAGCAGGATTCAGACCACAAAGAAGTTGTGCCGATCAAGTCCTGTCATTAACTACCTTCATCGAAGCAGGATTCCAACAAAGACTAAAGACTTCGGTAGCATTTGTAGACCTAAAGGCAGCTTACGGCACAGTGTGGAGAGAAGGCATTATCAGTAAACTCCTTAAAGTGATTCCATGCAGGAGTCTGGCTCACCTTATAAACAACATGCTGAGTGACAGAACATTTCGCGTAGTCATGGGAAGTGAAATCAGCAGATCCAGCAAACTAAACAATGGACTTCCACAAGGATCAGTGCTTGCCCCACTTCTGTTCAATTTATATATTTCAGATATACCCCCCACAAAATCCAGGAAATTTGGTTATGCAGATGATTGGGCACTTGCCACTAACGACCTATGCTTCGAGGAGATAGAGGAAACGCTGACAAAAGATCTCGCTGTTTTAGGAAACTACTTCCGAAAATGGAGACTCCAACCAAGCATGAGTAAAACAGAAGTTTCTTGTTTTCATCTGAACAATCGAATGGCTTTAAGGGATCTCAAGGTATACTTCGTTAACACCCTTCTCCGCCACAATAGACACCCCAAATATCTGGGTGTTACACTCGATAGAACGCTGTCGTTCCAAGAACACTTGAAAAAGAGTGCTGCCAAGATTCAGACATGCAACAACATCATTCGAAAACTATGTGGTACTACTTGGGGTGCAAGTGCAACTACTTTACGTTGCTCAGCTCTTGGCCTGGTTTACTCTACTGCAGAGTATTGTGCCCCTGTCTGGATAAACAGCCCTCATGTGAAGAGAATAGATGTTAAATTAAATGACACAATGAGAATGATCACAGGCACGATCAGATCAACTCCTATTCAGTGGCTGCCTGTATTAAGCCATATTCCCCCACCCCACCTCCGCAGATGCAATGCTTTGATGAATGAATACAAGAAGATCCAGATTAATCAAAGACTGCCCATTCATGAGGATATCCACCACCTACATATACATAGACTGAAGTCAAGACATCCACCCATCTGCATGGCGGAGAACCTGGCAATGAGTAATTTCAACCTTACTGAGAAATGGTCTAATGAATGGAGACAATTCGCCCCAGCAGAGTCTTTGGAAATGCCATGCATCTCACAGAAGGTACCTGGCTTTGAACAACCTCGGAAAGTATGGTCCAAGCTAAACCGGATCCGAACTAACCATGGTGTGTGTGCAGATCTGCTATACAAATGGAGGAAAAAGTCATCATCTTGTTGCGACTGTGGTGCTGAGAGGCAAACTGTGAAGCACATCACCCAAGAATGCCCTCTGAGCCGTTTCGACGGAGATAGAAGAGAATTTTTCCTGGGGAAGCCACAAGCGATTAACTATGTAAATAGTGTAAATATAGATCTGTAGTTCATGTATACGCTATACGATAAATAAATTTTCAATTAAATGCGACAACTTATGGAAATCAACAATTTTCATACAAATCGCCAACACAACCTGCGCACACGTCACTGCTAATATCAAAATCTTGTTCAATAGGTTACACAAGGGAATATTTATTTTAATATTACGTTTACAAAACGCTAATGAGTGACAAAAATGGCGAACCTACTCCGGCGAATTCCCATGCCGAACTGACCGTGGAACTGACGTGGTAATCAGGTGACAACCAACTCCCAGCAACCTAAACACACCAATATCAATACATCAGCAGTGACGATGCGTCTGACGTCACAGAGGTCCCTAAAAATTCCCTAAACGCGGCTGCATCACAATGATTAATTGAACCTTTTCATCAACAGCGCCCCGCTAGGTTCCGGCTTCCAAGGCCGCACCTCAACCTGACTATTCTAATGTTCGTTTTATCCAATACATTGGACACATCGGTTGAACAATAGCTTGCGATACACCGGCGTTTGGGGAATATTTAGGGGACTCTATGACGTCAGGCGTCACGTCACGGCTGACGTATTGCTATCCGTAACGCTATTAGTTGTTTGGAGATGTTTGTCAGCTGACCACTACGTCAGTTCCGTGGTTAGTTCGTTGCGGGAATTTGTTGAAGTCGGTGCGCCATTTTTGTCTTGTCTTGGCGTTTTCAAAACGTAATATTATAATAAATAATCCCTTGTACAACCTATAGAACAAGATTTTGAAATAAGCAGTGTCGTGTGCTCGATTGTGTTGGCAATTTGTATTAAAATTGTTGAATTCCTGGAGTTGTTGAATTCAAATAAAATGTAGTTACGTGCGGAAACGTGTGCTTGAAAATTACTGCCTCTTTTTGTACATGTGGAATAATACAGCATTTGGGATATATCGGTGAGTTTTTACGTTGTTCATATATATATTTTGGTTGTTGCATTTAATAAGAAAGTTGTCTAAACGATAATATTACGTCAGGAACGGTGTTGGGGAATACGCCTGTTAAAATAGTAATGGATGGGTAAAATTTAGACAAATTGGCATTTACATGAACACCTGCAAAATAGATATGACAATGTTTTGTATTAGACCTATCGGCCTATATAGTTTCATATAGTATGTCTGTGAGGCATTATTAAACAGAATTTGCAGCCAATATTGGAAAACATAAAAATACCAACCTATCGGAGGGGGGGTGTAGCCGGGGGGGGGGGCATAATGGCATTGTGTTTGTGTGTTTGCAGCCAACTTTGGAAAAAGAAACGAAACTACACATTAACATTATTGACCACAATGTTTTATAAGAATATTACAATGTGCAGCTAGGTTAATGTATTGATGTCAACCGGCGATTATTACAGACCGCGATCGTTTGCGCATGAATATATTATAAAAACAAATTGGCTGTTTTTGTGACGTTATCAACCACTTGGTTATAGGGTATTTTGGGTGGTGACAACTCAATAACAGAAATGAGCATTAAAAAACGTCGAAACGTATTGTGTTTCGTCACAAGTAATTTATTTATCGGCCTATCTCAATTTGGCACGCCGTACATACGAAAATATTTTACATTTATGACATATTATTAAAATTCCGTTTCGGGATCTGTAATTCGCCTATATAGTTGAATTACAAATGACGTTAAGCTTTGTAATTAATTTAATTTTATATTTATATATATGAATGAAAATCCACAGCCTGCTTCCAGTCTCCGACTGGGTCAGGAATGGAATGAATGAAGCCCCCATCTAGCGGCGAGGATATGAACTGTGCCGGCTGCCGAGGCCTGACGCACTCCTCTGGGGCAATCATTAAATGAATGACAGATGAAATGAAATGATAGTGGAGAGTGTTGCTGGAATGAAATTTTGACAGGGAAAACCGGAGTACCCGGAGAAAAACCTGTCTGCCTCCGTTTTGTCCAGCACAGATCTCACATGGAGTGACCGGGATTTGAACCACGGACCCAGCGGTGAGAGGCCGGCGAGCTGCCGCCTAAGCCACGGAGGCTTTATTTATATATATATAGCTCAATTAAAGATTTCGATGCAATGTTTCATTAATATGAAATTATACTAATTACGATGTGTATCGTCATCTGTAATTGATCTACATAGGCCAATTATAGAATTTGATGCGTAAAATTAAAAATATCAACTGAAATTACGATGTGTATCGGAATCTGTAATTGACATATATAGGCCAATTAAAGAATTCCATGCGGAAATTGTAAAGTATAAAAGTTAAATTGTGAAATTTTATTCAGCATCGGAATCGTTAATTGAGCTATATAGGTAAATTATAGATTTCGATGCAATGTTTTTTATTTACGAAAAGAAAATAATTATCATGTGTATCGGAATCTGTTATTGATCTACTTAGGCCAATTATATATTTCGATACGGAAATTTATAATATATGACGTGAATTTGCGAATTTTTTTATGTATCGGAATCATTAATTGAACTATATAGCTCAATTAGATTTCGATTCATTGGTCGATTTGACGGTTTTTGTGTTTGCCCATCCAAAAAAAAACTATTACCCAGGCCATTCCCGGATATATATGGCGTGAATTGGCGATTTTTTTAATGTAACGGAATCTTTAATTGAACTATATAGCTCAATTATAGATTTCGATACTTTAAAAAAAATTGGCGTTTTTTGTATTTCCCCGCCCAAAAAAACCTATTACCCAGGCCTTTCCCGGATATATATGACGTGCATTTGCGAATTTTTTATGTATCGGAATCTTTAATTGAACTATATAGCTCAATTATAGATTTCGATACAAAAAAATTGACGGTTTTTGTGTTTTCCCACCCAAAAAACTCCTATTACGTGAATTTGCGATTTTTTTAATGTATCGGAATCTTTAATTGAACTATATAGCTCAATTATAGATTTTGATACATTAAAAAAATTAACGGTTTTTGTGTTTGCCCACCAAAAAAACCCTATTACCCAGGCCTTTCCCGGATATATATGGCGTGAATTTGCGATTTTTTTTATGTATCGGAATCTTTAATTGAACTAAATAGCTCAATTATTATAGATTTCGATACATAAAAAAATTGGCGGTTTTTGTGTTTCTCCGCCCCAAAAACCCTATTACCTAGGCCTTTCCCGGATATATATGACGTGAATTTGCGAATTTTTTTATGTATCGGAATATTTAATTGAACTATATAGGTCAATTATAGATTTCGATTAAAAAAATGACGGTTTTTGTGTTTTCCCACCCAAAAAAAACTCCTATTACGTGAATTTGCGAAAAAAAAAATGTATCGGAATCTTTAATTGAACTATATAGCTCAATTATAGATTTCGATACATTAAAAAAATGACGGTTTTTGTGTTTCCCCACCCAAAAAAACCTCTATTACCCAGGCTTTTCCCGTAAGCTTGCCAGAGGAGTATTTCGTGACGTCGTTGATGACGTCACGGAAGCCGCCATTTTGTTTTAGGGGAATTTCATACGCGGCCGTATCACAATGTATAGTAGTCCCGACACATCCAATGTTTTATGTCAATGGTTACGGCCTACCTCTTCCAGATCAATGGTTTTTGACAATGGTTACAGATTAGTGGTATATTTTGTATCCCACATGTTGGCAACTACTGTAGTTTAACATACTAAATATGCTGTCTAACTTGGCTGCCGCTGCTAAATGAACGATAAATAAAAAAACATATTTACGTTTTTTTTGGCACATCCGGTGCAGAAGTGACCAAGGTTAGTAATTACAATTGATAATGTCCTCCCGGAAGATGAAACAAGGTATGAAAATCATATATTAAAATTAAAGCAAAAAAGTGCTACTTAAATCAGAATTAATAATCTAAGTACGGTAGCCAATGTTGATCTACTTACATTGTCTTTAACCATATAATATCCAATATTTGGTGTAATTGATGTGAATGTCTTCACAAATTTATCATCCAACAAACGGGAAAACAGCAAAGTCTTGCCAGCATCAGACAGTCCAACAAGAAGAACTCCATTCCTCTTAATGGCAACTCTGGTCCACAACCAAATACAAACTGAAATTAGATGATAAAAAGAGACATCAGTTGGAGCCAAATGAAAACCTACTTGTGACTGTTTGCCCAAAATGACAGGCTGTGTGGCAATGCTGGACACCTGTAAAGAAAGACAATTTATATTGGATTTCCTACTTAGCAACATTCCCAATTATCCATGCCATCAATCACACAGTACACTCAAATTGTTAGGTTTATAAAAAATGTCATTTTTTTGGCCCTACATATAACTTAATGCAAGACGAAAAATGTCGACCACAAAAACTGTTCTTGTCGTTGTAGATTAATTTAGGGGCTTAGGTATAGTGGTCATTTCAGCCCCGCATAATTGGGTGTGCATAGAATTTGTATGATACCTGTGTTATTGTGGTTTCTGCAATAGTGGGTGTATTTATAATTGAAGCTAAGATTGGGATGGAGGCGATCGTCGTCTTAAGTTAGGAACCATCTCTCGCATTTGCCTCTAGTAGAAATGGGAAACCATGGAAGAACACTTCTAGGATGGCTGAGGTACAAATCGACTCAACTGACAATCTCGTGGTGTAGCGTCTAGCACTCTTGCCAGTTGCCCCACAGGTCCGGATTCGATTCCCAGCTCTATCAAGAAATTTAATTCTGGTCCGATAGCTGGAATGGGGTACACTCAGCCTCGTGAGGCAAAAATGAGCAGACACGGGCTTGATTCCCAACTCAGCCATCTTGAAAGTGGTATTCCGTGGATTCCCCAATTCTACTCCAGGCAAATGCCGGGATGGTTTCTAGCTTACGGCCTGTCCACCTCCTTCCCAATCTTCACCTCAATAACCAATAACACTAATACAACCAACACAATAACACAGGTTATCAGACAAAAGTCCACTTACACCCAGCAGAGGGGGCTGAATGTCCACTATGACCAAGCTACTCAAATGAAATTTCAACAACAAATCGTCTCAGCTTTACCTCACGGGGCTGAGTGTAGCCTGTTCCTACCCTCAACCAGACTTGCAGTTAATTTCTTGGCACAACAGCAGTCGCAAAACATTAAAATATATGAGAAATCCAATTCAAAGACTACTAATCACTTTCGACTCCTATATTAGACTCTGCCAGTCATTAGTTTGGTAATTTACGGACACCGCTTGCGTACTACATTCATTTATTGTTCACTTTAGACCATCATCACTTTTAACAACTTTTAACACCTTAGCTTATTGAAAATATATCATTTATATTATGCATACCTTTCGGGGAGTTGTTTCACAATCTCTTCATACTCAATAACCACTGCTGCACCGCAATAATTGTTATTTCACGGAAAGAATGCAATTTTTCTTTACTTATGGACGCCATCTTTGACAGTCATGTGACACCTGAAAGTCGACCATGTGACTACGTTTCCAACTTGAATAAAGAAATTCACCACAAGCCTTCGCTACTAAGTTAGGCACCGTCTTGTGGAAAATTACTGCTAGTACTACAAGCAAGGGGGTCTGGGGCGTAAGCCCCAGGTTAGGTCTGTTTTTATATGTAATACATTAATAACATACAATTTATGTCCGCTACTAGGTTAGGTACTGCCTGGTCGAAAATTAATGCTAGTACCACAAGTAAGGGGGTCTGGGGCGTAAGCCCCAGGTTAGGTCTGTTTTTGTATGTAAAACATTATAAATTCATAAACACTGTAATTGAGTTCACTTAGTGATATCATACATCACGTGCGAAATAGTATCAAACGCGTGGGGTTGGCAATACTGACTCAGTGAGAAAGATGGGGGGTGAGAACTTCGATTTCAACTGTCGCTATTTGGGCTGGGAGGTGGGTCTATGACAGCGGAGCAGTGAACATCTAATACTCAATCCTCTCCTGATATCCTCCCGACTATTAAATCAGGTAATTTCAGCTTTTAAAAATATTTATACAAAGGATGGTCTAAAGTGAACCGCTACCCTACATTCAATCACCACATTTTTTTTTATTTTAATGTACTTGTCTTACCATGCTATACTTCTCAACCATCCATCAAAAAAAAACTAATAATAATGTTAGTGGTTTTACATCCCTTATGACTACTGAGGGTTTCAGAGACTGCGGGGTACCAGAATTTTGACCCCGTAGATCTTTACGTGCCACAAATGTTAATGACTGCGCCAGGATGCGATCCTGTAGCCTTGGCAGCAGCAGACAAGGACGTTACGCTGCACCACGCGCCAGTCAAAAATTATACCAACCATATGTTTACGACATAGGAAAAAAGTAACTACTCACCTAAGGTTAATATGAAAATAACAAATGACGTGATATAAATAAAATTCCCCTCCATGTTACTAAGGATCAGAATCACGACTTAGTTGCTGTCCACCGGCAGTCCAAATATTTAACACAAATCAAAGGGGCGGGCACGGTAAAATCAATTCAAATTCAAAGGCCACTAATCACTTTCATCTTCTTCCACTACTATGTTAGACTCTGCCGATCGTTCTTCTTCTGCTTCACCTTGGTACGGAAGTGGGCATTGTAAACTCTTTACCCTTTTTCTTCTTCTTCTTCGCGTTACGGTAGTGGGCATAGTAAACTCTTTACCCAATTGCTACTGTTCAGAAGTACGTATCTTGAGGGCTGTGTTTCTATCTCCCAAAATTTTAATAATGGCACCCCGTCGTTTTCGTTAAGCCGCCATTTTGGACACGATGACGGCCTAGGGTGGGGGCTTAACGAAGCCCTGAGAATCAAAACGATCTAAAATTTTTCCGAGCATGGTCTCCAATCAAAACGTCCCTGATTGGCTGAGCACTAATTGGGTCCTTCCCGCCACACAGCCGCAATCAAATCCGCCATTAACCTCAATTTAACATAACCTAAGATACTTAAATTACAAATATTAATAATGTTGGTGAAGGGTGGGTGACTTGTGGATTAGATAAGCCATTTTTAGTGTTGCCTTCTATAGATTTGTGGTTTTTTGGCAATCTCGTAGACATTAAGATAAATAGTTATATTTCGGGGGCCTATCACTCAGTAGCGGTTTATCACAACAGTAGCAACTATTACGAATAGCTGTACTATAGTAAGATTTTTCTGCACCTTCGCGAAATAGTGGCAGTGGTTTGAGATTATTTTTGACTACCATTATGGGGTTTTAATAGTTTTTCATAGAGCATTTTTGTTGTCTTGTAGGCATGATTGATTTGACATGTTAGGTCTGCATGTAGCCTACAGTTCTTTTTCTGTTTTTTGGAATAATGCTCATTCTCATTACCATTAAGTGCAACCGTGTTGACCGACTGAAAGACATTGAATATTTCGTTTACTAAGGCAGCACTGAAATATGGGTTGCAACACGATATGGACTTGGAACTTATGTTCGCTTAACAAAATAACGATACATCAACAAGTCATCCTTGTAATCTCTGCAAATAATAAAAATATTTCCCATCCATTATAGGCCTATTCATGTTGAACGGTAGAAAGTTATCAACCTTTATTAAGGCAACACTGAAAAATGTTCATTTTGATCTAGCCTACTTACTCGGAGTCATCTGCATCAATGTCCCTAGAGGTTCAGTTTTTTAAATTCTCCCTTTCCTGTCAAGCAAGCAAGATGGCGTCACAGTGAAAGTGTAGTGAAATAGCAGCTAGTGTAAATATTTGATAAAAGTGGTAAAATATTATAACAGAGGCTTAAAATCTATAAAGTTACTTTCCTTAGATCAAGTGTAATACGGAATATTGATAGTATTTAGAAATTCTTGTTGATAATTTAATAAACTTAAACTAAGTTGTGGGAACGTGTATCCAAAGATTTGGTGACTTCTTCAATCACTGTTTGAACCAAGTAGAGCAGTGGTGCTTTTACGAGACTTCACCCGATTGGAAGATATACGTATTTCACATTCTTCTTTATTGGTAGGTTATTAGATTAATTCTATTAGGTAGTAATAATTAAATTAAATTTAGTGTAATTTGGTGTAAACATCTAGGCTCACTTAGATCTCTAGTATGACGACAGTCAACAGTGTTAGTATCTCGTCAGGTTGTGTAACCGTAACGGATTTATGCTCGTCGTGCAAAATAAAAGTAAAAAATGCAAATAAAATCATCACAAGATCTCAGGTAAAATTGAATGAGGAGAAAAGTGAAACCGATTGTCGTAATGTAGGCCTACCGCTACCGTCATGCGAATGTCATAACCTGAGAAACGAACTGTCCTCAAAAGACGAAATTATAAAGCTGCTAAAGGAAGATATTGCTAAGTTAATGGAAGAGTTGAATAAATTAAAAGGAAACAGAGGGGAAAGCAAGGAAACTTGGTCGACAGTGATTGCTGGTAAGGTAAGATTGAATAAGCCTAGGCCTATAAATGGAGTACATGTAACTGAAATTCCCGTCTCAAATTCATTTGGAGTGCTTGTCGAAGAAAATGATGACTTTCCTCAAGAAGAAAAGAAGAAAGTGATAAAGAGAAAATCCAGGAAGATGCGGATATTTGCGGATAGCCACGGGCGAGATGTAGCAGCAAGCGTTTTGGAGAGAAGCCGAGAAATGGAGGTCACTTCGACAGTGAAGCCAGGAGCTCAGATTGCAGAAGTCACGAACGGGATGATAGGAGAGTGTGCGTCCCTTACTGCAAAGGACTACGCAGTGATCATCGCTGGAGCAAACGACGTCTATAGAAATGAGAGTAAAAAGGTAATCAAAGATTTAAAGGGTACATTGCCATCCATGCAAAAAACAAATGTCATTATTGTAAACATTCCGCAGAGACACGATTTAATTCCCAAGTCATGTGTAAATATAGAAATAGAGGCTACAAATGGAAAAATTCATAAAATTTGTAAGAGTTTTCCAAATGTCCAAATTGTAGATGTAAGTAAATTAGACAGGAAGTTCCACACTCGGCATGGCCTACACTTAAATAGATTAGGAAAAGAGTATCTTAGTGATGAAATCTGCAAAATTGTAAATTCAAATGGTAAGAATAATTCGACAGTAATATCATTAGAGTGGAAGCAGGGAAACTGGTAGAAGAAGCCAAACGTGAGGTTTGGCATTCACATCTTTTGAAGTCAAATTTAACGGAGTGCAACAATGGTATTTCGGATTTGTCTAGCAACAATAATAATAACAATTATGATAATAATAATGTAAATAAATCACCAACACAAGCTTGCAAAAGTAACAAATTTAAAATTTACCACCAGAATGTCCAGTCTCTTTATAATAAAATTGATTACATAAATCTAATGCTTAAAAATGAACTTAAAGACATCTCAGCACTATGTATTTCAGAACATTGGCTGAAAGAGGAACAACTTGAATTAATTCAATTCCCAGGGTTTATACAAGCTAGTAAATACTCTAGATCTAATATTAGCCATGGTGGTACTTGCATCTTCTTAAGAAATAATTTAGATCATGAACAGATAACAGCTTATGATTATCTAATTATGGAACAGGATTTTGAATTCTCTGCCGTAAAAATTCAGCAGTTTAAGTTAATAATTGTATGCGTATACCGTTCTCCGTCAGGAAAGTTTCCTCTATTTATAGATAAACTAGAATTGTTACTCAATAACATGAGCAAAGTAAATTTCGATATAATAATTTGTGGGGATGTAAATGTGGATTTCTTAAAACTTGATAGAAATTGTGAATTATTAAACCAGTTACTAATTTCCTATGGACTGAAACCTACAGTAAATACACCAACAAGAATAACAAAATTTAGTAAAACCACTCCTGATCAAATTTTTATAAATACAGATAAATATCACCATTCAATAGAAGTCTATTGTCCGGGTTTTAGTGACCACCATGGACAAATACTGAGTTTTGAAGTATCCGGAGTAATCAATAATAATGATAATGGAGTAAAATCAAAGTGCAGGTCATTCACTGAAGCAAATGTTACATATTTCAATGACTTATTAAATAAGGAAACATGGTCAGAAATTTATGAACTAGAAAATGTAAATGATAAATTTAATGCATTTAACAGTACCCTAAAACACTATTTTGAAATAGCATTCCCCTTTAAACGAAGAACTGTTCAAAATAACAAAACTAGCAATTGGATAACAACAGGGATTATAAATTCATGTCAAAGAAAGAAATTTCTACACAAATTATATAAACAATACCACACAACACCTGAATTCAATTTATACTACAAAAAATACACTAGCATATTAAATAAGGTAATAAGACTAGCAAAGAAAATGCACAATGATAATTTTATTTCCCAATCATCTAATAAAAACAGGGCTATGTGGTCCGTAATAAAGAAAGAAACTGGAAAATATGCTAAAATACAAAGGAACATTACACTGACCAGAAATAATAAAGTGATTAATAATCCAGAGGAAATAGCAAACACTTTTAATGACTATTTTCTGGAAATTCCGCAAAAATTATTAAATAAATCACAGGTAAATACACTAAATTCTAATAATAAAATAAATATATGCAGTGATTCTTTATTTATAAATCATGTCACAAGTGAAGAGGTAAGAATAGTTATAAAAGAGCTAAAAAATAAATTCTGTGCTGGCATTGATGGCATCCCTGATGCAATTTTAAAGAAATGTGCCGAAAATATAATAAATCCACTTACGCACTTAATAAACAGTTCAATTCTCTCAGGAACTTACCCGGATATTTTGAAGTTATCAAAAGTAATTCCAGTGCACAAAAACGGTTCAAAAGATGAATTAGATAACTATCGTCCTATTACCTTACCAACTGGTATTGCAAAAATTGTGGAAAAAATTATGTATAAGAGACTGATAAGTTTCATAGAAAAAAATAAAATATTATCAAACTCACAACATGGATTTAGAACGGAAAAATCTACACAGACAGCAATTTACGAATGTAGTAATAGTATACTGAAATTAATTGACAATAAGGAACATGTAACTGGCCTATTCTTGGATTTATCGAAAGCATTTGATGTAGTTGACCATAAAATCCTCCTTACCAAACTAAATCAATATGGTGTTAGAGGTCTAGCTAATAAATGGATAGAGTCTTACTTAACAAGGCGTAAACAAATAGTAAGCTTGAGACACAAGGATGATGGAACCAAATTACTTAATGAAACATTGTCCAATGAGGGAATTATTGAATTTGGAGTACCCCAGGGATCGGTTTTGGGCCCACTACTCTTTCTTCTATATATCAATGATATAACACAGAACGTTCATTCACATAAGGAAATTTTGTTTGCGGACGATACAACACTCGTAATAAAAGGTGAAACTAAACAGGTCATACAGCAGTCTGCTGACTCCGTTACAGGAGAGTTAACCAAATGGTCACAAGATAATCGCCTCATAATAAACTATAAAAAGACAGTATGTCTAAATTTCCACACTGTACAGAATAGGAATCCTGCGATGCCCAATATAACATTAAATGGTCATCAAATAGAAAATAAATCAGAAACAAAGTTTTTAGGACTATGGATACAACAAGACTTGAAATGGAATAAACATATACAATATCTGAATACTAAACTGAACTCGATGTGCTTTGCGTTACGTATTTTGAAAACCTGCACTAGCATGCACACATTAAGAAATACTTATTTTGCTTATTTCCATTCATACTTAAGATATGGGATCATATTTTGGGGTATGTCGCCAGATGTACTAAGCACGTTTAGGATACAAAAGAGAGCGATTAGAATTATGGCAAATGTAAACTCGAGAGAATCATGTAGACCTCTGTTTAAAGATTTAAACATTCTCCCACTGCCCTGCATATATATCTTTGAAAGTATTATGTTTTTTAAAAAGAATTTAATGAATAAAGATGTTTTTCTTAAAACAAACAATGATGTTCATAGGCATAACACAAGACAAAATCAAAACATTCATATTTCACACACACACACAAGCATATATCAAAAAGGAACTTTTCACACTGGAGTTAAATTATACAATAAACTACCCCAGTATATAAAACTGGCCCCAAAAATAAAAACCTTTGATAGAATGTTGAAAGCTTATCTGCAGTGCCATTGTTTTTACTCAGTAGTTGAATATTTTAGCGTATAGGAGTGATGGAATCTATAACTATATTTTACTTTTTTAATTTAATTTTAATACCTAGCTGTATGTTGTTGTATTTATAGAATTAAGTTTTCATATTATGATAATAGAGTGAGGTGTAAATAGTTGTGCAATAAGATTGTATCTATTAAGATTTGCTATTATAATAAGTTATAAATAGTTATAATCTTAGTAATATATACCTGTTAGTTCTTTTATTTTATGCATGTAAATTCTGACGTGTCCTATATCAAAAATGTATTGAATGCATGTATTTGATCAAATGGAATTAATAAAAATCTATCTATGGTCAAATAACACATGGATGTTCCATATTTTTCTTAAGGGGATTCAATGATCTTATGCTGAACTAATTAAGACTAGGGCATGTACCCCAACCCCTTAAAATATGATGTTATCAGAATAAAAATAATGTCCATAACCATCAGAAACTTGAGAACACAGATCAGGAGAATGTTGATCGACCATGGATGCAAGACCAGAAAGTCTTAAAGAGGAGTGTTTCATTTAGAGGCTTGGAACATCATGGTCAAGACCCCTGTACTTGGGTGTGTGCTCAATTTGTTTGAAAACCCGTTGACAGATCATAAGTTAATCTGTGGCTGGAATCCACTCCGTCCTATGCTAAGTTGCGAGTACTGGGCACCATTAGTGTTCTGTGACTACTGTATCAATTTCTGAAAATTGTGTCATAGGCCTATGCATAGACAAGTCGCTGAGAATGTTCTCTGAATGGTGAATACCAGTAGGCTAGCCTACTTAGCTGCCTCCTTCACTAGCATTTCCAGGCACCTGGTTAGTTGGTAAAATGAAATAGAAAAATCACTTGAATGATTCAAGTTGTCCTTGATTGCCCTCGAGGGACAGTGTACCCCATTCCAGATCTTAGTTCAGAATTAGTTTCCTTGACGGAGTTGGAGAAACAGTCTGCAATACCTATGGTACTACTAGACCTAGTACGGTACATGTAGATGGAAGCAACCACTAGGTAGCTTATGTCCCATTAGTTGGGAGTGTTAGGGAATGGGAGATTGGTTCAACATTTCAGCCTATGTTGTATATTTCATTAATATATGAGATCTAAAAGAGTATCATAGGAATATTAAAGCAAACCATAATATATTACCAGTTGGTCAATTGGATACAACAATTCAATGAAACATTCTGTTAATAATTAGGAAGTGTCGTAGGCAACCAGAGAAGCGACACAAGAAAAAACACCCGAGTCTTCCAGGCAGTTGTCATCAACTGTATTTCACATAGAGAAGAATGACTAAAATGGTTCCTCATGAAAAAAACAATTGGTCAATGGCTTGAAAGACAGTAGTAAGGACTTACATGCTGTCAGTAAAAGTGGAGTTAAGAAAGATGTCTGGAATATTTAAATCAGTAGTTGATAGCCATGATTTTTAAAATTACCCTAGTTAATTGCACCTTAATATGATTAGTAGCCTACCGGTATGTGCAAGATTTTAAATGGTAGGTTTTCCTGTGAACCAAAAAACAGCTCTTAACATGGATTATGTTCAGGTTAGGCCTACAAGTTATTGGGAGGGAGGTTTATTTTACATACCTGTTGCACATAAAATGAGCTTCTGATTAGAGCTATGTGGGAATGTTTAAATGGTTTGATGATACAGGATTTATCAAGCCTCTTTCTATGCATATTTTAAAAACATTTTAACAATTCATAAATTACTGTCATCATTGCTAATGCTGTACTCTGTCATGTTTATTTATGCAGCATGAGGAGTTAGGAAACATTGGTAGGATTGGTATATTGAGTGGAGATATAGTAGGATAAAATGCAACTGTGTCATGGAAACCTAAGATGTATTTTTATTTCTCAACTTTATTTTCTGTAGACTCCAATACAGCCCACCACCAGGGGGGGAAAAAAAAAGTGTTGGTGATGTTTAATGAGAGCAAATCTTGAAATACTGTGATTTAAGTGGTTGGTATCAAAAGCTGTATAGGAAAAATGAAAATGTGAAGTCACGCTCAAGTTTATGAAGCCTTGCCAGACTCGGCTGAAATTATCTTCGATGCAAATCAAGTCTCACTAGTTAAAACTTTAGGACGACCTTTGACATGAGCACTATAATAGGCCTACATTTAGGATCGACATAGCCTGCAGTAGGTCTTGTGCTACTGTATGCACCTGGGCATGTTTAAAAAAACTCAGCCTGCAGGCTAATAAGGTATTATATTACTATAAATCTATCTCAAGCAAATCCAAGAAGTTACCAGACTGATAGATAGATAGATAGATAGATAGATTTTTATTAATTCCATTTGATCAAATACATGCATTCAATACATTTTTGATATAGGACACGTCAGAATTTACATGCATAAAATAAAAGAACTAACAGGTATATATTACTAAGATTATAACTATTTATAACTTATTATAATAGCAAATCTTAATAGATACAATCTTATTGCACAACTATTTACACCTCACTCTATTATCATAATATGAAAACTTAATTCTATAAATACAACAACATACAGCTAGGTATTAAAATTAAATTAAAAAAGTAAAATATAGTTATAGATTCCATCACTCCTATACGCTAAAATATTCAACTACTGAGTAAAAACAATGGCACTGCAGATAAGCTTTCAACATTCTATCAAAGGTTTTTATTTTTGGGGCCAGTTTTATATACTGGGGTAGTTTATTGTATAATTTAACTCCAGTGTGAAAAGTTCCTTTTTGATATATGCTTGTGTGTGTGTGTGAAATATGAATGTTTTGATTTTGTCTTGTGTTATGCCTATGAACATCATTGTTTGTTTTAAGAAAAACATCTTTATTCATTAAATTCTTTTTAAAAAACATAATACTTTCAAAGATATATATGCAGGGCAGTGGGAGAATGTTTAAATCTTTAAACAGAGGTCTACATGATTCTCTAGAGTTTACATTTGCCATAATTCTAATCGCTCTCTTTTGTATCCTAAACGTGCTTAGTACATCTGGCGACATACCCCAAAATATGATCCCATATCTTAAGTATGAATGGAAATAAGCAAAATAAGTATTTCTTAATGTGTGCATGCTAGTGCAGGTTTTCAAAATACGTAACGCAAAGCACATCGAGTTCAGTTTAGTATTCAGATATTGTATATGTTTATTCCATTTCAAGTCTTGTTGTATCCATAGTCCTAAAAACTTTGTTTCTGATTTATTTTCTATTTGATGACCATTTAATGTTATATTGGGCATCGCAGGATTCCTATTCTGTATAGTGTGGAAATTTAGACATACTGACTTTTTATAGTTTATTATGAGGCGATTATCTTGTGACCATTTGGTTAACTCTCCTGTAACGGAGTCAGCAGACTGCTGTATGACCTGTTTAGTTTCACCTTTTATTACGAGTGTTGTATCGTCCGCAAACAAAATTTCCTTATGTGAATGAACGTTCTGTGTTATATCATTGATATATAGAAGAAAGAGTAGTGGGCCCAAAACCGATCCCTGGGGTACTCCAAATTCAATAATTCCCTCATTGGACAATGTTTCATTAAGTAATTTGGTTCCATCATCCTTGTGTCTCAAGCTTACTATTTGTTTACGCCCTGTTAAGTAAGACTCTATCCATTTATTAGCTAGACCTCTAACACCATATTGATTTAGTTTGGTAAGGAGGATTTTATGGTCAACTACATCAAATGCTTTCGATAAATCCAAGAATAGGCCAGTTACATGTTCCTTATTGTCAATTAATTTCAGTATACTATTACTACATTCGTAAATTGCTGTCTGTGTAGATTTTTCCGTTCTAAATCCATGTTGTGAGTTTGATAATATTTTATTTTTTTCTATGAAACTTATCAGTCTCTTATACATAATTTTTTCCACAATTTTTGCAATACCAGTTGGTAAGGTAATAGGACGATAGTTATCTAATTCATCTTTTGAACCGTTTTTGTGCACTGGAATTACTTTTGATAACTTCAAAATATCCGGGTAAGTTCCTGAGAGAATTGAACTGTTTATTAAGTGCGTAAGTGGATTTATTATATTTTCGGCACATTTCTTTAAAATTGCATCAGGGATGCCATCAATGCCAGCACAGAATTTATTTTTTAGCTCTTTTATAACTATTCTTACCTCTTCACTTGTGACATGATTTATAAATAAAGAATCACTGCATATATTTATTTTATTATTAGAATTTAGTGTATTTACCTGTGATTTATTTAATAATTTTTGCGGAATTTCCAGAAAATAGTCATTAAAAGTGTTTGCTATTTCCTCTGGATTATTAATCACTTTATTATTTCTGGTCAGTGTAATGTTCCTTTGTATTTTAGCAGATTTTCCAGTTTCTTTCTTTATTACGGACCACATAGCCCTGTTTTTATTAGATGATTGGGAAATAAAATTATCATTATGCATTTTCTTTGCTAGTCTTATTACCTTATTTAATATGCTATTGTATTTTTTGTAGTATAAATTGAATTCAGGTGTTGTGTGGTATTGTTTATATAATTTGTGTAGAAATTTCTTTCTTTGACATGAATTTATAATCCCTGTTGTTATCCAATTGCTAGTTTTGTTATTTTGAACAGTTCTTCGTTTAAAGGGGAATGCTATTTCAAAATAGTGTTTTAGGGTACTGTTAAATGCATTAAATTTATCATTTACATTTTCTAGTTCATAAATTTCTGACCATGTTTCCTTATTTAATAAGTCATTGAAATATGTAACATTTGATTCAGTGAATGACCTGCACTTTGATTTTACTCCATTATCATTATTATTGATTACTTCGGATACTTCAAAACTCAGTATTTGTCCATGGTGGTCACTAAAACCCGGACAATAGACTTCTATTGAATGGTGATATTTATCTGTATTTATAAAAATTTGATCAGGAGTGGTTTTACTAAATTTTGTTATTCTTGTTGGTGTATTTACTGTAGGTTTCAGTCCATAGGAAATTAGTAACTGGTTTAATAATTCACAATTTCTATCAAGTTTTAAGAAATCCACATTTACATCCCCACAAATTATTATATCGAAATTTACTTTGCTCATGTTATTGAGTAACAATTCTAGTTTATCTATAAATAGAGGAAACTTTCCTGACGGAGAACGGTATACGCATACAATTATTAACTTAGACTGCTGAATTTTTACGGCAGAGAATTCAAAATCCTGTTCCATAATTAGATAATCATAAGCTGTTATCTGTTCATGATCTAAATTATTTCTTAAGAAGATGCAAGTACCACCATGGCTAATATTAGATCTAGAGTATTTACTAGCTTGTATAAACCCTGGGAATTGAATTAATTCGAGTTGTTCCTCTTTCAGCCAATGTTCTGAAATACATAGTGCTGAGATGTCTTTAAGTTCATTTTTAAGCATTAGATTTATGTAATCAATTTTATTATAAAGAGACTGGACATTCTGGTGGTAAATTTTAAATTTGTTACTTTTGCAAGCTTGTGTTGGTGATTTATTTACATTATTATTATCATAATTGTTATTATTATTGTTGCTAGACAAATCCGAAATACCATTGTTGCACTCCGTTAAATTTGACTTCAAAAGATGTGAATGCCAAACCTCACGTTTGGCTTCTTCTACCAGTTTCCCTGCTTCCACTCTAATGATATTACTGTTGAATTATTCTTACCATTTGAATTTACAATTTTGCAGATTTCATCACTAAGATACTCTTTTCCTAATCTATTTAAGTGTAGGCCATGCCGAGTGTGGAACTTCCTGTCTAATTTACTTACATCTACAATTTGGACATTTGGAAAACTCTTACAAATTTTATGAATTTTTCCATTTGTAGCCTCTATTTCTACATTTACACATGACTTGGGAATTAAATCGTGTCTCTGCGGAATGTTTACAATAATGACATTTGTTTTTTGCATGGATGGCAATGTACCCTTTAAATCTTTGATTACCTTTTTACTCTCATTTCTATAGACGTCGTTTGCTCCAGCGATGATCACTGCGTAGTCCTTTGCAGTAAGGGACGCACACTCTCCTATCATCCCGTTCGTGACTTCTGCAATCTGAGCTCCTGGCTTCACTGTCGAAGTGACCTCCATTTCTCGGCTTCTCTCCAAAACGCTTGCTGCTACATCTCGCCCGTGGCTATCCGCAAATATCCGCATCTTCCTGGATTTTCTCTTTATCACTTTCTTCTTTTCTTCTTGAGGAAAGTCATCATTTTCTTCGACAAGCACTCCAAATGAATTTGAGACGGGAATTTCAGTTACATGTACTCCATTTATAGGCCTAGGCTTATTCAATCTTACCTTACCAGCAATCACTGTCGACCAAGTTTCCTTGCTTTCCTCTCTGTTTCCTTTTAATTTATTCAACTCTTCCATTAACTTAGCAATATCTTCCTTTAGCAGCTTTATAATTTCGTCTTTTGAGGACAGTTCGTTTCTCAGGTTATGGCATTCGCATGACGATAGCGGTAGGCCTACATTACGACAATCGGTTTCACTTTTCTCCTCATTCAATTTTACCTGAGATCTTGTGATGATTTTATTTGCATTTTTTACTTTTATTTTGCACGACGAGCATAAATCCGTTACGGTTACACAACCTGACGAGATACTAACACTGTTTACTGTCGTCATACTAGAGATCTAAGTGAGCCTAGATGTTTACACCAAATTACACTAAATTTAATTTAATTATTACTACCTAATAGAATTAATCTAATAACCTACCAATAAAGAAGAATGTGAAATACGTATATCTTCCAATCGGGTGAAGTCTCGTAAAAGCACCACTGCTCTACTTGGTTCAAACAGTGATTGAAGAAGTCACCGAATCTTTGGATACACGTTCCCACAACTTAGTTTAAGTTTATTAAATTATCAACAAGAATTTCTAAATACTATCAATATTCCGTATTACACTTGATCTAAGGAAAGTAACTTTATAGATTTTAAGCCTCTGTTATAATATTTTACCACTTTTATCAAATATTTACACTAGCTGCTATTTCACTACACTTTCACTGTGACGCCATCTTTGAACTGAGAAACTACATATCAATATTTAAACAAAAAAAGGGTGGCAGTGCAAACTGCACTTTTAATCCTTGCTTCATTAGTTAAACCATAATATTTGTACATAAATACAGTAAGGACTTCACATTACAAACGGCCACTTAAATTATATGCCTTATTAGGCATAACCTATAAATTACATGTCATGAAATTGGTAAATATAAGCAGACAGCAACATCAATATGCAATGGTCTATAATGTAGTTTTATAGTGCACAAAAGGTTATTGTACTGAATGTATTTCGAACTGATGAATAAAACTGGTGGAAACGACAGCCAATTGATTTACCTCCATTACATCCAAAGTAGTAGAAACTTTCGGTTGATTGGCAAGAGGGTTGATTTGTACTTTTATTTTCACAAATTTTGATGAACAGTGTCACGCTTCAATTTAAATATAAACGCACATACAATTCCTCATCAATAAGTGATTTGCACTCCATACTGTCATGAACTCGAATAGATTTCTAGCAATTTAATTGATGTAGAAATCTATTCCTCTCGCCACCATATTGGTGATAATTGTAAACAAACTTGCGGGCAGCCAATGGCTGGTAATAATTGCCAGCCAATAACAAGCCAGGATGATGCGGATCATAATTCGCGTTTCACTCTCATTGCGTTTTTTTTTTTTTTTTCCTCTTCTTTTTACTGGGCACTCATGAGCTTCGCCCAATGGCAAGACGGGTACTGCCCGTGTGTTGGGCAGTAAAAGACCAATAAACGCCAAGTACAAAACATCAAGGATAAATTGAGGATCTGTGATAGTGAAGAAAACACGGGGTAACATCATCTGACAATTTCTAACTACAAAAATACCAGGAAACACAGGGGACACAAAGGTACAAATCTTCACACCGAAGTGATCCATCTTGGTGACTGGCAATTACATGTACACAAACAAGACCGGATCACAAAAAAGGTGAAATTTATAAAATAACTCGAATGTCACATAAAAACTTAGTGAGGATATCAACCAGCGGGACCGCTGGAGTATGCAACAAAGTCGTCAAATTGAGCGGTAATTGAAAACCCAGGTTGGAAAGAGAAGCGTACATTTTAAAGCGTTGTGTATCATACTGTGGACATTGAAAAAGTATGTGAGGAAGATCTCCTTGGTAGTAACTGCAGGCATCACAAACAGGAGAAGCACGAGCATTAATGTTATGAAGATAAGCAGGGGTGACAGCATGATTGAATCGCATTCTAATGATAGTAGTGATGTGACGTCGAGTATAGGACCCTTGCATGAACCACGGCTGAACCGGTATCGAGGATTGAATATATGTATAAGGTGTTGAGTGTTTACGTACATATTCCCTCCACTGCTGGCGCCATTCTTGGATGATGAGTTCATATATATGTGGCAGAAGTTCAGTATATGGGAGAGCCATATCCATACGTGTCCCCTGGCCCATTGCAGCTTCTTTAGCTAAAATATCAACTTGAACATTACCATAGATATGGGAATGTCCTGGGATCCAAGTTAAGATGACGTTAGTTCCTGCCATTTCTATTTCATACAATTGTTGGGCTAAATTAAGTAAAAACCAATTATCAGATTCGATAATGTTTTGAATGGCGAGGAGGACACTTTGCGAATCAGTACATAGGATTACGTGAGACAGACCCTGTTGTTTGATATAAATACAAGCCTGACGAAGGGCAAAGATTTCAGCCGTAAAGATTGTAGTGTGAGAAGGTAATGCATATTTACGCGCAACTTGTAATGACGGGGCGAAAAAAGCTGCGCCCACGCGAGGTGGGTGGGCGAGTTTTGAACCATCTGTATAAAACAGGGTATGTTGAGGATAGTGACTAATGATATCTTGGAATGTGCGGGAAATGATATGGGGGTGTGATTTAAACGTTTTCGTGAGTTGGGGGAGACTAGTCTGGAGGATGTGTGGGTGATGGCTGTGAACCTGATATGAGATGGTGTACACTGGGTTGAGACGTGTTTGTACGATCATCTGTCTATACGGACAGAGACGGCGATACATAGTTAAAAGCGCGGGAAGACGATCTTGAGATAAGAGATGGCGTTGGTAATATTCATCTAATAAGCGTAATTTGTTTAATAGGGGATTGTGGGACAGTGACATTTTCTGTAATATATATTTAGCACACGAGTACTGACGTCGTAAAGCGAGTGGTATTTCTCCAGTCTCCACCAATAAAGCCTGTGTGGGTGTAGATGGGAGAGCTCCGATAATGATGCGCAAGGCTCGGTATTGTAACCGGTCCATCTGGATTAAGCGAGTAGGTGTCATAATGTCAAAAAAGGCGCTCCCATAGTCTAATACAGAGCGGAAAATATTTGTATATACCGTCAATAAAACCGCCGGCGCGGCGCCCCATGAGCGTTGGGTGAGAGCCTTGAACACTGGGAATTTAGGTTCTAATTTGTGCGTAATGTGACTTAGATGATGTTGCCCAGTAAGTTTATCATCAATGTACAGACCTAAATATTTGACGACCCGGACAACTTCAATTTGGCCTTGTTGATATACTACCGGCGACGTGTCATATAGGCGTTTATGGGTAAAAATCATAGCCGCGTTTTTCGTTTGTGACGTTACTAAGCCGTGGTCTGTGAACCACTGATGTGCATGCGATAGTGCCGAATGTAAATCTTCCCTGCAGGTGTTGAGATTGGATCTAGTGGCATATATTAATATGTCATCGGCAAATTGAATCAATCTGGCATGCGGAAGTATGACAGTTTCCAGGGATCCAGTATAAAGGGCGTATAAAATACCACTTAAAATATCGCCCTGGGGGAGACCCTGCGACGTATATCTATTGTTAAGTACCGCATTACCTGTGCATAAATATATACGTCTACGTACTAGGAAATTATGGATCATTGCGTTTTAACTTGAGGTGAGGAATCAGCTGTTCGTTAACGCCACGGCATAACGAATAGAATATAAAGTGTGATCTCTTCTCCCTCAATAGCATGTAATGAATACGGATCGGGTTGGCACTCGCCGCTACGCAGCGCTACAGTCGATTTGAGATTGTTGATTTCCACTAATGTTTGTGTGTTTATGTGCGATTTATTAAGTATTTAATTGGTCGGAGTGTTTTGGTGGTGTTCTGTGCAAACGTTTATTGATATACAAGTGCTTACACTATTACTTCATAGTATTAATACCTGAAATGCTAATGTAGGAAGCATTGACTGAAAGGGAATTGAATTTCTTGTCGTGTGTTGACGTTATCTTCGTGTGTTAATTTTATTGTTATTTAATGTAAGTAAACAGCAGTTTAGCCCTTACATTTTCATGAGTGCTTAATGTGATTAGTGAAGATGCCTTGCTCTTTTGTACCAGGATGCAGATCTAGCTATAGGGACTGTAAAGAGGTCAGACGGTTTTTCAAACCTCCTAAAGATTAGGAACGTTTTATCAAGTGCAAAGGGGCCATATCAGGGAAGGATAGGGAACTTACTGAAAAGTCCTACATCTGTGATGTTCACTTTTCAGAAGATTTAATTGTTAAATTTGACAAATTTGTGATAGAAGGGAAGGAAGTATTACTTCTCCCAAGAACCAACTGGCGATTGAAAGACTATTCTGTTCCACATATAATCCTAATTTTCCTAAGTATCTGTCCAGTATGGTGTAAATAAAATGCTCTTGATGCCATTAAAGACTACTTCTGTGAAGAAAGGGATGAGAATAAAAAGACAATGAGTTAAAAAACATATATGTACCGTAATGCTGAAGGAGGCGTGATCAGTTTTAGACAATAGCCTACTCTATGAAGGGGTCATGACTATGCCTTCTATGTCTGTTTAATGTTAAGTTCTTCTGAAATGATGGTAGTTTACTGATTTTGGTGTTTGTGGAGTGAAATTAATGGTTATTATTGAATTTTATAGTAATCTACGGTAAAGTTGAAAGTTGCGTTCGTACGGCTTTTTTTTTGTCTGTGTTGCAAGTCTGTTAAGGGAATGTAAAACGTGTAACAATGTGCAGAAATCCTTTCTGATAGCGAGGTTAATTGTTCCGTTCTTTTTTAAAATTTACCGATAGCTGGCAAAACTAATTGCATTTTAAACTTGCTCTTTGTCTTCGCTTATTGTCGAAACTGGACTATTACAAGAGACGACTTACTAAATTATTATTGGGCACAGTAAAGTATGAGGAGATGTCAAACTTATTAGCGCTTATGAGGATATCTTGCGGTGTTTTAACATGTAAAACAGGTCGCAAGGTTTTAAGTCTCGTAAGCGCCAATGCTAACTTACATCACAGATCGGAGCCAGCGCTGCGCTGCGGCGGACCAGGCGTACTAGGCCAGTGATATCACTTCTTATTCTATTCGTTATGGCCACGGGGTGCCATTATTAAAATTTTGGGAGATAGAAACACACTCGAGGTAAACATTGACTACCGAGAAAAGGCGTAAGACCAGTGAGGAACAGGTTATACCAAACAAAGGTATGACGTAACGTGGAGACAAAAGGGGCATGAAAACAGATGAAACTAGACTGGGACACAATTGGTATTTGACTCTTCACACCGAAGTGACCCACCTTGGTGACTTAACATATAGACGTAGGCTACATGACCGGGTCACGATTATGGACCAGGTAAAAGGAATACCAGTTCAAGGTCTAAAATCAATGTTGTCAAAAAAGGATACTAGGCTACTGACCAGTGGAATGGTAGGATTAGAAACTAATGTGGCAACATTTAAAGGCAGTGTATACCCTAGGGAATATAAATCGCGCAACAGTATTGCACGGTGAAAGTCATATTGAGGACATTGAAATAAAATATGATTTATAGAGCCCTCCATTTGCAAACACGAACACAAGGCATCATTACGTTGTTTTATACGGAATAAATACACCGGCGTTAATGCATGATTAAAGCGGAGACGAATAATTGTAATAATATGTCGTCGTGTGTATTTACCACCCTGGAACCAGGGCTTTCTTAAAATAGTCGGTTGTATCCCAAAATAATGTTTGGCTTTCGTTTTTGCGTAGTTAGTCCACGTGACCTGCCAGTCATTCTGGATCTTCGAACGAATTATAGAACGCAAATCAGAAATGGGTGTAGCGATATTATAAGCCTTACCTGTACCATTAGCCGCTTCTTTAGCGAGTTTATCAGCGATTTCATTACCTTCAATATGTGAATGGCCGGGGATCCACATGATACTGACATCAAAACCCTCAGTATGTAAGGTATACAATTGATGCATTAACTGGCATAAAAACCAATTATCAGCCCCGAGAACATTTTGAAGTGATTGAACGACACTCATAGAGTCTGTACAAATTAGCGAATGGCGAATACCATGTTGTTTAATATAAAGACACGTCTGGCGAATTGCAAAAATTTCGGCTGTAAATATCGTGACGTCGGAGGGTAAAGTATACTTACATGAAATATGTAAATCGGGAGAGAAGAAGGCTGCTCCCACACGTGAGGGGTTAACCATTTTAGACCCATCTGTATAAAAAGGAATGCAAGATGCCAAATGGCTCGTTATTTCGTGAAACATACGAGGAATGATTACTGGGTTGTGTGGAAAAGTCTGATGTATTTGGGGTAAGGAATGCTGGATGATATTCGGTTGAAAATGAGCTACGGAATACGGAATATTATATAAAGGCAGGCGACTAACTTTTAATATATTATGGCGGTACTGTTTAAGAATGGAATATGCGGCCAGCAAGGCGGGAACAGAAGCTGTGGGCAATAATCGACGAGTATAATAGTCTTCCAATAATTGTAATTTAGGAACGATAGGTGATACCGCTATCATCATTTTACGCAACAGGTACATACATGCAAGGTGTTGACGCCGATAATGTAACGACATTTCTCCCGTTTCAACTAAAAGTGCTCCTGTGGGAGTAGATGTAAGCGCGCCTATTATGAGACGCAAAGCAGTAAACTGTATTCGATCTAAACGGAGGAGCCTAGTACTTGACATTATATCAAAATAAAAGGAATTGTAATCCAGCACAGAACGAATTATATTACGATATACTATTAATAATAGTTCCGGGTCTGCTCCCCAAGTACGCCGAGTAAGTGATTTTAGAACATTGATTTTGCTGGTAAGATGACTCTTAAGGTATTGTATATGTCTCTCTCCTTGCATTTTCCTGTCAATGTAAATTCCTAAGTATTTTACATTCGTCACCACCGGAATTTGGCCTTGACGATATAATATAGGAGAGCTGTCGTAACGTCGTTTGTTAGTAAATATCATCGCAGCGTTTTTTCCGGCAGAAGTTTCAAATCCGTGTTGATGAAACCAGTCATGAGCATTAGATAAGGCGGTGTATATATCCCGACGACATGCGAATAAATCGTCCCTTGTACAATATATTAAAATATCGTCCGCGTATTGAAGGATGCGAGCGTGCGGTAATATGACTGTTTCTAGGGTACGAGTATAAATTAAATATAAAATCCCACTTAAAACATCTCCCTGCGGGACACCGTGAGAGGTGTATCGGGAATCAAATACACCGACTGGGGATTTTAAAACGATTTTACGATGACATAGCATGTTATATATTAAACACCGGAATGGAAGTGGGAATTGCATATCTCGAAGTATATTAATAAGAATAAATGGATCTACAGAATCATACGCATTTTTTAGGTCAAGGAAAATCGCTATAGTATGCATTTTCTGTCCTTTTGCGAGGAGTAAATCGGTGAAGAAAATGTTTAATGGATCAGACGTACCGAGATTTTTCCTGAATGCAAATTGCGTTTTAGGAAACAGGGTATAATATTCTAGACACCATTGCAGCCGTCGGAGAAGTACATTTTGAAAAATTTTGCGGAAACAGGAGCCAAGTTGGATACCTCGATAACTACTCGCTAAGCGGGCATCTTTTGTGGGTTTCAAAATAGGGACAGTTTGAAAAACATTCCAATCTTCTGGAAATGTCCCTGTGCATAAGCTCGAATTATATAGTTTAAGGATGATGTCCTGAGCATTTACGGGGAATCTAGCGATCATGGTATAAGTCACTTCGTCAATTCCTGGGCTTGTTGATTTTTTGTGTCTGAATGTTTGTAAAAATTCGCTGCGCATAATAGGCTGCATTAAACTGGAAAAACGGTCCAGCGAACCAGAGGCACATGATGTAGGCATACGAATAACAATGTCGGGTGTCCAAGTATGATACAAGTCATGGTATCCTTGCGCCGAAAGTTGAGAGGGAGAGGGTCGAGGAGGGGTATTCGTAAAATGTTTAATCGCTGACCAAATACTATTTAGGGACGTATTACTACTTAATTGGGTAATGTATAATTTCCACGCTTCGCGTCGTTTATGATTAAAGACACGTTGGAGTTGAGCGGTGAGACTCTTGTATCTCAAATATGAGGTGGAAGTACCATAGTGCCGAAAAGCTTTTAAACTCGCTTTGCGACGTCGTACTAAGTGTTTACATTCTTGATCCCACCATGAGGGTAAGGCAGAACGATTATTTGGAGGACATGATTTTGTAATATAAGGGTGATATGTATTAAAATAATCACGGATATTATTTAGTAAAAAATTATAACCGTTATCAGACTTTTGTAATGGCCGCGAAAGCCTGTCCTCTAAAAAGTGTTTAAACAAATCATAATCAAAATGCCGAAAATTCCTCTTAACTTGAAAGACGTTCTGCGAGATATGTCGATTACTCGAGACATCATATTCCATTATAATTGGATAATGATCACTTTGATACGTGTCCTTCACAGTCTGCCATGACAACTTATGGGCTATATCTACAGTAGTGATACTTAAATCCACCGCACTTTGTGGACTATTCGGTGGGGTAAGGCGGGTGGGTGACCCATCATTTAATAAATGTAGTTGTAATTCCTGAATAGCCGCAATGATGTGCCGTCCTTTCGGGTTAACTCGACCACTGCCCCACAAGGGGTGGTGGGCATTAAAATCCCCCAATGTAAGATGTTTAGAAAATGTCTTTATAAACTGAAAATATAAATACCATTGTCTACGTGAGCCTTGTATACTAGGCGGACAGTAAATATGGCTTATATGGAGATCTTGAACAAGGAACGTTTGATGATAAGTATGAGGCATGTAATAATTAGGAGAAAGGGGGGTGTACCGTAAAGTATTTTTGAATAACGTCATGATACCTCGATATCCGGGTCCATCCTGACGTTCCACCTGATAATTAGCAATCTGAAATTTATACGAGGACCGAAGCCATGTTTCTTGTAGGAATATGATGTCCGGATCATATTCGTGAATTAACTGTAGCAATTCATGTTTTTTATTTAAGATACTTCTACAATTCCACTGGCGCAATAACATTAAGGGTAATAAAGGGAATTAATTCAACAAGGACGACTATGCACCGGGTTGTGATAATGATAATTTGAGGAAGAAGGATTGGGAAAAGATCGAACAATCTGATTCACGAATGTTTTCCAACGAAAAGCTCAGGTCAGTTCAGTTCTTCCGGCGTTGGCCGAGCTAATATTGACCCCATCGTTATGGGAGTCACTGGAGGCGGTAATAACGGTAATACCTTGGCACGTAAGGCCTGTAACTTGGAACTCCACTGGGCATTGTTACCCAATAGCTGTATGAGGGCATGAAAGTCTTCACAGATTGAGGTATATTCATCATTCGCAAACATTGTTCTACTGCCTGAAGGGAAAGAAGTTGATGGCGCAACAGGGCTAGGCGGCGCACTGGGCGTTATCCGGCTGGCCGTGGGAGACGAAATGAGGGCATTATACGCCTGCCTATCATATCCCAATGGTTGATATGTTTTGGGCGAACGAACGATCATATCCGTGAATTTACGTTTACGGGGTGGTTGTATGGGAGGTGGCAGAGGGAATTGAGTGAGTGGGGGGAACTGTTGTGGCAAATTTTGAGGCTGGAAAGGGGGGGGGGGTCTCATACTGTTAATCACTTCGTGATAGGATTTATTCTCCGTACACATTTGTTTCTTTATTGCTTCCTGTTTAAGCCGTTCCGGACAAGTCAATGATGTCGCAAGATGATTACTGTCACAATTGGCACATTTTAAGTCAACAGACTGACAGCCAGTCGTATCATGGGGACCTGCGCAGCGACCACATCTAGGGGTTCGCGCACGGCAATGTTGCTGGATGTGTCCAAAGCGAAGGCACTTCACACATTGAGTTGGAGAGAATATAAATAATTGCACTTCAAGCAGGACATTAAAGATAGAAACAAACTCGGGTAAACGTTGGGCTTCAAAGTGGATTTTAACTGTTCCAGTAGGGATACGATCCATGACGCCATTATTATCCTTTTTTCGGTAAAACCGTTGAATCCGAACGATCGGGACGGGGGATTGTAAGTATTGTAAAATTTCAGCTTCCGTTAGGGCAGTATCCACGCCCCGTATAAGCCCCACACGCTGTATGTTAGCAGACGGAATAAATGCATCTAACTGTTTAGCCTGGAGAATGGGGTGTCGTAAAAAGGAGTTGGCATGCAAGCGTGTGTCAAATACCACCTGCACCCTGTTACGTCCTTTTCTTTGAATGGATTGAATGCCAGGAATTTTCTGTTCAAAAAAGATTCGTCCCAAAGCCATGGGGTGTAAATTTCCGAGTCTCTGTTCCCCTTGTCCTTGCACAAAAACACTATATGGCCCCGTATGATGGGGATAGTATGACATGGGCTGGCGAGCAGTAACCTCAGTGTTCTGTGAAGTCTGAATATTGGTCGCTGTTGATGTCTCGGGCGGTACAATGCCAGTCGCAGGGACCAGTATCATGCCCTCCATTGATACTGGGGGGTCATATTCAATCAGTTGCACACGGTCCGGCGGGCGGCCAGAATCCGTCCCATCACTCGTAGAGCCCATCACACTTACCGTTCAATGCACTATACACTCAGTGAAAATGACACAAAATCAAATCACCTAACCACACACACACGCACGACCGACTCGAAGACGAGTAAGCAGGACCTGACTCTCTTTACCCAATTGCTACTGTGCAGTGGTATGTATCATTTCGGTAACCGTCGACTACCAAGGGTCATATAATAAGAGAGACGACACTCAATGCTAATTTTCTGGACGCTTATATTGGCTAGAATTTCGTAGAATTTCAGGCCCACGTGGCAATGTTTGGGCTACAATGGCTACCAATCTCGCATATAAAGTAACTACGATTGACTGTGATCATTACGAACGCACATTACTACGTTTGGAACAGATTTTCAGTGTCTGACATTGAATCAAAAGCACTCGTTATTGCACCTCAGGAGGCGATATCGTTCCAAAAATGAAATACTAATGATGAGTTTTGGTGTGACATGTTGGTATGATTTCCAAATCTACGAAAAAATTTTCCATTTATTTGACTATTTGGAAGCCTACCGGCGCCTTTAATACAATATAAATGTTCTTAATAATGGCTTAAAGGTGTTAAAAATGATATAATCAAGAGTAATTAAGGTTTGCTTCATTGTGCCATCATAACCTCAAAACATTCATAACCCCTCCTCGCCCCCAACCATGCTGCTCAAGGGCGTTTTCGGCCAGTTACTTTATTCACCACTAATGTAGCTACAATGAAATGCTAGGTTCATATATTTCATTCTCCCATAAATTCTACCCCCACCCTCCTCTACCGCATGAGATCAATATAACCTCCATATTCTATACAGTAATGTGGATTCAGGATGAGGAGTAGGTTTCGAGAAATGATAATTAATTTGTGAAAGACAGATTTCATTTATTTGAATACCGCTTTCAGCATGTTTACATTTTGTCTTTAACATTTGATTGTGCAGCTGAAAACAACCTTCAGAGATGTGAATACCAATGGTTAAGCTCGTTGAAAACACAGGAACACATGAGATCTTGAACATGGTCAGTAGGCTACTTGGATGGTTGATGGCACACTGTTTTAAGCCACCCGACCTCAAACTCCAGCCTCGGAAACCCTCTTTGGAAAACTGCACCAGCCCCAGGTGGAAGATAAACTGCAAATGTCCAAAGCACAAGTCGAAGCAAAAATTAAATTTCAATGTAGGCCTACACAGATAAATGCAATGCATTTAGTAGTATTATTGTAAATCAACACCACATATATGCAAATGGTCGGTAATCCTCCTTTCAATATAGCAGAGGCAGAGTGGGGGAATGTTTGTTTGCAGTAGGATTGTGAACAGGAGCAGCACACGTGAGTTGCTCTTCTGCCCAGTCCTAGTGTAGGCTGGGCGCCTGATACTAGTTTCATTTATTACCCCTTATCTTCATGAAGCTAGAGAAGGTCTCAAATGACGAATGTGATAAAGCTGAAACAGATTTGTGAACAGAAAAGTTTGTCCAGGGTTCTCTTATAGTTCAGAAGTTTGCAACACTGTAGCACTACCACTTTTAACACAAGTTGTTTTGTTGTTGCTTTTATCATTTGAGGGGCTTGGACATGGTGGTCATTGAGACCCATGTACTTAGGTGTGTGTATTTTTTTTACGATAACCTGTTGTAATATGGTGACTGTAGGCTATTAGTGTCTTTGTACTTTAGGTGAGGATTGGGAGGGAGGCAGCCGTGGCCATAAATAAGGAACCATCTCGGCATTTGCCTGCAGTAGACGTGGTAAACCACTTCCAAGATGGCCTAGGTGGCAATCGAATCCACCTCGCCTCAGGATTGCCACATGAGGCTTAGCATCAGACCAGAATTACTTTTATGGGCAGGGCCAGGAAACGAACCCAGACCTCAGGGGAAAGAACCGAGAATGCTAGCCACTACACGAGGTGGTCAAACAAGAATTGTGTCCAGGCATGTATCTAGGCCTAATGGGTAAGACTAGGGAGTTGTGTGTCTACAAGGTATAGGGGAGACGAAAACATGGTAGCCTTTTTCTTCCTGGGACTACAAATTGTCATTCACTCATTGAGAATAGTTTCCAGCTAGACTGTAAAGAACCCACTACAGATTTGGGTGCTATTCAGCACCCAGAACAAATAATAGGTACTGAACTCCATTGTCATGCACAGGAATACAATGCTAACTTTCTTACATATTTTGGGTGGTCAAGCTAAAAGAACTTTAACCCTCAGTGTAAGAAAAATGTCCGTACGATGCCAGAACAACCCTTGTTCTCTCAGCTATAAAATGCATGTTAGCAGGCTCCACCATCAAATAGGGAGGTACAATTTGACATGCTGCATATATAAAATGATGATTACTAACACAGTAAGACTGAAACCTACAATGAAGCAGCACCCAAAAGGAGCTAAGGGCTAACGTACACTACTGAATGAAGCCCTACTGTACTCCTAGGCTTTTACATACAATAATGTAGTAGGCCTACACCTTGCAGGCTTTAGGCTAAGCATAATAGAGGACCAAAAGGAAGATAACAAAGTAGTCAATAAAGCCTACTATTATTTTGCTGGAGGGTATCTGTATTAATATCTTCTAGCAAGTACACAAACAATATTAACATATATTTCTAGAGCCAACAAACATTCTTTGTCGACTTCATCGCCCATGCCTAGGATTGCACCAACCCTTGCCTTGTTCCCTGGCACATAGGACACCAGAAGTCACAGCCATGCAGAGTGTATGTCAAAATAGGACCAGGGTCCAAACCTGGGAGCTTCGATCACAAGTCACTTTGTATCTTTAATACTGTACTTGTAGTATTTGATTGAGACAGCTGCATGCATGCAAGTATTAGCATAGATAGGAAAATTATGGACATGGATAGGCCCTTCCGCATATCAAACTACTTAAGTAGCCTACCGTTAACTAAACTAAAGCTGATCCTGCACATTTACAAAGACTTGACAGAAGTCTTCAGCAAGATGAAAACAATTGTTTGGTACATTTGGCAGGAATAAATTACATACTGTCCAATATGTACAAGACTATCGTACCTATATTCGGATTTTTACGCGAAAAACAAACAATCCATAAATTCTGATTAGTCAGTATAATTATACCGACAGAAACTATGACAAAGGTTTACATCTTAGCAATTAAAACCTACCCTACATATCAATTATGTTATCCCACGTTTATAGCGAACGTAGCTGTCGCCATTTCTAATAACACCGCTAGTCGCTTGTTATTCAATTTAGTATTGGATCCAACATAATACAAATTACGTCACTAAAAATGGAGTATACTGCAACCGTTGTCGGCATGCGGGCCCAAACAGTAAACAAAACGCACATGGCGGTCTTTGTTTTTGTTCTAATCGCCCATAACAGTGTCCCGCGCCTGGTCGACTACCGATTGAAAGCGTAAGACAAGTAAGTAGCGGGGAATCGTAAACAAGAGTATGACGCAACGCGGAGAGATACATATGAGGAAAACATAGGAATTAGAGACGAGGACACAAATGGTATTAACTCCTCACACCGAAGCGACCCACCTTGGTGACTCGCTACAGGCCGGACGTTTGTTTTAGACGAGTGAAAAATCTTAATGGAAGCCTGGAGGCGAGTTACTGCAGTACCTGTGTTGTTATCAGCTGCCCCAAGCGGTCCGATGATTGACGAAGCTATCTCACACTCCTACTGAAGTACAGCCATTGGCAAATATAATTACGTTCTGTTCGTAAATACGTACCGTGTACTTCCGCGTCACACAATACTTCGACGGTGACTGTACTGTCCGCAAGTCGGTGTCGCCACGTGCTCAAGTCTGGAATTCCATTACATCAGATCGTTGTTGACAAATGTGAAGTGATAGGGTGAGAGAGTGGGCGCGTTCAGCGGGCTCAGCAATCTGCTAACCTGCTAGGTACTTGCTGACTTGTTGCTAGGCTAGCAAGCGTGAGCCCGCCTGAACGCTTTGCTACAAGCTGATGCGGGAACTTTGAGCAATGCACAGAGTTCCTTTGAAGCTACCATGGTCTAAGATAAATACATAGAAAATAATAACTTTTATGCGACAGAGCTGTAGACAGCCCTGTTAATGCGCGGCGCTAGGCCGTGGAGCCAAGCTATCTGCGGACTCGGGAGACGTGAGTTCAAATCCCACCGTCGGCCGTCATGTAAATGGTTTTCAGTGGTTTCCAATATTCACGTCCAGGCAAATACCGGGACAGTAAGTTACCTTCTAATAGGCCACGACCTCTATCTTCCATCTCCTAGTCAAGTTTCATTAATTTCAGTTCTCATGAGGTTGGCGTCAGGAAGTCCATCCGGCGGTATAAACCAACCGCCACATAGACGTTCATCGTATCTCATCCGCGACCCTGTTGAAAACGGGAATAATAAGGGGGTAGACATCCTGACGATAAGAATAACTCTTCTTTTGAAATTCAGTTTTATTGTAGGCTCGTCCACTCCTTTAATTAGGCTGATTTCTTATTTAAACATCCGTCGAAATTTGTAAAGAAATATTGAATTACCCCTTCAGTTATTTAATTCTCCTACGTGTTACGCGGGGTAGATGACCACGCTGTTCCACCCTTTAAAATAATTATCATAAAATACCCCACTATCAAACAAGCCAATTGTTTGGGGCAACATAACCCACAAATTTAACATGTATGAATTCCATAAAATCCAATCAAAGAAGTTTTTTCATATTACTGCTGCCCATAGTGGTAAAACACAGCACAGTATGTAAATAATTGTAGTGCTAGGCTATTGGCAAGCTATTTTTGCTTTAGCTTAAAATTAATAAAATGAGGGATATCACTTTGTTGCCCCAAGCCGTTCAGTTATTTAATTCTCCCATATATTTCAATAAGGTAGCATATCAGATGCGATTAAAAATGTATATACAAAAACTTTTCCTACAAAAATGTGTCGAGTAATAAATAAGTTAATTCTTGTAATATTTCTTTAAGGGGGCAGATGATGGGCAGATTATTGGCTGAGGAATAACCTAACCACCAAGGGAAGATGATTAAGAAAAGGAGATAGGTTTCGGACTGGAGAAAAAGGATAGAAAAATAGGAGGAGAGTCACACAAAAGTTATAAAGTTAACCTTTAAGGCACTTAGAGGCGGTTGCCACTGAAAATCCGTTCTCTGATACCTAAAATGGGTAAGGGCTTGATCTAAGCTGACGGGAAATACAGCTAGGACTTGGGCGGTTTCCAAGAGAGTGGCTTTAGTATATTCCCTCTCAAGCATGCATATGCCTACTATGGGGAAGGGTGATGGTCTGGCAAGACTGAGAGTAACAGATTTATTGTATGTCTGTTCAAAGAAATTCGTTTTTGCAAAGTAATTCGAAGAATGCCAATAATTTGAATCAGGTTTAGTATTTCCAGTTTTCGAAGTTATAGAGTTCCTGAAAAAGCGACCAAGTGCTTCCAAGAAGGATAATGATAAAAGATTATACCTTGGGGAGTAATTTTGGTAAGTGGACCAATGGTTGCATTTGGAAATTGCTAAGCTTTTACTCAGCAAGGAGCCGGCTAAAAGTTTAGACAAAAAGAAACACTTATCTTTTGGAAAACTAACCATAAGTTTTCGGAGAGGATCTCTACAAGCAGGTAGCTGGCGTAGCGAGCTTTACTTGCCTTACTGGCCAGTTAGGATTAGCTTTTAAAGCTAAGAGAAACTTTGACGAGATTAACACTAAGAGTTCTTGCTCAAATGCAACGAGTGGTGAAAGCCCTATCAATAGATTTAATGGCATTGAGTAGAGAGAGCCAAGGAAGACAGGATCTTGCCTAACCGTTGTATTTGCGAAATGATAAATCCAAAAACAAATATTTAATTTATTTAACAAGGCAAAAGAAGTTGATAACTTTAACAAATATATTTTCAATTTGGTTAACAATTTTGGGGTCACAGACCTCAGAAAGCATTAAGCGTTTGCGCCAGGCAATTAACAATTTATGAGGTTTCGAACCTTATATATGTTCTAAAATCTTTGTAAGAAAAAAAACCAAATGAAGTAATTAAACTTTAACAATAAATAGAGTACAAGGTGTGTACTTTAAGAAACTCCTGAGAGAATATTCTAGAAAGAGTGACAACTTCGAAAATAAAAATAAGAAAAAACATGAAGAACAAGATAGAAGTTCCTACAACTTCTTATATTTAAGCTGAATTACTTTTGGTTATTATACAAATAAGGGCAGGTCACTTACTGTGAAACCTGAAGAGAAAATCAAAAGGAAGGTTCTCGACCTCCTATGTTTAAGTAGGAATCACGAGCCAAATGGGGCAGTTTCCATTTCGTGAGACCTAGAAATAACTCACTGAAGAGTTGAAAGAATTGTTTTCCCTGATTATAAGGTAGAAACAATGTAAGTTTGAACCGTGTATAAAACACGTAGTTATACAGAAATTAATTAATGATAAACAAACAAGATGGAAGGGCACTTCGTTAGAGTGACACCTTATTGGAAATGATCCAGAGTTACAATTTTATTAATATGGTTTGTTAGTAGAAGGTTAGGAAACATCAATTGGGATTGAGGATAAATGTTCATGGCCTTATTTAATGTAAACGGACGATCGCGACGCGGTAGAAAAGTTGGGCAAGCACTAGTTTTCACTATAGTCTGTTAAATAGATGAAAAGTTCACTGTAGTAACACGAAAGTTTATGGGAAAGAAAGTTATTGCAATGATGAAAATAACTGGTTGGACTAGGTAGGCGAGAGTCTATTTCTTGAGAAGGTTGTGAATTACAATTAAATGCACTTGAACAAATCCAACGGAGGAAAGAAAATTAGCTATGGAGCATTTATTTATAAGGAAGATTTCCTAGTTTAGAATGGCATTACCACAAGTGAGTGGAACATACATGACGGCGTGACTTGTAGATAAAGAACAGGATCTGGAAGGTTCCAGAACGATCCTAATAGCAGAAAGGGGCCAAAGTTATTCCAGCGGTGGAACGAGCTTAATCTTTATAGACAGCGGGTAATAGATGATATCCCACGTGGTGAGAAGATCTCTCATTTAACAAGCATAAGAAATGCTGCTTTTCACCAAGATTGGCTTAATTAGGCAAAAGCCCAACATGGAAAATCCCGCGAAGGATGATTATTTCAACAAATAAGTAATTTCACACTGCCTATAAAAGATCGTTAAAAGCATGTAGAAGTTAAAACAATGAAGATGAGGTTAAAACTTGAAGTTTGTACTTAACTTTGCTGCATGGCGAAGGTGAGGTTCTCCTTGATGTTTAAAGTTACCACATGGCGTGGAATCTAAAAATGCCTCGTTAGGTCAGGAGGCTAGCTCTAGTTGAGCCTTAACTGAGTCGACGGCCGGCGCACAAGTGAGGCCCACTCAGCGAAGCACAGAGAGTCCAAGGAAGGGAAAGGAGTGGGGGTAGGAGACAAAAGAAATACAGATCAGAATAACCAACATAAGAAATTAAATTCTCTTGAGGAGATGGTCTTCAAAGAGTTGATAGCAGGCGATACTAGCACAGCATGGTGAGTGAAAAAGTAGACGAAGTTCTCTTGCTCATGGAGATAATAGCTGGCGATGGCAACGAGATCTGGTGGCCAGATGGAACAGGAAGTCCTCTTGCACCAGGAGGAATTGAGGAGCTTCACATATTCGCTGCTAGATGACGCTAGGAGGGCCATGGAAGATATATATCTAGAACAGACTCACAAAAGATATAAGCGACATGACCATCAAAGAGAAAATAGAAGATCACTGTTGGTGTTTGATAAAGAGGAAGGAATGAACAAGCAAAGAGCATTAAACATTATATTCTCTCGTACCGTGTATTCCAGGAATACACCATACTGGGAGGGGTTAACACCAACAGAGAACAAAATAAACTGTTAAACATTAAAAGTAATGGAGCGATCAAAGACAGTGGTCTTGTGATCGGACCATTAGTGGTCAAGACTCTGACCACCCTGACTCTCCCATCCCTTCCAGGATAACACTCGATCACTCTACCAGAAGTCCAGACAAGGGGGGGGGGGGGTGAAACATCCCTAACCAAGACCAAGTACCCCACTTTAATGTCGGGACTGGAAAGAAACCACTTCTGTCTCCGTTGCAAGGAAGTTAAATATTCCAAGTTCCACCTCTTCCAAAAAGAATTACGGAGGGCTTCAAGTTTACGCCAAACGATAGGTTGATTAGAATCCCTGTAAGAATTGGGAAGAGGAGGGGGGGCAGAAAGAGAAGTGCTGATAAGGAAATGACCAGGTGTAAGTGGAAGCAGGTCATCAGGGTCATTGGAAAGCGGAGTTAAAGGGCGAGAATTAACAACACCTTCAATCAGAACGGATAGTGAATTGAATTCCTCGTAAGTCAAAATGCGATTACCTAAGACTTTTCTTAAATGACGTTTAGTGAGCTTTACGCAAGATTCCCACCTACCACCGTGATGAGGAGCGTAGGGAGGTATAAAACGCCATTTGAAACCCTTTGAGTAGGAAAAATTAGAAATTTGTTCCATGGCAGGAGAGGAAGTGAGAGCTTTCTTCCACAGGGAAGCTGCGCCCTGAAAAGTGGAAGCGTTATCAGAGAACATCTCTGAAGGAACACCACGCCTAGCGGTGAAGCGAGAGACAGCTGATAAAATGTAAGAAGTAGAAGCATTCGTTACTAGTTCCAAGTGGATTGCGCCAGTAACCATGCAAACAAAGAGAGAAACATAAAGCTTACCAAACAATTTGCGTTTAGCTTCAGGAGAATTTCGTTGATATTGGAACGGACCCATATAGTCCACACCAATTAAAAGCAAATGGGCGTATAGGAGAAGAGCGAAAAGAGGGCAGATCGCTCATTAATTGAGTATTGATTTTAGGTTTCGCTTTGAAGCAAGGAATGCACTTGTGAATTACAGAAGAAACTTCATGAATTCCATTTATAATCCAGTACTTTTCCCTTAAGAGGCAAAGCAGAGTACGTGTACCAACATGCAGATTGCGATAATGAAAGTCACGTATAATTAAGGAAGTTACGTGATGTTTGGAAGGCAAAATAACGGGATGCTTTTTGTCCTCAGAGAGCAAAGATTGCGAGAGCCTTCCACCTACCCTGAGTAACCCATGGTCATCAAGGAACGGGGCCAAAGCACGAAGACGACTGGATTTGGGAAGATCCCTTTTAGAAGAAAGTAAAGACAATTCAGAAGAAAAGGCTTCTTGCTGTGTCAGTTGTAAAACCTTAATGGTAGCGAGATTCAATTCATGATTGGTAAGGTGTGGTTTGGGGAGAAGAGGTTGGTCAACCACAAAATATTTCCATCTAAGGAGATAGGCGACAATTCGTATTAATTTATGAAAAGAAGAATAGCGGGACAACAAGGGATGAGAAGCGTTGGAAACAAGACACGAAGCAATGGATAGAGGTACTTTAGCGTCAGGCAAGTTGGAGTTTGTAGCTGGAGGTTTAGAAGGCCATGAAGAAGAGTCTTCGAGTAACCACGAGGGCCCATGCCAGTACAACTGGGAAGCTGCCAATTGAGAAGGTAAACAACCACGAGAGATAATATCGGCTGGGTTATCAGCACTGGGCACATGCCTCCATTGACATCCAGAAGAAAGAGTTTGAATTTTGGAAACCCTGTTTGCAACAAAAGTTTGCCAATGAGAGGGGTTCTTGGCGATCCAAGAAAGGGTGATCATGGAATCGCTCCAGAGATAGATTTGCGAGAATTCGACTTTTAATACTTCCCGTAATTTCTTAACAAGTTCTGCAGCCATGAGTGCAGCACACAATTCAAGCCTAGGCAAAGTGATAGTTTTAAGAGGAGCGACCTTCGATTTGGCACAAACAAGGTTGGAAACTGGAGATCCATAGAATGAACCGTGATAAGCTAAATATGCGCAGCAACCGTAAGCTTTTTCTGAACTGTCCGCGAACACATGAAGGAAAAAGGATGCATTAGAATGAGCGTTAATTAAATTCCTGGGAATTTCAATAAGGGAAAGATCCAGCAAATTGCTGCGAAACGAGAGCCAACGATTAAGAAAAGAAAGAGGGACAGTGTCATCCCATTCACATTTGAGCGACCACAGCTCTTGCATGAAGAGTTTGGCAATAACGATAACTGGGGCAAGGAATTGAAGCGGATCACAAATTTTTGCAATTTCAGAGAGAATTTGTATTTTTGTGTTAGGAAGCTCTTCTGCGAGCGAAACTTTATAGATGAGAGTGTCAGTGCTAGTGCACCAATGAACTCCTAGAGTTTTTATGGATTCGGAGTTTCCACAAATTTCGACAGAGGAAGGATCTACGTCTTCGATGGGAAACTGGGCGAGAAACTCAGGGGAGTTGGAATTCCACTTATGAAGTGGGAAACCTCCATTCCTTAGCAATGCCTGAAGTTCTAAAGACACAAAAGAAGCTTCCTCCAAAGTGGGGAAGGACTGCAAATAATCGTCAACATAGAATGACGTAGTTAGTGCTTCAGAGGCTTTGGAATTAAATAAATGACCATCTTGTGAGGCTAGCAAGTGTAGGGATCGGATAGCCAGGAAAGCAGAGGGTTTTAAGCCATAAGTAACCGTTTTTAAGCGAAATACCTTAATGGGCTTACTGATTTCATCACGCCACAAGATTCTTTGGAGATCTCGTTGTTCCGGTTGAATTAAAACTTGACGGTACATCTGTTTTATATCAGCTATGACAGCTATGGGAAATAATCGAAAGTTTAAGAGTATAGCAGATAGATCTGACTGAATAGCAGGACCAGAGTAAAGAGTGTCGTTAAGGCTGTTGCCATTAACGTCGGGTGATGAACCATTGAAAACAACTCGGATTTTATCTTTTACAAGAGGGTTTTTCCACACGGGATGATGATTTAAATAAACTGTTTCAATTGGGGGGTGCAATTCATCATCAGATTTGTTAACAACTTCCATATGATCTAAGCTTTCATACTCATCCATGAAATCAGTGTACTGCTGTTTAACAAGGGGTTCTTTCTTGAATTTGCTCTCGATAGCAAAGAGAGCTTTTCGAGCTTTGGGCTGAGAGTTAATAAGTTTGGGAGGATTATGTAATCTTGGCATTTGAACAACGAACCGGCCATCAGAAGAACGAGTGGTGGTGTTCAAAAAAGTTGCTCACAGAATTCATTTTCTGAAGAGGTTACATTAGGAGGATCAACGCTTTCAAGCCTCCAAAACTGTTCCAGGTCAGTATTGGAGAAGTAACATTGCGATGCGGGTTGGGGAGAATAATGGGGAAGTTGACCTGTGACGATCCATCCAAAATTAGTATCTCTGGCGACCACGTTTGAGGATAACTTGCGAACCTGTTTACGAAGGCAATTCCAGAAAACATTGGCACTAAAGAGTATGTCAATAGGATTTTGCATGTTGAACAAAGGATCGGCTAGCCTTAAATGCGAGGGAATGTTTAACCCTGAAATATCCACAGAGTGACTTGGAGTGTCTTCTCCAATGCTATTGAGAATTAGACAATTAAGTTTAAAGAAGTTGTTTCTATGACAAATATCTCTTATGGTTAGCTTCGAGAATTGTAAAGCTTGTGATTTTGAGCTGTTGATGCCCGACACGTTGATAGAAGTGGGGTTTACAGGTAGGCCTAGTTTTCTAATCAAGGAATTAGACACAAAATCATGAGTTGCCGCTGAATCTAGAAGACCGCGTGCACGGACCCAGTTGCCAAAGTTATCCTGAACTTCGATTTGGACAGTAGACAACAATACTTGAGCACTGCGAATGGACTTGTCATTTTGAATATACGATGAAGCATTAGAACTGTTAGCACTATCATTTTTCGGAGACGTAGATGCTGTCGATGACCTTGCCTGATCATGACGATGTAGCAAAGTGTGGTGAGCCTTTTCACAATGGTAGCAAAGTCTTGTGGACTTGCAATTAGAAGCAGAATGAGTAGGCGCTAGGCAATTGAAGCAATGTTTGTTCTGGGAAACTAATTTTCTTCTGTCGTCGACTGACATTTCTTTAAAGGATTTACAGAGGTATAGGGCATGGGGATCTTTACAAAGTATGCACTTTAAAGGTTCGTTTAAACTCTTACGGGGTTCGCTTTGAGTGTTTAAAACCATAGAGCTAGCAACACGACGTTCACTAGACCTAGTTGGGTAACCAGTAGAGTTTGATTTAAATTTAGATGAGCTGGACCCGGGTTTTTGGGTATTAGACGCTAAGCGTTCGCTTTTAGGTTTGATAGACATTAATTCAAATTTGGAACTCGGGGAAGAGGGTTCACTTTGATTAGCTAGAGCGGTTAAGAGTTGGCATCTAGCGTTTATGAAAGTGACTAAATGCTCGTAAGAGTAGTCGTCTTCTTTAGAAAGTTCAATTTCCCAAGCTTTGAGGGTAGCAGCATCAACTTTAGAAACCACTAAATGTATTAGGAAAGTATCCGAATGTTCAGTAGGTTGATCTAATTGGGACAAAGCCTTAACGTGAAGTTGTGTAGTATCAACTAGAGTGCGCAAACTAGTGACGTCATTGTGCTGTGATGCAGGTAGGTTGAATAGAGCCTTCATATGGCGTTGAATACGTAACCGTAAATTTCCATATCTTTCTTTTAATAAGTTAAAGGCAATGGGGTAATTTTCGGCACGTAGAGGAAGTGCTTCGACTAACTGCAAAGCTTGACCTCGGAGGATAGATCTCAAGTAATGAAACTTGTAAATGACTTGAATGTCTTCATTGTCATGAACAAGGGAGCAAAATAATTCATAGAAAGAATACCAAGTAGATTCATCTCCAGAGAAATGGGGTAAATCAATTTTAGGTAAAATTGGTTTGGGCTTGTGAGTACCATCACGGAAAGAAGTTTGTGGTTCGTGAAGGGAACCAAGAACAGAAGCGTCCTTTTTCTGCTCCTCTTCGAGTTGGCGTATTATTTTGAAAGCAGAACCTATGCCTTCGTAATATTGGTTTTCTACTTCGACTCGATCTTCGGTTTGATTGAGCATACAAGTTTCTATTTCAGTTTGAATGTTACAATAATTTTCATAAGAACGTTCAAAATCCCTTACACGATGTTTCAACAAGTCTAATTGAGCTTCTGAGGGATCTAACTCTTTTATGTACTTTCTGAATCGGGTAATTTGCCCTTTATAGGATGCTCGTTTAGAAGTAAGTTTTTCATCCTTATCCTTTTCAGTAGGAGCCATGTTAAAGAAAATAGATTGAAATGCAACTCACGAAACTGTGGAACCTTGGAAATGCTGTCAAGCTGGCAGCAGCAAATAAGTAGAAAGAACGGGACACACCAAAGGAGACAGGAGCGGCCCCTTTCCCCTTCACAGGCTTTGCACGATGTGGTTATAGCTGAAAGATTCAAAGCAGATATTAATAATTTGCAAGGTATTGTCAAATGACACTTTTAAAAAGAATAAGAATAGAAAATGGACTCTTCCGGGTTTCCGGGACCAAAATTTGGGTAGATTATTGGCTGAGGAATAACTTAACCACCAAGGGAAGATGATTAAGAAAAGGAGATAGGTTTCGGACTGTAGAAAAAGGATAGAAAAATAGGAGGAGAGTCACACAAAAATTATAAATTTAACCTTTAAGGCACTTAGAGGCGGTTGCCACTGAAAATCCGTTCTCTGATACCTAAAATGGGTAAGGGCTTGGTCTAAGCTGACGGGAAATACAGCTAGGACTTGGGCGGTTTCCAAGAGAGTGGCTTTAGTATATTCCCTCTCAAGCATGCATATGCCTACTATGGGGAAGGGTGATGGTCTGGCAAGACTGAGAGTAACAGATTTATTGTATGTCTGTTCAAAGAAATTCGTTTTTGCAAAGTAATTCGAAGAATGCCAATAATTTGAATCAGGTTTAGTATTTCCAGTTTTCGAAGTTATAGAGTTCCTGAAAAAGCGACCAAGTGCTTCCAAGAAGGATAATGATAAAAGATTATACCTTGGAGAGTAATTTTGGTAAGTGGACCAATGGTTGCATTTGGAAATGGCTAAGCATTTACTCAGCAAGGAGCCGGCTAAAAGTTTAGACAAAAAGAAACACTTATCTTTTGGAAAACTAACCATAAGTTTTCGGAGAGGATCTCCACAAGCAGGTAGCTGGCGTAGCGAGCTTTACTTGCCTTACTGGCCAGTTAGGATTAGCTTTTAAAGCTAAGAGAAACTTTGACGATATTACCACTAAGAGTTCTTGCTCAAATGCAACGAGTGGTGAAAGCCCTATCAATAGATTTAATGGCATTGAGTAGAGAGAGCCAAGGAAGACAGGATCTTGCCTAACCGTTGTATTTGCGAAATGATAAATCCAAAAACAAATATTTAATTTATTTAACAAGGCAAAAGAAGTTGATAACTTTAACAAATATATTTTCAATTTGGTTAACAATTTTGGGGTCACAGACCTCAGAAAGCATTAAGCGTTTGCGCCAGGCAATTAACAATTTATGAGGTTTCGAACCTTATATATGTTCTAAAATCTTTGTAAGAAAAAAAAACAAATGAAGTAATTAAACTTTAACAATAAATAGAGTACAAGGTGTGTACTTTAAGAAACTCCTGAGAGAATATTCTAGAAAGAGTGACAACTTCGAAAATAAAAATAAGTAAAACATGAAGAACAAGATAGAAGTTCCTACAACTTCTTATATTTAAGCTGAATTACTTTTGGTTATTATACAAATAAGGGCAGGTCACTTACTGTGAAACCTGAAGAGAAAATCAAAAGGAAGGTTCTCGACCTCCTATGTTTAAGTAGGAATCACGAGCCAAATGGGGCAGTTTCCATTTCGTGAGACCTAGAAATAACTCACTCAAGAGTTGAAAGAATTGTTTTCCATGATTATAAGGTAGAAACAATGTAAGTTTGAACCGTGTATAAAACACGTAGTTATACAGAAATTAATTAATGATAAACAAACAAGATGGAAGGGCACTTCGTTAGAGTGACACCTTATTGGAAATGATCCAGAGTTACAATTTTATTAATATGGTTTGTTAGTAGAAGGTTTAGGAAAGATCAATTGGGATTGAGGATAAATGTGCATGGCCTTATTTAATGTAAACAGACGATCGCGACGCGGTAGAAAAGTTGGGCAAGCACTAGTTTTCACTATAGTCTGTTTAATAGATGAAAAGTTCACTGTAGTAACACGAAAGTTTATGGGAAAGAAAGTTATTGCAATGATGAAAATAACTGGTTGCACTAGGTAGGCGAGAGTCTATTTCTTGAGAAGGTTGTGAATTACAATTAAATGCACTTGAACAAATCCAACGGAGGAAAGAAAATTAGCTATGGAGCATCTATTTATAAGGAAGATTTCCTAGTTTATAATGGCATTACCACAAGTGAGTGGAACATACATGACGGCGTGACTTGTAGATCAAGTACAGGATATGGAAGGTTCCAGAACGATCCTAATAGCAGAATGGGGCCGAAGTTATTCCAGCGGTGGAACGAGCTTAATCTTTATAGACAGCGGGTAATAGATGATATCCCACGTGGTGAGAAGATCTCTCATTTAACAAGCATAAGAAATGCTGCTTTTCACCAAGATTGGCTTAATTGGGCAAAAGCCCAACATGGAAAATCCCGCGAAGGATGATTATTTCAACAAATAAGTAATTTCACACTGCCTATAAAAGATCGTTAAAAGCATGTAGAAGTTTAAACCATGAAGATGAGGTTAAAACTTGAAGTTTGTACTTAACTTTGCTGCATGGCGAAGGTGAGGTTCTCCTTGATGTTTAAAGTTACCACATGGCGTGGAATCTAAAAATGCCTCGTTAGGTCAGGAGGCTAGCTCTAGTTGAGCCTTAACTGAGTCGACGGCCGGCGCACAAGTGAGGCCCACTCAGCGAAGCACAGAGAGTCCAAGGAAGGGAAAGGAGTGGGGGTAGGAGACATAAGGGATACAGATCAGAATAACCAACATAAGAAATTAAATTCTCTTGAAGAGATGGTCTTCAAAGAGTTGATAGCAGGCGATACTAGCACAGCATGGTGAGTGAAAAAGTAGACGAAGTTCTCTTGCTCATGGAGATAATAGCTGGCGATGGCAACGAGATCTGGTGGCCAGATGGAACAGGAAGTCCTCTTGCACCAGGAGGAATTGAGGAGCTTCAGAGATTCGCTGCTAGATGACGCTAGGAGGGTCATGGAAGATATATATCTAGAACAGACTCACAAAAGATATAAGCGACATGACCATCAAAGAGAAAATAGAAGATCACTGTTGGTGTTTGATAAAGAGGAAGGAATGAACAAGCAAAGAGCATTAAACATTATATTCTCTCGTACCGTGTATTCCAAGAATACACCAGATGACCTCATAGTTCCGCCTCTTAAAACAACAATAACTATTTCTTTAAGGTTTGGGTGATAAAATAATAATTGTTGCTCCTCTCCCAAACTAATTGGACAGAATCATGTTGACTGACTGAAAAGAATTCTTTTAATGAAAATTTAATAGGAAGTTTTCACAGCTAGGGGAGACGTTCTCTATTCAGTCAACTAAGACTTGACCAAGTTTTAGAAGAAAAAAAAATCCTGAGTGTCGCCTTTGTTATCTAAGAAAGAATCAATTTTCAGTCGCTAAACACAGTATGTGCCTGAATAATTTGTCACACTAACTGGAAACGATTTAATTGACCACATAGCTGTGTTGACTGTCTGAAAATAGATTCTTTTAATATTATAAAACTTGAGGGTAAGTCGATACTCACCATAGAATACTGTAATATTGGAATGCAAGAGAAATATACATGTCCTTAATGATATGGATTCAAAATAAGGTTGAATATTTGGAATGGTTTCCCTATGTTGGCTGACAGACAGAAAATATTTACTACAGTAATATTCAATGCCAGCTATTTGTATTGAATTGTGCTCTTACCTGGGAATCTACCCATTCGTTTATCCACATTTTGTAATAAGGGTATAAGATAGGGAGACCAGAAAAAGAATTGAAGTGAACATATTTTTTAAACCATTTATTAACTTAATTCATATTAATTTATTCAAAATTCATTGCTATTTTTTCTCTTTTTATACTTTGGTTCCATCCTACCACTATTTTATAGACATTTAATGCAACAGACATTAAAAACCACAATTAGAAGAAGAAAAAGTTTTATAATTTTAAATATAAATGAGACAGTATGAAATTCACGGGTACTCACACATCCCAAGAGAAAAGATGCGAGTTCCAACACAATTATCATCTTGGCTCTATTATACAACTTCAACAACACTGAAATAGAATTTAAGGAACCTAATAGGTTCATTCGCCGAACGTGCAGAACTTGATCAATTTGATTCCCCGTCATGCGCCGCAAGTCAGCAGAAACAAGCTAGCAAGCCAGCAGAGAAAAAGTTTGCTGGCTCTTCTGAGCCCTTGCTACCTACGTCACATCCGCTAGCAAGCCCGCTAGCAAGTCCGCTGAACGGCAAACTCAGAATCTGCTGACCGTTTGCTGGCCAGCAATGAGCCCGCTGAACGCGCCCAGTGACTGTGTACAGTTTTTGTTGTTGTGGTAAGATTATTGATGGACACAGTTGCCTCTTCGCCCAATAGCTTCTGTACAGATTTCACCACAGTAGCACATACCCGTCACACGTCATGTTTGTCAACACAGACAGAAATTTGCTAACCTAACCATTCGCCTATATTCCATATGGTCCGTAGCACAAAGGTATGCACTATACTCTTGGAAGGGTTAAGGAAAAATCAGTACACACATACTCGTGTCAAATCGTAAAACATAGAAAAATACAGCAAACGAAAGAGGGGACCATAAATTATAACGTAAAAGGGAGATGGTCCAAATACTCCATTATGGCCTCGACCAATGGAATTACAGGATTATGCAACATGGTGGACATATTTAAGGGCAAAGTATAACCTAACGATCTTAACTTTCTGAGCATCACTATCCTCGGTGCATTGAAAACGTCACACTGAAACATCAGATGGCTAAGTGTACCCCTCATTCTACCACACACACACCTAGCATTCTCGCGAAGGTTCATTCGTGCCATATACACCGGTGTCAGAGCATGCTGAAAACGTAATCGTATTATAGTAATAATGTGGCGTCTCGTATATTTGCCTACCCGAAACCATGGTGTTGTTCTGATAGTGGGTTGTACCAGAAAATAATTACGAGCCTTAAAGGGCGCGATATTAGACCATTCAGTTTGCCATTCATCGAGAAGCTGGGAAGAGATAACAGGCAGGAAGTCCGTAAAAGGTACAGCGATATTATAAACGACCCCATATCCCTGTGCTGCCCACTTTGTCATGCGGTCAACATCCTCGTTTCCTTGGATACCCGAATGCCCCGGGATCCAAGTGAGCATATCCTCCTGAGCCATGGTCTGAAAATCATACAACATTTGCGCAACTTGGTACACATACCAATTGTCAGAGCTACTCGGATTGGATAAAGCCTGGATGACACTCATTGAATCCGTGCAAATCATTGCAGGGGAAACTCTGTGTGTACGTATATACTGACAAGTTTGACGAATGGCAAATACTTCAGCTGTAAAAATCGTTAGATATTTTGGCAAACTATATGTTCGTATAATCTGTCGATCCGGAGCATAAAAAGCCGCCCCCACTCCATCTGGTGACAACATTCTTGAACCATCTGTATAAAAAAGTATAATGGGAATAGTAATTGACAATATCCCGAAAGCATCGTGAAATTACGTGCGGAAAACGCTGATACATCCGGAATAGCGCCGGTAAGGAAGTGTGCAATATATTTGGCTGGGATTGTAGAACCCTATATGAAACCGTGTATGGTAAAGGTTTGAGCGTCTGTAGTATATCTGACCGAAAAGCTTGCAAGATTTCATATGCCAATACCAAAGCCGGCTTATGCGGACGTGTAAATCGATTTCGCGCATAATACTCCACAAGCAACTGTACTTTATTGGGAATCGGTGACGCCGACAATTACATTTTAGAAGCCAGGTACTTACTGGCTAAAAATTTCCGTCGTAAATGTAAAGGTAATTCCCCAGATTCAACTAATAATGCACAGGTGGGACTGGACGGAAGCGCCCCCAAAATAATACGTAAAGCCCGATACTGCAACCTGTCAAAAGTGACCAACCTACTACTCGCCATCATGTCGTAGAAAAAGCAACCATAATTCATCTGGGCACGAATAATATTCTTATATACCGTAAGTAATAAATGAGGATCCGCCCCCCAGCTCCGGCGTGCTAGCGCTCGGAGAACGTGTAGTCTTTTTTCAATTCGAACAGTAAGTGTTTGAACCTGTCGCGACCACAGTAATTGGTCATCAATATGTAATCCCAAATATTTGATGCTACGAACCACATCTATGGCTCCCTGTCTAAATAAAATTGGAGAGCGATCAACCTGCCTTTGATGAGTAATAATTATGGCAGAATTTTTCCTCGCCGACGTGTCAAATCCGTGATTATGGAACCATGTATGAACAGCAGTCAATGCATCATATATATCCTGACGACAGAGCTGAATAGTATCACGCGAACAATAAATAAGAAAATCATCTGCGTATTGAATGATTCGTGCATAAGGAAGGATGACCGATTCTAATGTCTGAGTATAAATTGAAAAAAGAATACCGCTTAAAATATCACCTTGAGGCAATCCACGAGAAGTCTGACGGTTATCAAGTACACCAGTGGGGGTGTGTAAAAATAGTCGACGATGGTGTAAAAAATTCCGTATTAAACATATGAAATGTAATGGGAAAAGCAGCTCCCCTAGACGATGTTGTAATATGACTGGATCCACCGCATCATAGGCCCCCTGAATATCCACACATACGGCAACCGTGTGTTGTTTGCGAGCTTTCGCTAATAAGATATCCGTCAAAAAAATCGTAAGAGCGTCGATTGTACCTAACCGTTTACGGAATGCAAATTGTGACCTCGAAAATAAATTATAGTACTCCAAACACCATTGCAATCTACGTAATAAAATTATTTGAAATAATTTTCTGAGACACGAACCAAGATTGATGCCGCGATAGCTTAGGGGGTCTCTGGCATCTTTCATGGGTTTTAATATCGGCAGAATTTCAAAATTATTCCATTCCACAGGATACGTACCATTTGTCAGAACCGTATTGTAAAGCGCAATCAAGACCGTCAGCGCTGGGTCCGGGAAATGAGCAATCATCCCATAAGTAATGTAATCCATACCCGGACTCGTGGATTTAGTGTGACGCAACGCAGTCGAGATATCATGGCGCGTGATTGGTTGTTGTAAAACCTGAAACTTATCCGAAGTCAAATAAGGTGGTACAAAGGCGTGTCCGGAAACTGAATCTGGCGTTAGAGAATGATAAAACATTTGAAAACCTGTCTGCGTGAGTCCCGTACTAGGACGAGTACGACGAGTATTCGATAATTGTTTTATCAAAGACCATAAGGTGCTCAAAGACGTATGGGAATTTAATGTACTAATATGAGTTTGCCACGCCAACCGTCGTTTTTCATTAAATGTCTTCTGAAGCTGAGCAGTGAGACTTTTGTAACGTAGATAATTATCAACCGTCCCATGTACGCGGTATCTTTTTAAACATGCCTTTCTCCGACGAGCAAGCAAAGCACACTCTGCGTCCCACCAATGGACCGTACCCGGATGCTGTGACGAATACGATGCTATCGCGCGCTGGGGGTGATAACAATCAAGAAATCGTTGTATCACTTGTAATAAAGAATAATACCGTTGATACGGCGATGTTCGCGAAGTCCCCAATCCATCATTTATGAAGTGTTGAAAAAAGTCATAGTCGAAATGCCGTAAATTCCTTTTGATGGTAAAAAGACATGGACGCTCAAGCTTCTCACCCGGTTTCGCATAATATATAAGAATTGGAAAATGATCGCTCTGATGAATGTCCCCAAGAGTTCGCCATTCCAATTGATGGGCAATATCCGCTGTTGCAATAGTCAAATCTACCGCACTCTTTGGACGTCCCGGTGGTGTTATGCGCGTAGGCGACCCATCATTCAGAATATTCAAGGCATAAGTTTGAAGTGCATGCACAATATGGCGACCTCTAGGATTGACACGCTCACTGCCCCAGAGTCCATGATGGGCATTAAAATCCCCGAGAACTGTATGTTTAGAAAATTGTGCAATATATTTGAAATATATCGACCATTGACGTTGCGATCCCTGAACTTGGGGAGGGCAATATAAATTACTAAAAATAGTATTGCCGATCTGAAAACACTGATGAATATCTATGACTTTAGTCATTTTTTCAAGTTTTTCCGTATTGATTTTGATATGTTATGTACTTGTCCACTATACAATACAAAATATCTTTTTATTTATACATTTTGATACATGTTTCGGCCCTGTGAGCCTTCTTCAGTCAAAATCAAAAAATTCTCCTAGATCATTCTAAAGGTTGGTCTCTCATAAAAAAAATTGTAAATCAAATTTTACATCGTCAGGATGCTTAAAATACATGAATATAAAATGCTTAAAGACATTAAAAGATTTAAAAATGCACGAAATTTTGAAACGTGGGCTCCATTCTTGTTAATCTATTTCCAAAACAAGGGACCTGGAACAATAAAATTACCTAACAATCTATGGTTCTTACTTGGAAACATGAAGAAATGTTGACTTTAGTTATGTAGAAAACTTACCCCATTGCACAAGCATCTTTAAAAAGGAAAGTAGAAATAGGAATCGAACGTTGTTTATTTAGAGCTTGGTCAAAATGTTTTCAACAACCTGTAAAACGAAAAACTAAATGAAAATGAAAAATTGAAAAATTGAAATTATAACAAAAACCCACGCATAAATGACCAATGTTTACATACCGCAGTTTGGAGACCATAAACTATCACCTCACAACTTGAAAGAGCTACTACAAATGTGTCCGTCTTGTTGTTCACCTTGATCACATGTTGACTAGAATACTGCAAGTGTGGGGTCAACGGTCGCAGAAGGGGAGGTGTAGCATACGTCAGAACCTTACGTTATGGAGGAGGGAGGGTCGTTTCTTGTTTATGTCTGTCTCTTCGCCTTAATTTCGAGATCGTGTTAAATAATATGTTGTCGTTGAGAGTTAATTCGTTCAAATTGTTTACAGGGTCTGTTTTTTGGGCGATATAAATTTCTATGTTCTCTAATACATTAAGTGTTTTACTTTTATTAACGATATGTACAATTTCCAAATCCTTATCTATCGAACTGAAATTATGTTTTTTCTCGTCCATGTGGTTTGCCATGGCCGAGAACTTGTTATATTTCAGCGCACTGGTATGTTCCCCGTATCTTACGTTGAACGCTCTACCCGTTTGTCCAAAATAGGTGGAATCGCAATCCTTACATTTTAGTTTGTACACTCCCGATTTGCTGAATTTATTGGTCTTATTTACACTATTATGATTAAAGAAGATGTTGCTGTTATTATTTTGTGTTTTGTATGCAATGTTAATATCAAATTTTCTAATTGAGTTTGTTATTGTATGTGCTTTTGGGTTTACATATGTGAAAGTAGCGAAATTTTGGTTCTTTTTGCGATCTTTTTCTAAAGTTGTTTCAAATTTGTTAATAATCTTATTTTTTATTCTGTTTACGTAATTTTGCGAAAAACCATTTTTCTTTGCGATGTTGGCTATGATTTTTAGTTCCTTGTTTAAACTTTCTTCACCGAGTGGAATATTTAGCGCTCTATTAATTAAGCTGTAAAAGGCGGCTTTCTTATGGCTCTCTGGGTGATTAGAATCTTTCTTGATTGTTATGTCTGTTTGGGTTGGCTTGCGATATATATCAAAATGCAACTTATTCTGTGTTTTCTTTATTTTTAGATCTAAGTAATTTAAGCAATTTTCTTTTTGGGATTCTAGCGTGAATTTTATATTATCTAACTTGTTTAACATATTCAATAATTCGTCTGCTTTTACCATTTTTTCGTCTATTATAGTGAACACATCGTCCACATATCTTCCCCAGAACACAATACCTGGTAGATGGTTAATGATTTTATTTTGTTCCAAGAAATCCAAATAATCGTCTGCTATAATACCGGATGCCGGAGATCCCATTGCCAAACCATTGGTTTGTTGATATATTTTATTATTAAAGGTGAAAAAAGTGTTTTCTAAACAAAAATTAAGTAGTGACATAAACTCATTAATTTCTATTGCACTTACTTTTCCATATTTTTGTAAGTTATTTAGGATTATTTTCTGTGCTTTCTTTATTGGAATATTGGAGTACATGTCTTGTACGTCAAATGAATGCATAGTTTGTTCATCTTCTATGATTAGGTCTTTTGTTTTTTTGCTGAAATCGATGGAATTAATGAAGCCTGTATTAGCTTCAAATTGTATATTTTTTTTAGAAACTGCTGTATGTACTTTGCTAATTTATACGTTGGGCTGTTCTTAGAGTTTACTATGGGTCTAATAGGTATTTCTTTTTTATGGGTTTTGGGTAGTGCCCTGACTGTGGGAAGTCCGGGTTTCATGTTCACTAAGTTTGGGGGTTGTTTACCGTCAAACAGGACTTCTACATTTTTAATTACTTGTTTTAGCTTTTTTTGGATATTCGTAGTTGGATCTTTGTTAACCACTTTAAACTTTGAGCTTTCGAAAAAAAAATCGGTTTTTTCTATGTATTGTTCTTTTTTTAAAAGAACTATTGTATTACTTTTGTCTGATTTTGTGACTATTATATTGTTACTGTTAATTTTTCGTTTTAGTTGTTTGATGCTTTGCTTATCAGATTGCGTTATGGGTTCTGTGTTCTTAAGTATCTTTTCTATTTTTCTGCTAGTCTCGTGCCTTATTACATTTTTATTTTCCTGGCTTAGATCCTGTATAGCTACTTCTATTTCAGCAATAGTATTAGTGATTGTGCGTTCATCATATGTTTGGTTCCAATTATACTTGGGACCTTTATTTAAAATTAATTCTTCATCAGTTGAAAGTTTTATATCGGTTAAGTTAATGACAGGTTGTTGAAAACACGGGCTGTCAATATTTTCATCTACGGATGTACTTGTTTTAATTCTTAAGGCATTAGATTTTTTGTCTAGGACTTTTTGTTTCTTATCTAAAACAAATTCCATTTTTTCTATACTGCACCGTTGAAAATCATCCCACCCTATTTGAGTTAATTTATTTGCTGCTACTAAGTGATGATTGTACATTTTTTAATTTAAAAAATCTTTCTTTTTGTAAAGAAAATTTATTTCCCTTCTTAACACAGTTTCATTAATGATCTCCTGTGTTTTTCTCTCATGGTGTGATTTTCCTTTTATTTTTTGAAATTTATTCAAATGTTTCGGGATCCATTTATTCCTTAAACAATTCTTTAAGAATTTTATATCCTTACATAGACTGCTAATTTTAACCTTTGTGCTGGAGAATTTATGTGCTTCAATATATGCCTGGTTGGCTTCATTATGAATATCTATGACTTAAGTCATTTTTTCAAGTTTTTCCGTATTGATTTTGATATGTTATGTACTTGTCCACTATACAATACAAAATATCTTTTTATTTATACATTTTGATACATGTTTCGGTCCTGTGAGCCGTCTTCAGTCAAAATCAAAAAATTCTCCTAGATCATTCTAAAGGTTGGTCTCTCATAAAAAAAAATTGTAAATCAAA